>CM062819.1:1536948753-1537513008 GCA_031772625.1 Pinus tabuliformis
TCCAGGCTTCGCACTTTAGGGGGCAATCTGTTACACTAAAAAATGTCACCATGACTATTTACAGTTAGTATGGCTCAATCAATAGTCATGCTACCCTCTTAGGCAAGTCTTATGCCTCTGCTATCCATCTCAAACTCAAAAAAGAGAGAAAGTCTTGTAAAAAATGTGTTTATCTCTGGGGACGCAGGTTCTCTCAAGCCTTACCTGCGGGGACGCTCACAATGTTCACAAAGACTGCGTCCTTGGACGCTCTGTATGTTAAGGGACAGGTGCGTCCTTCTGTAAAAGGCAAAATGCGCAAGTTTCATCTTAAAAAAGTTACTTGTGGTTACTTCTAGAACTTTCTAGAGGTCAGTTTGATGAAATGGATGCGCCTCCAGTTGGTTCATGTATCCCTATTAAGGAGGAACTTATCCCATCAATAAGGGAGCTATCCCACCCAAAGAGGGGGATTATCCCATTGATGGTGGACCTGAATAACCTCTTTACAGCACTATAAATAAAGGCATTGAGCCAGAGGGAGAGGAGGTTGAAGCTATACATTTTCTTTGGGTAAATGCTGCAGGAATTAGGACTCCCATTTAGAACCTTGTGAGGAGAGATTGTCTTTGCTTGATTCTACTTGGAAGTGGGTGAGCTTTGTCAAAGTAGAGGAAAACCCTTGATGGACCCTGGGAGGAACTTGCACAACACCAAGGCCAGGTTGTAAGAGTTTCTTTGTTTCGTTATTAATACAAACTGGCTCATTTTTCTCAATAGCTTGTGTTAATGAGTTATTTCATGTGTTCCTTGGTCTGCATGTTGAATATATGTTTTATTATATGAGATGCAAGTGCTTGGTAATTGTTTGATTGTTTGTGGTTGCAGGAATTGATGTGAAGGAGGAGCTCATCCGGATCGGCAAGGACGGACTACAACAACAGCGTTTTGGAATAAGGTAAGCCTAAACACTTGTAGTTTTCATGTTTTAAAAGGTGTATTTAGAGAAAGATCGTTCCATTTTGTCTTGTTTGTCGCTAGAGAGTTTAGACTCCTAGGGAGGTCAGTTGTGTCCGCACAAACGACTTTTTCCGCCACGACATTGTTGAAAATTCTCTAGTTTGTAACATTATCAGGAATCGAGGGTCTAAAGATCAATTCGATTGAGAATCTGTCTAGTCTTCTGAGGGAATGAGCTTGGAAGCTACGTTTGCCAAGAGGTCAGCACTAGAATTTTGGAGTCTGGGAATTGGTAAAATATTGAATGTTATAAAATGTTCAGTCAAATCTTGCACTAAAGATTGATAATGCTTGAAATGACCTGATAGACAATGTATAGTATTTCGTACCTGTTTAATAACAATTTCAGAATCTCCGAAGACTTGTAGATACTTGATATCTAATCTGATTGCCTTGTATAATCCTTGGACTAAAGCCTCGTATTCTGCAGTGTTATTGGTGCAATCGAACTCGAGTCTACAAGTTAGCATAGTTTTGTTTCCCTCTGGACTAACTAATATGCATCCTACTCTTGCTCCATCGTTAGACTTAGAACCATCAAAAAATAACTTCCAAAATAAAGATTTATTTACAGGACTATCTATAAAATTAACATATTTAGAACTATTTGTTTGAGAAAATTTTTCTACTTGAGACAAAACAGAATGTTCTAAGTAAGGCGAAATATGAGCATTAAAATTTCCTAAGAAAGAGTCAACAGAATAGTTGCCAATTATATTGTTGTTGTATGCTACAGGTTCATTTTCTCCTTCCAATTCTGTCACTATGTATTTTTGATGTCTTTCTCACTCAACCTTTATTTGATTCGGTTTACCATTGTCAGGGTGCCACATATGTGACCAATTGGTTGCAAAGTATCCATGAAGCTTTTCAGACCAATCCCTACTAAGAATTAAGCCATAAAATTCTGGAATGTCTGCAACTAAAATATCAATGACTTGACATACCTTTGGATTAGATGACAACCTTATGGTAACCTGATTTAGTTCAGCGATCACTTCAACTTGAGACCAATCCAGCTAAACTATGCGTAATACAGATTTTTGAGGTTGAATGTTTAACTTTTCACATATTAATTTAGGTAAGATATTAGATGAAGCTCCTAAATCTACCAAACAATTATGCAAGTTTTTGTTGAAAACTTCATAAGTAAGAAGAAATGGGGGAGTATGAGATCTTGACCTTCCTCCAATTAAAGCGATATCATTTGGATCAACTTTATTAGTCACATTAGTTGGAGGTCTTCCCATCTCATGAGAAGCTTGCGAGATTACAGCGGTAGGAAGAGGTGCAACAGGTATTGCATGTAACTCTTTCAAAAGTAGCTTTTGTTGATGTTTTAATTTGCTCAATTCATGAAAAGTAATGTTAGCCCTAGTCTTCTTCATGTCTTCAACAATATTATACTCCATCTCATCAGAAACAATCAATGTTTTAGATGGAGTTGGTGAATTGGATTGGACTGGGCTTGTTTGAGTCGCTTTGGGTGATGATTTCTTACCTGTGACTTTATCTTTAGATATCGAGCTTGCGCTCTTCTGTTTAGGAGTAGGTTGTGGACGATCGAGTTGATTTCTACTTCTGGTACTGACTGGTGATGCCTCTTGATCCTCTTCATCTGAGAGGATGAAGTCCCACATTCCCTGTACTTCTGCAACTTCTTCTTCATTAGTAGGTTCTTCATTAGAAACTTCCTCTTCTTCTTCTTCTAATTCTGCATTTGTGATAGCATTGGGAGGCTTTGAATCAGTTGAGGGAATTTTCTATAAGCCTTGTAAGGATTTTTAGAAGAATTCTCTGCTACTTGTTTCTTAATGTCAACCATTTCGTTAGACATGGTTTTCAAAACTTTCTGCAATCCTTCTAAATCAAATGGGTCTTTTGATTATTTTTTCTTGGAATCTTCTCTAAAAGTGACCTTCTTAGATTTTCGTTCATTAATAGTGTTTTTCTTTTCTAAGGCTATGATATGTTTTTCTACCGCTATTGCTTCCTTCATATTATCAGCCAAAGTTGTTTTGGCAACCCTATCAACGAAGATCGCTATGTTTGATGGTAGAGCAGATATGTACCATTCACTTCGAACTTCTTCACTAGGCTTGGAAGCGGTAGGAATTTTATTCAAAAGTTTATTGAAAAACGAGTTAAAATCTTTGATAGGTTCCCTTGATTCAGTCTTAAGATTCGACAGATCATTGATCAATGTTGCAGTAGACCTATCATCACCGAACTTAATCAAGAATTGCTCTTGGCAAATATCCCAACTAGTGATAGATCTTGATGGTAATGAAAAATACCAAGATCCGGCTGCTCCTTACAAAGTGTAAGGGAAGAGCCGAACAATAGCATCTTCATTAGTAACTCCATTTAGATTTATAAATAACATAAAGTTGCTTATGTGTTCTTTTGCTAGCATGCATGCTTTAGGATTAAACTTAGGCAGCCATTTTTAGGATGGGCCGGTATTTGACTCAAGGGTGCAGGCATTAAGACTACCCCTAGGTTATTCCATGGGGTTTGGGCCATCGTTGAACTACTAACAGAGGAAAGCACAGAAGATGTTCCTTGTGGTTTGGAAGATGAGGATATTATAGTTCCAGATGATTGAGAAGCAGATGTTGAAGTTCCAGTAGTCTGGTGGACAACAATTTGAAGTGGAGGGGTGGATGGTTGACTTCACAGTGGAGAGGTCGAGATGGATGATGATGATGAAAGAGTCTCACTATCAGACCCTTTAGGTGATTTCCTTGCTCTTTTCCTTTTAGGTAGAGGTAATTCAGTTGGTTCGATACCAAACTTTTCACTCTGCAATCTGGTAAGAGGATGAGAAGGATTATATTGTGAAGTCACACTACCTTGAGATATTTCAGATTTTTGGGGTGATATAGAAAATCCTTGAAGTTTATGGATCAAAGATTCAACTTCAGGAGGTTCAATAGTATATTTCTCTGAAATGTTCAGGTTTGTGGCAGTGGTTGTTATTTTATCGACTTCTCGCTCAAGATTTAAAGATTCCAAGTGCGATGGAGAATTCGGGGGAGATGTTGAGGGCGATTTACTCTCAGAATGGTATTTAGATTTAGATTTACTAGCCATTCATAGTTCAAGCCCTCCTTCTAGCGCCAAATATGTTGAAGCCCCAAAAATCGGCTCTACAACAAGGGGGATACCCACCTGGTCCGGACCTTGAAAGCAGCTCCTTTTCCGTTTGAGATGGTGGGTCCAACTGGGGATAATGGGACCAGTTTCCCAATTTGTGTGTGTGTGTGATGAGAATTGATATTTCCTTTGTAATAATTCCTAAGTAAAATGCTTTTATTCTAAATCTAATTTAACAATATGCAATTGTATTCTAATGAATAGAAATATGTAATTCTAAAACTAACCTGGTATTTAACCTTTCAGTTATGTGATCTAAAATAATTTCTAACAGAAATTTGTAATAAAGATCATTCAATTGCTATGAGAAAAGAATTCAATAAAAATGAACCTTTTTGTATAAAAAGTTAGCTGAAACAATTGTGAGAAACATATCGCATAATAAGTCATTCATACATTAAGCATAAATAGAATAGTCATCACTGTACAGAAGTGCCAAATGATAACTCAAACATTCAAGCATTCATATATAAATAATTGAACATAAATATCACCTTAACACATAAGCAAAAATCATTAAGAAATAAAAGTACCATTTATAACAAGTTCTACTCATGAGCTACAGCAATAATGATTTATTTCTTCCTAATTCAACATCTACTAAGAGTACAAAAGTGCATTTCAGTAGCAGACATTAAACACAAATATCAATAAATCATGTTCCATTCATTCATCGAAACCTCCTCTGAGGGTGCAGAAGTGCATGTTCCGAGGAAACGTTTTTGACAAATTTCAGGACCCCTCTCTAAATGCATGAGAGGGGTTGAAATACTACTAGCTAAATCCTAAAAACAGTCTGTTACAAAAATATAGGAGGAGGTTTAAATGACCGTCCTCATCGAAGGCAAAAATAAATCAAAACTAAAACTAAAACTGAATCTGGAAATTAACTATCTATGTATTTGTTCTCTGCAGTTGCAAGCATTCAGCATCGGCTTGAGGAGAGTTGGTTGGTCGACCTCCAATTTTAGTTGCCCTACGAAAACAAAATCGACAAGTCCTGGCACTATCTTCTCGACAGAGTTAGTAAGGCATTTGAGAGTCATGCATTGACTGTGTGGTTTAACCAAGTACTGCCAGTAAGAATCCCAATTCAACTTGGTTAACTTCTTGATGGACTCTGCTCTTTCCTTAGCCTTTTGTCTCCAGCTTGTCTATAGATGTTGTGCCTTTGGGAGAAATCCTGGAGTGGTCTCTGATATGAGGTTTGCTCTATGCAGGTTTTCATTGACACAGTCAATGACATTGTTTGCGTTGTGGCTGCTTCTTCTGCTGCTTGTTCTACCTTCCTGATCTGTGCATCCCACTTATTAAAGAGCATTTCTTTGTGGGCTTCATTGATTCTGGGCGCGCCTGCTTTTCTTCCTTCCTCTGATTCCTACCAAGCCAAATAATCAGAAATTCTTTTATCAATTAAATCATAATCATGTCGCAAGTCCATGACTTGATTAGTGATTTTGTCGCTTATCTCGCAATAGGAGCTCCATTGCAATATTCTTTGGCATAATGTTTCTTGTTGTTGCAAGAGTTGGTCATTTAAGGCAAGGGCTTTTGTGACAAACTCTGTAAGCTTGGGATCATCTCTATGCATCTCTAGCATAACCTGCAACTGATTTTCTTTTTCAACCAAACTATTCTGGTATGCCAACTGCATCTATTGAAAATCTTGCTGTAACTTTTCTAACTTTTCCTCTACTTTGCAGTTGGCACTGGCTTGCTATAGCTATTGCTGCAAAATATGTATTTGTTCCTCTCTATCCTTCAGTAATTTCTGTACCTCGAATGATTTGTCAATGGTTGCAGAAGCATAGGCTCCTGCGATTTGAGATAATTTAGTGATATTTTCAGTAGGGTCCGTGGTAGGATCTCGCCAAAGGACGTCTAACTGCTCCGCCTCAGGTGAGAGCATGCTGTTCAATTTCCTTTTCTTTCTTTGCCTTCTTACCACTGCCTTATGTTGCGGACTATAAAATACATCTAGAGGAGGAATTTACTCTATTTTGAGAATGATTTCAAAAGATGGGGTAATGGGAATATGCTCCATTTCTAGAGCATTGCTAATTGTTCCAATGACCATATCAGTCACTGTCTGTACATTATTCTCAGGTGTCTTTGTGCTCTGCTCCTCAGTATTAATCAACTCATTGAATGTCTCCCATTCTTTATCTAGCTCAGTTCTTACTAGCTTTGGTGGTTGGATGATGAGAGGGGGAAGATTTACCTGTGGAGTAGTCAAGACCTATTGCTCTAGGTGCTCTTTAGATTGGGCAGTATCTCTTACTGACCCTTCGCTTTTATTATGGTCACTCTCAGACCTTTTAGAGCATTCTGGTGATTCTCTCCCAGACTTAGATCTGGACTTGTCTATGCCTGAACTTCCACTTAGACTGATACTGGGAGTTGGCTCCCTTATTGGTTCCAAGTGTAACTTATCCAAGGGGATGTTAGCTAATCTCCTTTCTCTGTACAATTTGAATTCTTGAAATTCTACTAGGGGAAATTGAATTTGGGCCAAGTGCAGAACTTCTTTCAGTGTACTTTTCTGTTGAAAGGTATCATCAAAAAGATCATCTTCTCTGGAAAATACTTTTATCTTGACGACAGTAGTGAAATTCTTAATGATATCATAGGGGTCGAATTGTCTCCTTGGAAATTTGAACAATCATAGGCATAACATATTGTCTACTTCTTTGAATGCATGACCTAAATCAAATAGTGAAAAGGCCCCACAGGCTATAGAAAATTGCGGCCAAATGGCCTTCTTCTTGTCCTTCAGCTCTTTGCTCATACCTCCCACCCCGCAGGTCTGGTAGGCAATCTCTCGCGCCAATAATTTATCAGGGACATATAAGGGTAGGACATGAGGGGAAGCAATGCTTCCAGATACTCTGACATAGGTGAAAAGCTCTTCTCCAAACCATCTTGCCATAGGGATAATATCAACTTCCGCTTTGGGGGAAAATCTTGGAGCATCCCTATTATACAACATTTTGTGCAGAGGTAACATGACTCCATGACAAATTTTGTAAAAATACGGAATAAAATTGGAATCCCATAATTCCTTATGATAAATGTTAATGGGCAAGGGATTTTGAGTAGTCCACTTCCAACCCATTAAAGGAAACTTGGAAACATATTAGATTGTATCCATAGCATAAGCAGCTAAATAGAAAGGAGGATAAATCCTCTGAGTAGTAGTTCTTTTGGATCGGTAGTTCCAAATAGTTGTAGTTAAATTATCAGACAATATCTTAGCCCAATCCACAATAGTAGCATTAGTGGCTGCATCTAATAGGGGTAGCCATTTAGATGAAAACTTGTTGACGTCGGGCTTTCCAAAAAGTCTACAGAGCATAGCAGCAGCAAAGCAATACGGGGAAGAGAGAGAACCAGTACTGTACATACCATGTTTATCATTTTTTAGCAGTTCTTCCCTTGCTGACCAGTCCTTGGTGCATTCCACCAAATCCTCATTTTATTTATCGAACTTCTCCATGATCTATTTATTGTAGGTTACCTGTGGCTCTGGTAGATGATACATGAGCCTTAAATCTTGTGGAGTGAATGACCCAATGAGTCCTTGGCTCTGAGTCTTAAATTTTCTATCTGTTATGTCAGCACTATCCATTACCCATTTGACCATGTCCATGTATGGAAGAATCTTGGGTCTCGCTGATATCCGGTGCAAGAATGAACATGCAAGTTTTGTAATTGATGCCTCAGACGACCCGCGTGAGTCTGCAGTTGCTTTAACCTCCATTACTCTGGGATTTTCTTCTTCAAGTAGACTGTACATGCTTTCCCAAGTAGTTATGTCGGCATCTCTATTACAGGTGAATTTTGTGTGTATGGGCGTCATTTCTTTGTCTTCAGAAATCAGAGCTTTTCCCTTCTTTCCCATTACACTCTGAACACTGCTACGTATACCTTTCTTCTTTCCACTCCTGCAATTTAGAAATAAGGAAAGAGTAATGATAAGAAATAAGGTGATGGGAAAGCTTTTAATGCTGAAATCATATAAAATATACCACCCTACGTGAAATGACCTTTCGATTAGATCCAAACCTTATCTCATTAATGATCATCAACTAACTCATTAAATTAACATTAATGTGCATAACTTGGCATCGGATTACGATTTTTTTTTTTTGAACGATGAGCCTTGCAGATCTGTGATAAAGCAATTTTGCGATTTTCTTTGCAATACCGCTAATCCGTTGTGTTTAACAATCATCTATCACCATATGTTTCTGCGAGATGCGTTATCGCATATCACCTAGTTGAGGTATTTTACCTTAAGTGATACTTGAGGCATATGGAAACTGCGACGCACGATGAGCTTCTTCAGTGTGCGATCTCGCATCACTATTTCGCAATTCTAGTAGTTTGCTTATAGGGTGTCATCCATTACCTTTTTGCGATGCAACACTTTATTATTAAGAGAACGATTTTGTTCGAACTTATCATAAAACTTAAGTCCTTTTGGATTTTTGCGGGTGTTCTCCTAAGTTTATGATAGTAAGATTTATTCAAAAAGGGAATATAAGTGCTAATTTATTTTTTTAGAGAAGGGTCCCCACTTATTTAGTATTAGTAATAAAACTAAATAAGAAGGGGGGTTGTTACTAGCCACAACAACGCATTAGGGTATTTCATGCTCCATTCATATATGAGATCAATTGTTGAGGATTCTAGTTTAACCAACATTCCTCTTCCTTTTAACTCACTTTGCATGTGGGGAAATGGATTCATTACTTGATGTAGGGATATTATTTTACGATATAATAGACCCATAACTTCCTCTAGCACCTTAACTTCTTCAAGAATATATGCTTGCAAATATTCACCCTGGAATGTATGATCAACAAGGTTTGGTTCTCACTTTGTAGATGGAGATTTTTCAGCTTAGAAATGGCCAACTTTTCTTTTAAGTCCTAACCTCCCTGGAAAACTGATTTATGTTCTTCATTGTGGTAGCTATAAAAGTAGTTCTAGCAAAAACTATTACTCTAGGGTTTTCCCTTTTTGTATTGACTGATATGGGTTTTCCTAGATTCTTGGCCCAACATATGCACCATTCTTATATGATTTTGCATTTAACTTGATTAAAAGTAATCTTGAAGAGATCCAACACTGCTTCTTCTTCTTCCACTATGATCCATAATTCCTACAATGGAAAATTTCTGCCAATGATAGGAGTGGGTGGTGCAACAATCAAGGTAGGAAACTCTACTTATGTTTCTAGACTTAACAACCTGCTATCTTATGCTTGTTTATCTTCATGATCTTTATCAACCAATTCTTGTTCAAGCTACTTGGCTAATGATTCTTCCTACATTTTGGTTTCTTCTTCTTCCTTTCTACTTCTTTATTCCTCTTCTTTCCTCTTTTATTCTTATTATTTTTTCCTTTTATTTGCTTCCTCCTCTTTTCTTTTCTTTTCTGGATTCTGCATTCTTCCTTTTAATAACTTCTCATTTCTTCTTTTCCTCTTCTTTCAATTTCATATTTTATTCCTCCTCTTTTTTCTTCTAGTCTCTTCTTATTCATGCTTATGTTTAGTTTCTTCCTCCTCTTTCTTTCTTCTTTCTTCTTCCTCCTCCTGCCTTCATTTATCTTCTCCTTCTTATTTATTCCTTTTGTTTTCCTTATCAACCCTTTATTTCCGTTGCTTCTCTTTGTTGGATTTGTGTCCTTTTTTTGTCTTGTGAATGCCTTTCCTCTCTTCCAAGCTCATACTTTCCTAAGTATCATGCTCGGAATGCTCCCCTTGATCAACTTGAAGAGCTGATTCTAGTTCCTTGGAATATTTGTAAGAAAAGTTACCCTTTCCTCCTCTTTATTGGTGTTTAAAGTATATGTCCAACTATATCAAATTTCTTTGATATGTCCCATGGTGATACCTCTCAGATCATATCTATGAAAATTCAACTCACCAAACCTGAAACATTGCAATTCTTCAGCCTCTGCTTCAGTCTCTTTGAAACTTTTAATGGTGTAAGCCCCAATATTCAATGGAAAGACAGGCCATGGGGCTTTCTTGGCTTTGACCAGTGCCTTTGAAAATCCTATAGTAAGTTGGTAAGCCACCTCCTACAACACTACTTTGTCAGTAATGAATGTAGGTAAAGCATGTGGAGGCTTGCAGACACCATATACTTTGATGAAAGTAGAATCACCAAGAGGAAACCAATCGGTAATATCATATAAAGAAGCTTTGGCTCTATCAAACATGCACGGAGGCACTTTTTTGAAGAGTAAATGATACAGGGGAGAGATGATATATTTTTCAATCTCCTCATACATTCCTCTATATCTTGTGTTTCACAAACAATTAAAATAGATATGCATAGGTAGTTATTGATCAGGTATCCATTTCAAACCTAGCCATTGAAAGTCACTGTTAAGGGAATTTTGAGGTCTAAAATGGGCCTCCTAAGAAAAATGTACAACCAAAATAAACTTTATAAGAACCAATAGGATTCAATATGATGATGTCAACCATGGGGGATGATTCACCATTTTTGGAGTCAAAAATTAAAATGTATAAAAATAATAAAATAATAAAACTACTTTTTCAACTTGTATTTTAAACTTATTTCCCTAAGGTTTTACTCAAATTTCAAGTGGGATTACTCGTTGGATGAAAAATTTGATTCCTTATCTAAGGAGTACCCATGTTTCAAACTTTCGATCGACCCCGCTACACGAAAAATGAGAAATACATGAAAAAACATTATTGCAATCACATTTTTCATGTATTTCTCATTTTTCATGTAGCAGGGTTCATCAAACGTATGCAACATGGGTACTCCTTGGATGATGAATCAAATTATGCATCCAATGACTATTGTTTCTCGACATTTTAGCAAACCCATAGGGAGATAACTTAAAAATACGAGTTGAAAAATGGTTTTTTCTTTTTTCCCTCTAAAATTTGATGTAATCTAATATTGTTTGATTATTACACTATTATTTTATAATTTCCTTAGGAGGACAATTTTAGACCTCAAAATTCCCCTAATTCACTTTACACACACTTAATACAATAAGTAAGATGACATGTAGAACTTTGACTGCTCCATCTTTGGTGGATTCTTTGTTGCTTCAAAATTGGATTTGATGGAGGATGCAAACATACTTTCCTATATGAAGATGATCCCTTTAGTGGCACGCACATCTATCAAGGGAACCCAAACTTCCTGAAAGCTCTTCATGCTTGATTTGCATATAGCCTACCTATCATAGCATCTATCATTTGATAAAACTCTTTAAGAAATTTGGTCTTATAAATCCCATCTTCTCTCTTCCTAAACTTACTTGGTTCTTGCCACCAATCCTTCAAAATTTCCTTTGATAATTCGTCGAAGTTAGCCATCCATTTGGTGTTAAAAGTATCCTAAGGTTTGGGAATCTTATAATAATTTCCTTTGTCAGCAGATGTAAATGATGCCATCGGATCTTCCTTATCACTTTTGATTACAAATTGTTCCTCATCTATATGTTGAAGAATCCATTCTATAGTCTCTGGATAGGGGAAGACGGGAGTGCATGCAACAACTTTATGTAGCCATGATTTCTTCACATTGATATAAACCTAAAAATATTATCCATCCTATGGGATTTCCTTACTAGATAACTTCGAGTAAATATCACCCCCATGTAACCTTTGTTATCTTATCAATGTAGCATGAGGTCTCACCATATATGCGTAGTTTAGGAGTATTGTCCACAAATTCTTCTATGTTACTTTATATTCTCCCAAAATTCCTACCAAATACTCTTATGATGGGTGGAACCATTTCTCCAAAAGAAGAGGATATGATGAGGAAACCCAAATGAATAGTTCCTGACATATTAAAAATATTCACTAGAGAAATAAGACATTAGATTATTTCAAAGCTAACCACTAATTTCAAATTCACTAAGAAAAAAATACAATGGTTTAGGTCATATTTTGAGATGAAAAGGTTAGTCGCACATCACATCAGCAATGGCTAAGATAGGTTAGTCTCATATGAGGTTTCTAGTCTAGTCATAGATCATGGTTCTAACCAAGTCGTAGTTTCGAATTCTAGTGTCATTGAGGATTAGAAGTGTGATTTATGACTTGAGGATTAGAGGCCTCTTACTCTAGTCACATACTCAAATCCTAGTGTTATGAATGCTTATGGATGAAATTTGCAACTTTGAAGAAGGGAGGATGCCTCATCTAGTTGCCAATCACATATCTAGAGCCCAGAGGCTTGTGAGTTCTCATTAGAATTGTGATTTTCCATTTAGGGAAAAAGAGTCTACTTTGCTACTTTTAAATCGCAAATCCAAGGATCAAATGGAATATATGGAATTTTAATCACATGTTAAGGTTTTTCTCTACAATGAACTATATGATTCAATTATGATTTCAACCAATGAACCATACGAATTCAGTGAGTGAAAATATATGATTTCAATTAAATGAGCACATACAAATTCTTGATTTGTAATTGGGATAGTGTAATAAAACTTAGCTGATGAAATGTGAGTTAAATTCAGGGAAGAAAACTTTGCAAAATATATGATGGTTGAGGGTTTGAGAGAATAGAGGCTAATTCTAAGAAGCAAGTAGGGATTTGGGTGATTAAGTAGGGGCGCTATTTGGATTATCAAGGGAGAGAGTGTGAGGATTCATATGTCATGGCTAGGCACAGAGAGAAGTAAGGGAAACATGTCTTAGGAGAAAAATATTCATGACTAAGGGTAAATGAATCGATTAGATGCCTAGAGAATAAGACAAAAAGTAATGATGACAAGGGGTGTGTTACTTACCAAGTAAAACTTCAATCACTTCTTCTATCTGGAGAGATGGTTCACTCATCCAATGTTGAGTGCATAATGAAAAGATAAAAGAGAGCCTTCATCATATAAGCATAAGGCATGTGTGAGGAAGTCATAGTTGAAAAGTTTTATTAGGTTAAGTTACATGTGATATATGTAATTTGGAATTCCAAAGTCCGATGAGGAGAAGAAAGGGCCACACGTCACATTTCTAGAAGGTAGTTGGTAAGACACTAGAATCTAAATGTGTGACTTGCAACTTAGGAGGATGTTAACTTAGTCTCTGTCGCAAATCATATTTCTAGAGGTTAGAGGATAACTTACTAGAAACTAGACTTGTGATTTGAGGCTAGGGGGATCAGATTTATAGTCGAAGTTGTGAACTCTTACTCTAGAGGATAGGTAGGGTAGCGCTGCAAGTTACAACTATGACCTGCGACTAGGGTATTTTTTAAGAATTCTTTTTTCCCCTATATATAGTATTGTAGGGGACTATTCTAGTTTTAAAATTCATATACATATAGGATGTAGGCGAATAATCGATAAAGAAACATGTAATATACTATTAAAACTAGTAACGTTTTGGCAAATACAATCCATTTAATCATATGTGTGTGTGTGTAAAAAATAGTCAAACTTTTAACCAAATTAGCAAATATTTTTTTCAAAAAATGTCCAAAAAAATAGCCCATTTGCAAAATTTTGCCCCTAAAATTTTCCCTACTTGCGACAAGGACAAGAAGCGCATGTATTTTAAGGCTTAAAGCTAAGCTTGCAATAATGCAATACAACTAGAGTAAAGTCAAAGGAGAGGTAAAGTTTTAATAATTCATAGGAAATTTTTGAGAAAGTGTTAGGTAAGGCAGACTCCAAATTTTGAAATCGTCAAGAAAATTGGGTTTGTTGTAGCATCTACAACAATTGGCGATTTATTTGTAGGACCTCGGAATATCTATTTATCATTTACTTAAGATGAAGTATAATCCTTAGGAATTATTGGCTTAGACTTATTGATCCCACTATTATCATGTTTAGCCCTAGTTATGGTGCAATATCTCTATCCCTTTGACTGGCTTACTTCTAACATGCTTTATAACTTAGGAGGTGACACTAATAGCTTTGATAGGGGATCAAGATAGTGAATATGTGAGCTAAAGATGTTTAGAATTTAGTATGATTATCTAATGTTGCTATATTTCCAGTGAACATCCATAACCCCAACAAAGTCACTCAAGAAACCACAAGCATTGCTTCGCTGCAAGTGAGCATCCATAACCCTGATGAAGTTTCTTGCATCACCTCTCTGGTAGGAAGCCTTTCTCATGCCTTTTCCCCTTTTACATTAAATTTTTATTTATGCAATTTTCGTATTTCGTCATTCATTATGCTAGGGTCAATGAGGGACCCCGACTTGTTTTATGACTAAAGAGGGTGTTTCTTGTGTTTCAGAGACATTAATATTTTGCAAAATGGGTTTTCTCACAGTGTTTTCTCCTTTCCCCTTGTCTAACCACTAGATAAACTCAATTAGAACACAATTTGAGTTTAAAAAGCCAATTTGAGTAATGGATATCCCAATAAATATATGGAGTATTCTAGCTAACTCGAGTTCTCCACATAGTCTAATTTGTATTTCCATTTAGATATAATTGACTTCTAAAGATGTTCAAGGCTAATTAGTGGAAAGTGATCTAATGTTAGCCAATGACTGAGAAGTTACTATAGCTTCTTTAAAACATTTGGATTATTGACAATGTCAAAAGTAAATTTATTTATGTACAAAGCATATCTTTATGTATAGAGGATTTTTGGTGAACTGAAAAAGAAATGGCATAAGGAAATGAAGGGAAATAAAAGCATGTCAAGAAAAAAATGGCATGAAATGAAAAATGACATAAAATAAATATGTACAAAGATAAGAGCAGTTGAAAGAGTTTCTAATCAAAATAAAATTTCAGGTCTTAGCCATTCGTGGGAATGGAATCTGTCTTCCTCCCTAAGGTTTGCAAATGAAATGTATGTAGGCCAAATTTCTATTTTATTTGATATGGACCAATCCATAGGGATTGGAACTTGGTATGCTTACCCTTGTATTCATGGACTTTATCCCACTTCAAGACCAAGTCTCCCACATTGAACTCTTTATCGCCTGCAGATTTCTTATCAAACCATATTTGGATCTAATTTTGATGGGAGGTAATTTTTTCCATGGCCTTTTTCCTTTCTTCCTCAAGTTTTAAAAAGGTGTCAATCCTACTTTTCATAATCGAGTATGACCTACCACAGAATTCTTGTCATAACAATAAAGCAGGTAGATACATATTAGGTGGTAGGATTGCTTCTTTTCCATATATAAGGAAGTAACGAGAGGTGCCAAGAGAAGGCTTAGGAGTAACTCGATCGGCCTAGAGAGAAATTTTTAAAGAATTATGCCAATTTCTCTACTGAGTGAGTATAATTTTCTTAATTCAACTAGTCCATTTCCTTGGGGATAGTAATTAGCAGATTGTTTCAACACAACCACATTTTCAAAGAAAAATCATATAACCTTAATTATGAGAAATATGCAGTGTTATCAAAGAAAAGTGAGGTTGGAACACAAAACTTGGTAATGATGTTTTGATTGAGAAATTGAATTACCTCTTAATATTTCACTTGTTTGAGAGGAACAACTTAAACCCACCTTGTAAACTACTTCAACGAATGAGGAGTGATTTCTCCAATAACATCTAAGCATCACTATTAAAATGGTTCCTCTGCTACAATGGGTTGTAGTGGGGTGGTTGATCATTTTTCTCTTCCATCAAACTTTTGATAAATGGAACATTCGTGTTCATATGTATGAGCATCTCTAAACAACGTAGGCCAATAATAACCTTCTCTCATAACCTTTTGTGCTATCATAAAACCAACATAGTGTTTTCCTACCATTCCATAATCAATTTCCTTTAAAACCTTCTTGGCATTAAAAGACTCCAAGCATCTCAACAAAACCCCATTGTGGTGTTTTTCAAATAGATTTCCATGGACCAACTAATAAGAGGAGGCTTTTAATCTGATAGCCCTTTTCTATTTTGCTGATAGAGGAGAAGGAAAATTCCCATGTTCTATATATTTCCTTATTGTTGCATACCAATATGACAATGTACTAAGTGAGGGTCCAGAATCATATTATACATCTCAATCTCTTGCTCCCACCCTAATATTTCCTCTTCATAGGGGTCCACAGATTCAATGTCAAGCTGACAGAGGCCTTGACCATTGATTGTATGAGAAAGATTGAATTCTAGGTCATACTCTTGAAGGCACATCATCCAATTGTCCCTTAATTCCCCTAGTTATTGCTACACAAATAGAGATCTAATTTTAGGATGAGGAATGCATAATATAACATGATTATTAAGAATATAGGGCTTGAAATTTTTAACCGCCTTATATGCACCATAAAATTTCTTATCCATATAAGGATAATTCAATTTTGATCCTTGAATGACCATGCTCATAAAGGAGATAGGTCGTTAATTACCTTGATCATCCTTTTCAGTAAGAATCACCACTAATGAAGAATCTGAAGCAAAAGTATAGAGGATGAAATCCTTGACAAAATTGGGACTGTAGAGAGCGAGAACTTCGTCTATAGTTTTCTTGATCTAGGTGAAATCTAAATTCTCCTTTTGGTTCCATTTATAAACCACATCTTTCGTGATCATATCTTATAGTGGATTGAGAATTTGGGCATAATCTAAAATAAACTTTCAAAGAAAATTATTTTACCCAAAAATTATTGCATGGATTTCTTACCATTTGGATATGGAATTTGAGTGATGGATTTCATGCATTCAAGATCAATTGTAATACAACTCTTTGCAATGATATGTCCTAAGATATTACATTTATACATGGTAAAAATGTTTTTCTTAGGATTAAGCAATATACCGTATTTTCTTTTGCTCTCAAAATATATTTCAAATGATGTAAATGATCAATTTTTTTCTTTGAGAACATAGTAACATCATCGACATACACCACCACACTATGACGAATCAATCCTCTAAATGCGATATCCATTTCTATCTAAAACTTAACTCTAGCATTAATTATTCTGAAGGGAATATGTCTGAAAGTAAACATTCCCCATTTTGTGCTAAAAGTGGCCTTCAATCTATCTGGCCCAGCTACCAATACCTGGTTGTAGCCAAAAAACCCATCCAATAGTGAGAACATCTTAGAACCTAAAATTGTTTGGATCATTTTCTCCACGGAAAGAACTTGATAGTTTTGTTTATCCGAAGCTAGATTGAGATTTTGAAAATCAACACATAAGTGGATCTACCTAGATATCTTACTTACAGGGAATAAACTTGAGACCCACATTGAATGCCCAACTTCAAAAATAATTTGTGCATCCAACAACTTATTCAATTATTTTTTAATCTGAGGTTCAAGTGTTGGATGTACCTTTCTTAGTTTTTGCTGAAAAGGCTTGACCCCATCTTTGATCAGAATGACATGTTGAATAATTCTTGTATTATATATCTTGAGGTCTTCGTAAGTCTAAGTGAAAAAGTATTGATATTGTCTGAATAATTGAAATAATTCTCCTCTCTCCTCTGGGGAACAACAAGTAATGAGGTTCACAAACTTGGGGTATTCTTCCATCTTTATAACACCCTGCTCCCACATTTACCCAAGTTACCAGCCTACTAGGGTAAACATGTGATGAAGATATACTATGATATGATTCAACTTCCTAGATCACCTTAACGAAGTGGAATTGACAAACCAAAACCCTTAATGACTTCCCTATTAGGTGTTATAGGACCCCAAAGGGCTGGACGACCCTTTAAGGTGCCCAGATCCTGAATTAAACTTCTTTCTTTAGTGCCTTGATCTCTGAGACGTTGGCACAACACTACTTGATTTCGACTGAAACCTTCCAGTTGCACTCATGATGCCTAAAAGGGAGCGACCATAGTATTTTTCACCCAATTCTATGCCTATGACCGCAGGATTTAAGCCACTTTTTCAGGGCTAGGTCTCAAGCCACTACCCAAAACTTCATGAAAATTGAGTAAATGATAAATAACAATGGAATAAGGCTACTAATAGAATCAATAGTACAAGTACTTAATTTGACCCCTACTAGACATGACATGCATTTCATCAAACATGTCACAAATATGTAATCTACTGGTCATAACAACAGATCTGAGCATAGGGGTCTCATACTTATATAAGATTTGTAAATAAGCATTTTTTACTTATCACAATAGATAAATTATCATCTATTAGGTCATACATTCATTAATCAAAACATGATAAGATCCATGAATAAGATCTGTCATAAAACCATGCTTATAACCAGCATATAACCAACATAATAACAATAATATAACAACCATTAAAGTCTCATAATAACAAGTACATGTACACATAAATGACAAAAAAAAAATCTCTTATTAACATATGCAAATCTAACCAAGTCAGGGACCTCCACGTACCACCTGATTATAGATTGGGTTGAACTAAATCTTTCATTCAACCCATCACCCCATGCCATATTCCAAGCATGAATGTGGGACTCACAACAAAACCAATACAGGTTTCCTTAGGCTTTACCACAATCCCCGCGGGTCACTAGGACCTAAACAAGCATGGATGCCTCTATATCTATTAGGCCCCTATACTACTAGTGTAACCCCTTATTGTTATTAGTACAACCCCATTATTATATTTTTGTACCCATGTAGTCCCCATATTGTTATTATTGTGCCCCATAGAAGCCCTTATTATTGTTCCCTTACATTATTATTGTTATGTCGGCTCTAATTATATTATGACCCCTTAGACTCCTATATATAGAAAGGAGGTCTTGTCATTTGTATCATCTAAGAATTGTTCATTTGTGTAATGTAAAGGAGGCTTCCCCCTCGAAGAGGCTTATTTATAAGGCATTCATCTATCTTTTCTATCTTTTTGTGAGTTGGTTTCATGACATTTGGTATCAGATCTTTGGATTCTAGGGTTTCGCTATTCCAAACATGTCGTCATGGAATTTTCGCAATAACATTTTTCTGCGAACTTTCAGAAGCTAAAAAAAAACCATTTGAGATGAAATATCATTTAACCCTGGGTCCAAATTTTAGATCTTTTCTCTCTATATTTTAGGATATATGATCTGAGGAAGTTAGGGTTTTTGCAAGCTCCAAAATTTCATCTAAAATGGGACATCGTGGATTTTCTCTATAACTTTTTCGCTACAAAGATTCAGAACATAAAAAAAATTCAGCTCTTGTTTCACTATAGTTTCAGAGATACAGTCCAAGACATTTAGGGTTTTTGCAGGCTCCCGAATTACATCCCAAACAGGTGACCTGGGGAAAATAGTCATAACCGTCTCTCTGAGCATCAGATTGAAATTTCATAAGAAGTTAAAAAAGGATGTCTTTAGTTTCTTGTGTATACTTTTCAGATCCGAATGTCAAAAAAGTGACACGTGGCACTACATACAAGTTCTCTCTTCTGAAAAGGTATATAATTAGGTCATCACAGGAGATTTGGAATAAATCTTTCTTCAGGAATCCAATTGCAATCAGCCTTGCGGAGTTAGAAAGAGAACTCAGAGGGTTATTACAGACTCAAATTTTATAACTTAAAGATCTGAAAGTACAAAGTTACAGTCGTTTCAAGATCGAGCTCCTAAAATCAAGAAAAATCGAGATGAGGAAGTTTGATGGCAAGGATCCGGTAAATTGGATACTACAGATGGAGAAATATTTTGATCTACATGGTGTACCACTATTGCAAAAGGTATGTATTTCATCTTCATATTTAGAAAAAGATCAATTTGTATTGTATAAAATGCTTTTTTCTCGTAAACCACTTATTACATGGTCAATTTTTACGGAGGAAATTATAGCACATTATGAGGATACAAAAAGCAACACTTTCTTTAGGGCAACACCACAACAATTGGAGGAAAAAAGAGCAAAAGGGCTTTGTTAAAAAGTGGAAAACAAAATTATGGAAACAAGGAAGTCTATACCTCACAACTATAAATATGGAAGTGTTGTTTCTCCTAGCCTTCCACAACCTACAAGGGTTACACCACAACAATTGGAAGAAAAAAGAGAAAAAGGGCTGCGTTACAATTGTGATAGAAAATGCACTAAAGGTCATAAGTGCGCTGAGAAGAAATTATTTTACATAGATTATGAAGAGAAGGAAGAAAAGGATCAAGAAACATCAAAAGAAGAGGATATACACCAAGAACCAACCCCAAAGAAAGAAGAAATGAATCTAACCATATCTTGTAAAGCATTGGCAAGAATTACCACTCCTCAAACTCTCAATATAGAAGGACATATCAAGAACAAAAAGGTTCAAGAAGTGAAAGATCACATCGAGAAAGAAGAAATGAATCCAACCATATCTTGTAATGCATTGGCCGGAATTACCACTCCTCAAACAATCAAAATAGAAGGACATATCAAGAAGAAAAAGGTTCAAGCAGTGAGAGATCACATCGAGCATCAACAACAAGTTCTCCAACTTTTAAAGGATAACACCACTTTGGTGCATAATCGAATGAAACAACAAGTAGATCAACATCACAGTAAAAAAAAAATTGATGTAGGTGATTGGGTATTTTTACGGCTACATCTCAAGTAAGCTATTTATGAGAAAGAAATGTTGGCAATACTACATGCACTTAAGAAATGGCAACCTTACCCAATGGGAAGACACTTCAAGGTAAAAATGGATCATGATAGTCTTAAATACTTTTTAAAACAAATATTATCTTTAGAAGAACAGAAAAAATGGGTCACAAATATGTTGGGTTATGACTTTAACATAATCTACAGAAAAGGGAAGCAAAATTTTGTTGCAGATGCACTCTCAAGAACGGATGAGGACGTGGAAGCATTGTTTTGTGCTATTTCTATTATCCAACTAGATTTGAT
Organism: Pinus tabuliformis; assembly: GCA_031772625.1. NCBI lineage: Eukaryota > Viridiplantae > Streptophyta > Pinopsida > Pinales > Pinaceae > Pinus > Pinus tabuliformis. The sequence goes on from CM062819.1 coordinate 1,536,969,693, forward strand.
AAATGAAACAAGGTATGAATGGAAGAAGGAAGAAGAAGTGTGGCCACTCATTCAAAAGTTGTAGAAGATCCCAATTCAAACAATATTGCAAGAACTTGAAGATGAAGGAAAAATCATATTGGAACCTGGAGCAGTCACAGAAACAAGAACCAGACAGCTACGAAATCAATCAATTTCAGGGTATCTCATCAAGTGGAAAAACTTACCCGTTGAAGATTCCACATGGGAGGACAAGAATTTTATACAGAAGCATCAAGAACTACTCAAACGTTTAGGACAAAATTTTCAAAGGAGAGGGGCATGTTAGGCCCCTATACTACTAGTGTAACCCCTTACTGTTATTAGTACAACCCCCTTATTATATTATTGTACCCATGTAGTCCCCATATTGTTATTATTGTGCCCCATAGAAGCCCACTATTGTTATTATTATTCCCTTACATTATTGTTGTTATGTCGGCTTTGATTATATTATGACCCCTTAGAATCCTATATATAGAAAGGAGGTCTTGTCATTTGTATCATCTAAGAATTGTTCATTTGTGTAATGTAAAGGAGGTTGCCCCCTCGAAGAGGCTTATTTCTAAGGTGTTCAACTATCTTTTCTATCTTTTTGTGTGCTAATTTCATAACATTGGGTTGAACTAAATATTTCATTCAACCCATCACCCTCGTGCCATATTCCAAGCATGAATGTGGGACTCACAACAAAACCAATACAGGTTTCCTCAGGCTTTACCACAATCTTCGCCGGGTCACTAGGACCTAAACAAGCATGGATGCCTCTATATCTCTCCACCTACATCGTGAGGAATTTTCTTGTCTCCTAGTCTCTAGGCTTTACCGTATATTCCACCATTCACTGGTCAAGGATTCCTAGTCCTAATCGAAACTCCACCCTCTAGGATTTACCATATATCATGCCATTCATTAGTCAAGGACTCCTAGGTCTGATTGAGGGAACACACCTCTAAAATTTACTGTATATCCCTCCATTCACCAGTCTAGGGTTCCTAGGCCCACCAAGCTACACATAATCCAACTTTATCGCAATCCCACCTTCTCAAGTCCAAGGATTCCTAGGGCTTGTGTTCTTCAAAGACCACCTCACAGTTTCGAAACCATCGAGCAATCTAGATTAACCAAATAAAAGAGAAAAAATCACAACATGGCTATCTAGAAATGGAAAGGTAAGACTAAAAAACTATGTCAAACATGGAAAAACCCATGCCAATGATAGTAGGAGAACTAAATACACACATGCATGTACTATGCATGAAAAATCTAGCAAGGAAAACACACGTGCAATTCAATACTTGCAAGTAATCTCGTTGTAGTTGCTTGATCATGTTCTTCCTTGCTTGATATTTACTTCCCTTTTCCTTCCGTGTCCTTCATTTTCTCTCCTTGATCCAATGCTAGAGTGCTCCAAGAATTATCTAAGTGTCCAAGAGTGTGAGAGAGAGAGCTCCAAAACTTAACTGATAAAAGCTTGTGAATTGATTGTCATAAGCCTTTTTATCAATGAGGCCTCTAATTTCTTCAATTTTCCATTATTTTCATTCAATTTCCTCCTCACATGTAACATGTGACCTTTCACCTTCCTTTTCTCCTAATTTCCTTTATTTTCATAAATAAAATTCCAATTAATGCCTTTTTCCTTTTCAAATCCTCTGTCATTTCCTTTTCCAATTTCCTTAGCCATAATAAATCGAAATGAACACCCATTAGGATGTTTTTCCCAACACTCAACTTGGACTATGTGTCCCATGACCTTGGTCTTATTTTGCCTTTAATAATTTTATTACATGGATTTTTTACTAGGGATGTTACAGAACCCTCGCCCTTAGGGGAACACAGTGCTCGATGTTCAATTACACCTACAACCAAAATGATTGTTGAGAAGAAAGACATATTGCTCATGGAGCTTTTATAATATAGCTCATTGTAGTATTTACAATGACCACAGTTGAAAACATGACAAACATACCATTTATTGGAGCTTTGTAACACAGCTCATTATAGTATTTACAATGAAAACCACATATACTCTCATGTAAATTTGCTTCAGCTAGCAAATAAACATAATGTCTATGGAGATTTATAAACACAGTTTGATACAATATTTGCAATAAGATGCACATATACACATAACCAACAAATAAAAGGATACGATTCCTGCATCCATAATAAGGGAATCCAAAAGCTCACACTTCCACCCTCAAGGTAGTACCAGGATTCACCTCCTTCCCAGGAACTCTAGAATCCACTACCAAAGTCAAAATTGCATCTAATGTCTAGCGCTACAATATTGTGCCACTTGTCCTCTTAGTGAACAGTTACCGACTCATTTTTCCAAAGCGCACTCCCAATGTGCATATGATTCCATTTAACAATGTTAATGGCCAAAAGAAATCCATTCTTAGCCTTCCCTTCTCTAATACATAGTCCCTCGACCAATCCAACCATCCCCTTCCATGTAGTCACTCACCTTCTAAGTTCCTTGACATCCCCTTTTCTAGGAAATCCATCCCTTGGCAAGGTTTCCTCGCATTAGAAGGTCCAAAATCCAAGGTATATACCTACTTCAAAACCATAATACTAGTCATAACATGCTCATGGAAATCAATGGACACTATTGGGTCCCAGTGTTCCACAGTGGCCCTACTCTTGAAGTGCTTTACTAACATACTGCTGCATTCTCCAATTTCTTTTTTTGCTGCTGATAATTATTGAAATTAGTTTCAACCACCCAAACCAGCCATTTTCCATGCTTTCATGTATCAAGAACATAATTTCCATTAGAATCAAAATGAATTGAAATAAATTCAAATCATACTTCATTGATGGCATGTCAATAAGATACACTTGTAATCATGTTCACTTCCTATCACAACAAGTCAAACTAGTTGTTTGATCAAATCATCATGAATAAGCATATCACATCCATTTAACTCAAAATGCAGCCATCATAATCAAAATCATATATTACATGTAACTATCATAAACCATAATCATAGGTCACATGTAATCATCATAAACCATAATCATAGATCACATGTAACCATCATAAACTAGAATCATATATCACATGCATAATAAAAATGAAATAAAATATTGATATGTATCCTTCATTCAGTGCTTTTCTTTTGCCTTTGTCCTTTCCGTACACACACCAGATCAGTTGCCACACCCAGAAAACACCCAATGCCTCTTTATTTTTGTCAATCACGTACACATACAAAATGTACATGACAAAACATACATCCACACATAGTGTATGACACCACACAATACATACACCTATATCCGACATATGACACAAAACATACACCTACATCCAATGTATGATCACAACACAATACATAAACCTACACCCTGTGTACAACACAAGGCAAACATACACCTACACCTGGTGTACAACACAATACATATACGTATGCAGAGTACAACACAATGAATAAAATTATCATGATGCCATGATTGTAATGTGCACATACATAGTACCGCATGTACACAACACAACATGTATTTAACAACCCTCATGAAAATTCCATGTAATAAAAGTTAATAATGGAAAAAATAATAACCATGGTTGATGGGACACTCATTACAAGATGAATGCTGGGCAAGACAACCTAGTGTGGGTGTTCATTTGGTTTATTATGCCTAAGGAAATTGGCAAAGGCAATGGCTAAGGCTTTGGAAAGGAAAAACGACATTTTTGGCACATTTATTTATGAAAATAATAGAAATTAGGAGAAAAGGAAGGTGAAAGGTCACAAGTTGCATGTGAGGAGGAAAATGAAGGAAAATAATGGAAAATGAAGAAAATAGAGGCCTAATTGATAAAAAGGCTTATGAGGATCAATTAGTACCTTTTTGCAATTTATTTTTGGATCTCTCTCATTATTCTCTCTCTCTCTCTCCCCCTCTCTCACTTTTGGAAACTTAAAGTTTTCTTGGAGCATTTTTGAATTGGATCAAGAAAGGAAAAGAAGGAAAGAGGAAGGTAGGAGAAAGAAAGGAATAATAATTTCAAGCAATTATAGTAGGATTCTTTGCAGGTTTTGATATGCATGTGTGTTTTCCTTGCTAGATTTGACATACATGGTATTCCATGTGGTTCTTTATTGTTATGGCATTGGGTTTTTCCAGGTGTGACATTGTTTTTAGCCTAGCCTTGCCATTTCCGAATAGCTATGGTGTGATGGGGTTCTCAGGTTATGGGTGAGTTGGATTGTCGAATGGATTTGAAGCTAAGTTAGGTTAATTTATGAATAATAAAACACATGGCCTAGTAACCCTTGAACCGGATTATGGATTGCGGTAAATATGGATTTTGGGTTGCGTCGGTGGGCCTAGGAATCCTCAACCGATGAATGCAGGGATATACAGTAAATCCTAGAGGTGGTTTCCCTTGATTAGGCCTAGGAATCGTTTTCGATGAATGGAAAGATATACGGTAAATCCTAGAGGGTGGAGTCCCATTTTAGGGCCTATTAATCCCAGGATCAGACTATGGATTGCGGTAAAGCTTCAGAGACTAGGAGATGAGAAAATTCCTCATGGAAGGTGGAGAAATCCAGTGGCATCCATGATTTTTTTTGTCCTAGTGATCTATGGGAGATCATGGTAAAGCCTATTATTGCATGTTTATTGTGTTGGCCTAGTGATCCAGAATGGATTATGGTAAAGCATGGTTTCTATTGATGAGGATTAGGGGGTTTAGCCTCAGGATTCCCTGGTTGGTTCTTTTGGTTTGAGTCCCACATTCATACTTGGAATATGGCACGGGGGTGAATGTATGAAGAGAGAATTGGCTTAGCCATTCTATGGTCGGGTGGAATGTAGTAGTCCCATCCTGAGTTGGCTTTTACATTCATTAATAAGAGGTTTCTTCCTTGACATCTTATGTGTAAATGTATTGGTGTATATGTGGATTCTATGTGTTATCAAGAAAACTAGTGTCCATGCAGAGCTACTAGTCCCACTAAGACTGCTAGCTATCTTAGAAACAAACAAACTAAAACTACTTTCGTTTTCCTTTATGAGAAGTAGATAAGAGGGGAACAAAGGATACCAACCTCTGTCTTGCGCTTGGTTCCTTGCTTGATTCCTCTCCCTTCTGATAGATCTTCACCAGTCGCTTCCTCGTCTACCCAGATTCAAAGAGCACCTGGGGAATCAAAGCAGCATAACACTATCCAAGAACAGAGATCTACTGTCATAAACAATATAGGACCAGATATATATTGACCACACAAATGCATATATCATCAATCATACAAGAATGTGGAGGAAAACTTGAATAGATTTATTAATATCAAGAATAGCAAAGAGGATTACAACCAATTGTTCTGACCCAGCATCATCCTCTCAGCAAGAAAGCCCTTCTTCACCTCATGAAAAGCTTAGATCACCAAACACTATGATGTTACACTAAGAAACCAGCAGTACTTCCTTACAAGATACAAAATTCCAGACTCTAGATCTCTGGGATGAGGGATCCATATATAGATGATTGCAGGGAGGTGAGTCAGCTTCTGAGATTTGATTAGTGTTCTCTCTCTGATAGTTCTTGATTCCACTTGGAGATTGATGATCTCTTACTCATCCCTGGGCGAATGCAGAGAGGCAAGTGTCACAGGAGAAGTTTTTGGAAGATTCCATGATCCTCCACCTCGCAAATTGACTCTGCCATTTGTCCACTCTCGCCCATCGCACCCCATACAAGGGATTTTCAGTATGCATCGCACCTCCCGTGTCCATTTATGTGGGATGCAGTGCACTTTGACCATGGAGTAGGTGAGATGGTCCAGTTTTGACCAATTCTGAGTAGTTTTTCATGGAGAACTTCTGGGAGATGATGTAATCAGCTGACCTTGTTCTTTTAGGGGATGGAACAACACTTTTAGGGACTTAGGATCCCTTGGTTTATGGACATGTTTGATTGGGGTTGCAGTGCCCAAAAATGTCTATAACAGTTGCCCCCTAAAGCATGAGGTCGTTAATCTTTTGATGTTGGGTGAAATGCTTTATCATGAGGATCCGAAGTTTTTTCGAGCTGGAAGGCAACCTGTAATAAGATACAATACAATACATTATCTTCATAATATTTTCATGATCTAGCTGAGGCGGGCATTCCCATGCTCAGTTTTATAAATTCATTTTCATGTACATAAGACAGACAATCATCTGTGTGCAGACTGATGATTCTGGTAGAGCCATCATCCCTTAGGTTGGATAATTATCTATGCAGCAATGATGTACATTTTATCTCCTTATTTTCCTGAATATATATCGCAGCCCGGATGGATGAAACTAGATTCGGGGTCTTCAATATCGTTCGATCTTCACTCAAAGTACAAGTCAATCCATGTGAGAGATGTTCTGGAATCGAACATGGAAAGACATCGCCTGATTACCAGCCAATGATGTAAGCTGTTAACAGGCACAAGAGGAATCACCGATAACGATGATGACCCTCAAGGTACTACAGTACAATTCATGTGGTGTGAATAAGGGACTTGGCATCGAACACCACGCAAAATCTTTCGGTCGAAGGCCATTGAGGTAAACCTGTCGCTGGAAGTGAGAAACTTGCCATTGAGGCATGAAAGCTTCAAAGTACTGAAAGGGTTGTCCCTAAGTCAACTTCTTGGATAATGAGCTGATGTCGACAAGAAGCGACTTGCCATAGGAGGGCCTTAATGAATCCCACATCTATGGCACGGAACAGAGTAAATGATTTTGGAGGTGAAAATGGTCTGATGATACAGGGTTCAGGATGGCGGTCATGAAAGAATGGAGCGTGAATGTATTGCAGTGGATGAGACACAGGTGAATTCTCTGAGCGACTTCTCTTGAACATACCGGCGACACTGACATGATGGATTGGTAGCGTTAACCCCAAATATGGATGGTGTGATGGACCAATGGTGATATGACTAGTGAACGGAACAACCCAACCCGACTCGGATACGGAGTGAAAGTGTCATGTTCAAGAGCGACTTGCTACCAATAAAGTTTCTTCAAGTTTTCTTCCCAATTTTTCCCCAGTCATTGCTAACCAGTACCTCTTTATTTTTGTCAAGCTTGAGGAGGATAACATATGCTTGTTCTATAATTTTCCCTTTGGGCAAACCCATCGCTATGTTTTAACGAGCCTAGAGATAGTGAAACTCGTTCTTGTCTGTATGGACAAGTTTATCGCTATTCAGTTTTAACGAGTTTAACGACAAAGATAACTTGGTCCTTTTCAATTTTAAAGAGTCTGAAAGGGAAGTAAAGAAAATTCCAACAATCCTTTTTCGTCATATAATCCCTTAAGTCCAAAAAAGTATAAAATAATACAAAAGAGATGAATTTTCGGTAATTTTAACGAGCTGAACAAAACAAGGCTCGATCTTTTTGTGTAATAATCCCTTAGGTCCAAAAAGATTAAAATCTAAAGGAGGGATAGCACTTCCGATCAATTTAACAAGCTGGAGAGGCCAATTACTCGGTAATCTTTTCATATTTGACGAGTCAGATGAAAAGAGCTTAAAGGAGACTCGTTTTTCGAGGAACGAGTGATAAATTCGGGTAGCAGCTAATTCCGGGTAAGGTTTGGAATTTTCCAATCATGACAATGTCACAAGGATGGCTAACAGGATCACTCTTCGCAGCTGTTCCTCAAAAAAGGTAAACAATCAAATGGAGGTGAATGATCAGCCAATACAGAGTGGAGGTGATAATGAGAACATGACCAAGGCTTCAAAGGCTGATGATAATGCATCACGATGGTTATTTACCGGAAATTGGTTCATTTTTTAATGAATGAGCTTAAACTCTAGGGGAAACATTTGCTCATTGCTTATGTTTATTTTTTAACGAGCCTGAACTCCACATAAAAACTGCTCGATCCAATCGTATAATAAGGATGTCTCATCTAAGATGGCATTTTTACAAAGCTTTTCCCCGCATCCTTTCTTTATGCAAGTTAAGAAACGACCAAACCTACGAGTTTAAAGGGTTAGAGGACCTACAAATTTAAAAAATAAATGGTTTCTCTTCGCTTGCATGCCAAAAGGTTTGCATGCCCCTAGGTATAGCGAAGTAGAGTTTCCCAGGTTACCCCTCAATTTGCAGACAAAACATTTGTTTTATCGGGAAAGGCCTACCTTTTACAGGTTACCCCTCAATTTGCAGACAAAACATTTTTTCTATTGGGAAAGGCCTACCTTCTGACAGAGGTATCTTATTCCAGTCTAATCTCATAAACCAGTCATATATCCTTCGCAGAAACCTACCCTATGCCCAAGGTTTTCCTGCCGAAACAGACCAGGGTGCATGCCCCCTGGGTTTCAGTCATGTCCTCCCGAATCACTCGCGCTCATCAGGTGGACGGACTGGGGATTGATGAGACATTCCTTGCGTGAAAAGACCATTCAGGGATGGTATTTGACTATTTGTTATGTGTGAACCAGGGAATGAAAGCTGGTCTACGAGCTTGACCACTCTTCCTTCATGCGGAAAACACATTACTCTAAAGAGTGAGGAGACAATGGCTCCCATGCAATAAATATAGTCGTGTCCAAGGAGTAGATTATAATTCAGGGGTCCTTGGACTACTATTACATTCATGTGAACGGTTTTCCTTCTCAATGTTATCGGCACATTGGGAAGGATCCCTAACGGTCGACTGGTTCCTTTGTCGAATCCTGTTAGATTTCTCATTTCAGGCAAAAGCGATGGCGAACCAAGCGCTTTCCAAGCAGTTGAGGAAAGGATACTCGCAGAAGCCCCTTCATCTATGATGGTACCAACCATGACCATTCTGTATATTTGAGCAATGATTCAAAATGGTACACTAGCCGGTAAACGGGGTCTGCCTAGTAGATTCCAATCAAAGGAAACAACTAGGTTGCCTGGAGGTGGGACCGAATAGATGGCCGGATATGACTCTGACAAACTTCCTTCCTGCGGTAAAGGAACGGGTAAACTGCCCCCATGTTCATCAGAGTCTGTGTTTACGAAGAGAATTTGAACGGTGTCGTTCTTGTTCTCTCCGGTGACTATATCATCTGAAGATGGACCTTCTGAAGGCAAGACCGAGTCAACTGCTGCCTCGACCTTTTGACTTTCATTTGGTGTGGATTCAGATGGTTTATCTTCAATGATAGACGCTTCGACCGACCACAATGGCGTGTCAGTCGGATTTTCAACTAGTGATGGACTTGGCAAGAGTTTCTTATATCCAGGAGGAAGCCGTAACGGTGAAACCGGACGGTCGTCCAAAACTCTTTTAGCCTCGTCTAGGAAGGGACAACGGTGGACGGTGTGATCGCCTTCACACAGTTTACAAGGGAATTTACTTTTCCTTTTTTGTCCCGACATTTCACTTTCACTAGTTGACGGTGTACTTTCAACATGATCATCAGAGGTTGTCGACACCGGATTGTGAAAACGAGGAGACCAGTCCCTTAAGATCTGAGGGATGTATGGACAATCTCGATGATAGTGATCTCCTTTGCAAATGACACATAGAGATTTAGGTTTTGATAGTGCAGTGTGTGGATGTTCACTAGATGATGCCTGCTTGCCCCCTATCGTCTTCGGCTCCTTCTTCTTCTTCTCTTTCTTCTTCTTCTTCTCTTTCTTCTTCTTCTCCTTCTTCTTCTTAGTTACTTGACTTTTGGCTTTACGAGCTTCATCAAGCGAAGAGGAAGGAGGAGAGGGAGAATCGGATGAAGCAGAAGGTTGGGGGTTAGCTTTGGTATCATCTAGTTTCTTACTTGATTGCTCAGGAATCACGGTGTTTTGAATGACAGAGGTCGAGAAGAGCCATACGGGTAGGCCAATTGTCAATCCTGGAAGCGAAAATGTGGCCATATGGGGTGCACCAACATCTCCCTAAGAGGAGAAAGGACTAGGATTTCCCCCAAGGGGAAATCCTTGGTTGGTGGACTTCATTTTTCTCAACCTAAGACCAACGTAAGAAAGGTGATATTTATTCCCATTAAAATAAATTTTAGAAACTTTTACACAACTTGTTTTTTCAATTTTTAAGAGTCGAGAAAAAACAAAGGATGACTCTAGTTGCCTTCGATTTTTAATGAGCCTGAAGTGACAAGTGCTCAGATGGAACTTTTCCTTTAAGGAGTCTGAAAAGGAATGAAAGAGACTACTTTGGAAATCTAGACAGAGGGATTACCAAACCAATCGCAAAACTGCAGAATACTTTTTACGATACGGCAGTCAATCTTCCCGAATGTTGTGTTGAGTGCATTGCGATCGATAGGGCGGCATAAACGACTTTCGATGGATAAAGGATATAGCTTATTGTGGTCTCCCAATATATACTCTACGGTACGTGGGAGGAAAAGTCCATACTGGCACTTGTCTTCTCAAAGTGGAGGAATCACCCAACCAACAACGAAAACAACAGTTACCAGGCTTTATGACGCCGGAATACGTCTCTAGCCTAGACTTCTAAATGTTGTGCGTTAGGTTCCAAAGTGTTTTTAGATTCATTAAATTTATTTTATAGTTGATCTTGTTTAAGAAATTTTCCTTTCAAGTTCACCGCGTGATGTAGATATACAATTCCTAAAATGCAATCTAAGATGATAAAGAATCGTTTAATCTTCTTTTTGCAATGAAAATCCTAGCTACTAAAGAAAGAGAGGTGATATTCTTTCAACATAGAGTAGAGAGCACACACTATATGCACTATCCTAAATCAAACCAAAAAACAGTCTAAATGCAAATGCACATGCATGTATTTGTTTTCAACCTTATTAATGTGTGAATGATAAAAAGAAAGCTAAGCGCAAATCTAAATTATTTTTCAAAGCGACATTACTAACAAGCTTCTTTTCAAGACAAAATGAAGACAATGACGACACTTTGCGATTTGGAATGGAAAACTTGCTTTCGACACTTGAAAAACTACTAATTCAAATCAAATACAAGAGTAACAGTGTAATCGACTATCAAGAACAATCAAATTCTCTTTTATGACTGAAAACGACACTTGCGACACTTTCAAATCAAGAAATGACAGTTCAATTACGCTACTTCTTTGTAAAAGAGAACTGAAAATGGCTCATAATACATAAAAACATTTACAATTCTTTGCACAATGGAGACTGAATAATGGCAAGGTAGGGGGTTTCCAACAGAGGTATACTGACTATTGACAGCAAAACTCCTGAATAGAGCTGAAAAGAGTGAAGAAAAACCAATGTCTGGAGGCAAAATTAGCCTTCTCTTATCAGCGCACCTGTTACACAGGGATTCCAGTATGCATCCCACCTACAGCACACAGGAAGTGTGATGCATACTGATATCCTTGAAGAGAGGGTGCGATGGTACAGTGCGAGACTTTTGATCCATTTCTTGATCACAGTTTACAGCACAGTTTAGGGATTTAGGCCGAGCAAGTGATAATCAGTAAATAAATCACAGGGGTAGATCTAAGGAGGTTACTAGAGCCACCACAAGGGCAATTAGAGAGTTTGTAAATCGATTTTTCAGTTTATAAACAAAACCCGGAGATAGACTGAAGCAGCATTGATCTACTTTGCACTTGCATAGCAAATGCAGTTCGAAGGCTAGCTGGCTTGACTTCAGGCTCCGTCTGTAAGTTTATAAAGCAAACAAATATAGACAAACAAACAATCTATTTGTTCCCCAGTGGAGTTGCCATTTTGTTATCGGGAAAACTAGTGTCCATGCAGAGCTGCTAGTCCCACTAAGACTGGTAGCTATCTTAGAAACAAACAAACTAAAACTACTTTCATTTTCCTTTATGAGAAGTAGATAAGAGGGGAACAAAGGAGACCAACCTCTGTCTTACGCTTGGTTCCTTGCTTGATTCCTGTCCCTTCTGATAGATCTTCACCACTTGCTTCCTCGTCTACCCAACTTCAAAGAGCACTTGGGGAATCAAAGCAGCATAACACTATCCAAGAACAGAGATCTACTGTCATAAACAATATAGAACCAAATATATATTGACCACACAAATGCATATATCATCAATCATACAAGAATGTGGAGGAAAAATTGAATAGCTTTATTAATATCAAGAATAGAAAAGAGGATTACAACCAATTGTTCTAACCCAGCATCATCCTCTCAGCAAGAAAGCCCTTCTTCACCTCATGAAAAGCTTAGATCACCCAACACTATGATGTTACACCAAGAAACCAGCAGCACTTCCTTACAAGATACAAAATTCCAGCCTCTGGATCTCTGGGATGAGGGATCCATATATAGATGATTGCAGGGAGGTGAGTCAGCTTCTGAGATTTGATTAGTGTCCTCTCTCTGATAGTTCTTGATTCCACTTGGAGATTGATGATCTCTTACTCATCCCTGGGCAAATGCAGAGAGGCAAGTGTCACAGGAGAAGTTTCTAGAAGATTCCATGATCCTCCACCTCGCAAATTGACTCTGCCATTTGTCCACTCTCGCCCATCGCACCCCATAGAAGGGATTTTCAGTATGCATCACACCTCTCGTGTGCATTTAGGTGGGATGCAGCGCACTTTGACCATGGAGCAGGTGAGATGGTCCAGTTTTGACCAGTTTTGACCAGTTCTGAGTAGTTTTTCATGGAGAACTTCTGGGAGATGATGTAATCAACTGGCCTTGTTCTTTTAGGGGATGGAACAACACTTTTAGGGACTTAGGATCCCTTGGTTTATGAACATGTTTAATTCGGGTTGCAGTGCCCAAAAATGTCTATAACACTATGGCTGATGTATCCTTGATATTTTTGTTGTTATTATGCTGGTTATAAGCATGTATTATGACAATGATGATGTATGGATCTCCTCATATTTTTATTTTTAAATGAATGAATAATGTATTTATGACCTAATAGATGATAATGCAGTTAATGACATAAGGGAACAATGTTTCTTAGCAATTATCAGATATGTATGAGATCCTTATGCTCATATCTGTTGTTTAAACCTATAGATTACATATTCATGACATGTTTGACGAAATGCATGTCATGGCTAGTAGGGGTGGAGTCTAGAACTTATCATTGTTTCTGCAAATACATCATTGTTATATTATGTAAATTCATTTTTGAAAGTGTCATTGAGTTCAAGGAAGCAACCTGGGCTATGGTCCTGAAAAAGTGGCTCAAATCCCAAAGACGCGGGCACAATACCAGGAAGAAAAGTCTCTGGACACATGCATACCCACACTGTGGGAGTGTCCAGAGCCTTAAGGTTACATAGGAGGTTTATGTTTATGTATTTTTAGTGTACATTAGTATGGTTGTTGTTTTCATGCATGAGCTCATGGTATGTGTAGTTGATATGGTCATGCATTGATGACTGGAGTCTAGCTAGAATGATGGTTACATGGTTTTTTTCTTATGTATTAAATGTATATATTTTTTCATGATTATGTTTGTACATGTATCACGTTGATTTGGATGATATTTTAGATGAGTTATCCTCCCAAAATTTTTCTAAGGTATGTTGGTTTATTGTGATTTGATTTAGCTTAAATAATATGCCTTGCAGGAAAGAGACCGGAATTGACTAGCAAGAAGGTAGACTACATAGATTCTCTCTAAGAATCAAATGAACAACTTGGTGTTGGGCACTCTTCTAATTTAACAAACACGTTGAGAATATTGAAGGAATAAATAAGGATTTGTAAGGCGAACAACGACAAAATCATGTAGGCACAAGAGAAACAAGCAGAGGTTAATGCAATAATCCTTCAGATTTTGTTAGAATTACAGCAACAGGGGCCACTCCAGATCAGCCATGGGTAGGAGGACATAACTAATGGTGCATATGGAAGTAGTTATCCTAATGGACAAAGGTCAAATAGAGATTACATAGTGAGAGATGGCAAGCTATTGGATACTCCGGATAGGAGAGGTTATGGACACAGGTACTACTCTAGTTCTGGTTCTGATAGGCATTATGATCGTCATTGTTATCATCCTTATAGGAGGATTGATAGGGGATACTTTCCATAAGAACTTAAGAAATTAAAGCCACTTACTTTTGATTGAGACTTGAATAAACTAGAAGATGTAGAGGCTTGGATACTTGGGCTGAACAATTTCTTTGAGTTTCATGACTACACAGAAAACATGAAGTGCATAATTGCTATCTTCAGCCTGAAAGGTAAAGCAGATATCTGGTGGGAAGATGTGAAGTGGGTTAGAGACATTAGGATGGAGGAATTGAGTTGGCATGAGTCCAAGAGGCTTTTCAAGAAGTACTTGTCAGAAAGGTATGATGACAATAAGGTCAAAGAATTCTATGAGCTAAAGATGGGATCAAAGACATATGAGGAGTACACGACTAAGTTCTTGGAGCTATTGAGTTATGTACCATATCTTAAAGATGAGAAGCCTAAAGTTAAGCAATTTTTTAGTGGTTTTCCATTATCATTTAGAGATCGGATTGAGTATGACAAGCCTCGATCACTTGAGGAAGTTATTGGGAAATTGAAGCATTACTATGAATAGTAAAAGTGTAAGAATGAATGTCAGCAAGGATGGAAAGGAAGGGATAAGGATAAAGGTAAGGGTAAATGGTGGCTGAAAAGAACAAGGCCTCAGAATGCAGAAGAGAAAGAAAATGTGGCACCACAAAATAAGTTCAATGCAACTAGATAGGGACATGGATCACATCAACTACATAGAGGTGATGGTACTGGAAGGTTGGAGTGTTGGACATGCAGTAAGGAACACCTTAAGGGAGATTGTCCATAAAATTAAGGTGGTAGGCCTCATATATATAGTGCACAAGAGGCGCAGACTGTTGGGGATGTGGGTCAAAGCATTCCTCGTATCTCTGGAGCACTAGACAACAAACAAATAGACCATCAGGCATCTATCATTGAGACGAATGATAAAATTTGTGACCAAGTTGTTTCTATTTTTATTGACCCTGGATATAATTATATTTATGTTAGTCCTGACTTGGTGTATAAGTGTGTTTTGAATAAATAAGTGCATGCATATTCTTGGTTAGTGTAGTTGGCTACAGGTACAAAGAAAAAAGTTCATCATTGTTATAGACATTTTTGTGCCTTACAGCATTGAGCATGAAATGTCCATAATCTAAGGGATCCAAAGTCCCTAAACATGTTGTTCCTACCCCTAGAGGAACAAGGCTAACAAACCACAGCAATTCACAGAAGTTCTCCACCAGAAACTGCTCAAAAACAAGTCAATTCAGGATCATTTTAGTGGCTACACTAGCTGTTTGCGCTGAATGTCAAAGCCAACACTGGCTACCTGCGTTGAATGTCAAATGGAACACTGGCTACCTGCGTTGAACGAGAGTGGACATGTGGCAGGCTCATTTCTCAAGGTGTCAAAACCCAGGAAGCTTCCAAAATGACACTTGCCTCAGGGAATTCGACTCGTGATGAGTAAGAGGTTCCAAATCTCCAAGTGGAAGCAAGAACCTCCAAGTGGACTCAAGAACTGACAGAGGGAGAGGACACTAGTCAGATCTCAAGCTGACTCATCCTCTCTCCAAACATCTATATATGGATCTCTCCTCCATGAGATCTAGAGGCTGGAATTTTGTTATTGCAAAGAATTGTTGTTGGTTTGAGATTGGAATCATTGGGTGCTTAATGCTTTGAAGGGGGTGAAGATAGGAATTCCATTTGCTGGGAAGGAGATGCTGGATTGGAGCCCTCTGGGTTGTATCTCTTCATGAACCTTGTTATTCATCAATAAAGCTATCTTGGTTTCTCCTATATGCTGATGTATTTTTGATGTATGAATGCATTAGTATGTTTAGTTTATTTCTAATCCTAAACTAGTTATGAATGTGAATATATGTCTTTGTGTAGTTTTCTTCTCTTGTCGCAAGTAGCTGTTCTCTTGTCGCAAGTAGTTGTTCTCTTGTGATCTTGCAGGAACCCGTTGAAGCTGGGCGAGTGAGAAGGCAAGTAGCTGTGAACACCCAAAGAGGAGAGAGACCGGATCGAGGGACAAACGGAAGACACCGGTAAGTCCATTCATCTCTCTTCTTTCACATTTCATAAAGGAAGAAACCAGAATAGTTGTCTCTGTTTATTGCTAAGGCACTGTCACACCTTAGGTGGATAGGATCGTCCTGCATAGGCATTTTTCCCCACAACAAATTGGTGACTCCGCTGGGGAGATCTGTTTAGTCATTTTATTTGTGTTTCTATCATTGTTTCATAGACTTGACAGCAACAATCGAACTGCATCCGCTTTTCCCGGATGCAAAGTAGACAGTTGCTGCTTTGATCCAATTGCTGGACTTGTCTATGATCTGAACAATGGACTCACAAATGATTTGATGATCCTTTGTGATAGATCTTAGTACCCCCTCAAAGCTTCCCTTTGATTACACCTTGCTTGTTGCTTTTATTTGGCCTAAAACAGTGAATTAAATAGCAATCTGTGACCCAAAACCTGTGGGAAACGAGAGTTTCTCCTTCAGCGCAGACCCAGTGAAGGGATTCTGCATTTCAACGCAGTTCCCGTGAAGGCTACCTGCGCTGAATGTCAAAACCCCTGTGTTGAGGTTGCGCTGAACCAGTTTGTCCTTGTGCAGCTGGGGTTCTCTGCTCTGTTTTGCCTTGTTTTGATCTCTGATTTTTGCAGCCTGTAACCAGCATAGGTACCAGTCTGATAACTCCTTTTCTCTGCTTAGATTCTGCCTCCTTTTGTACAAAAAGACTGTGAGTGTTTTTATGTGTTTGTGGCATCATTTACAGTTTTCCTTTGCATGAGTGAAATAGTCATCCTGTAGCCCTTGATTCAGATCTGTTGATTGTGGTCTTAGAAGAGAGTTCATTGGTTGTTTGCAGATTGATTATACATTTACTTTTGCCTATCGATTTGAGTTTGTCTCTTTTAAAGTGTCGAAACAAGTCTTCATTTCGAAAATCGTTAAGTGTTGTAATCTCTTCTACCCTCTCTGATTTCGAAAAAGTAAACTTGTTCGTGTTTATCATTTAAAAGCAAATTCAAAGTTGTAGAAAAAGCTTTCTTTGTAGGCATCAATACTAAGAAAGCGGAAAACAAACACCTGCATTGTGCATTTGCATTTTGATAGTTTGCATGTTGGATTTAGGAAAAGTGCATTAGTTGAGAAAAGATGGTGTCTTTCTTTTCCCTTAGTAGCTACGATTTTCAAAGTTGAAAAGATATAAAGCTTGCTTATCATCTTTAGACTGCATTTAGGAATTGTATCATACATCTCGTGGTGAACCTTGAAAGGAAAACTTCTAAAAAGATCAACCTAAAATAAATTGAATGAACTTAACAACGCTTTGCAACATAACGCACAACATAGAGGTCTAGGCTAGAGACGTGTTCCGGCGTCGTTAAGCCTGGTGACTGTCGATCTCGTGGATGGTGGGTGATTCCTCCTGAGGGATGATAGCGCCAGTACGGATTGTGCTCCCACGTATCGTCGCGTATATATTGGTAGACCCCTATAGGCATAAAACCTTTATCCTTAGGAAGCCGTGTCGGCCGCCCTACTGATCGCAATGCACTGAACACAGCATTCAGGAAGATCGACCGCCCGTACCCTAAAAAGTATTCTGTGGTTTTGCGAAAAGTTTGGCACACCCTCTGCCTAGAACTCCAGAGCAGTTCCTTTTGGCCTTTTTCAGACTCTGTAACGGAAAAAGTCCATCCGAGCATTTGTCACTTCGGGCTCGTTAAAACATCGAAGGAGACTAGAGTCATCTTTAGCTTTTTCTCGACTCTTTAAAACTGAAAAAGCAAGTTGTGTCTAAGCGTCGTTAAAAATTTATTTTAAACGGAACAATCACCCTTTATTCCTGTGTTGATCTTTAGGTTGAAAAAATGGAGCACACCAACCAAGGAATTCCCCTTGGTGGAAATCCTAGTCCCTTCTCCTCTTGGGGAGATGTTGGTGCGCCCCATATGGCCACATTGTCGCTTCCAGGACTGACAATTGGCCTGCCGGTCTGGCTCTTTTCAACCAATGTCGTTCAGAACACCACCATTCCTGAACAGTCGAGTCAACAGTTAGACCAGACCAGAGTTGCCAACCAGCCTTCTACCTCATCTAACTCTTCCTCTCCTCCTTCCTCTTCGCTTGACGGAACTGGTAAAACAAAAAACCAAGTTCCTAAGGAGAAGAAGGAAAATAAGAAGAAAGAGAAGAAGAAGAAGGAGCCAAAGGCGACTGGGTGCAAACAAGTGTCGTCTGACAAAAATCCACACATAGCACTGACCAGGCCTAAATTGCCATGTGTCATATGCAAGGGAGACCATTTCCACAGAGATTGCCCCTGCATCCTCGGATACTAAGGGACTGGTCTCCCCGTTTGCACAATTCGGTAGCATCAACCTCTGATAGCCATGTTGACTGCTCACCGTCAACTAGTGAAAGTGAAGTCCCAGGACAGAGAGGGAAATCTAGATTTCCCTGCAAACTGTGTGAAGGCGATCATGCCATCCACCGTTGTCCCTTCTTAGACGAGGCTAAAAGAGTTCTGGAAGATCGCCCGATTTTACGAGCGCAACTTCCTCCTGGATATCAAAAACTCCTACCAAGTCCTTCACTAGTTGAGAACCCGGCTGGCCCGCCCAGGTGGTCAACTGAAGCACCTATCATTGAAGATGAACTGTCTGGATCCATGCCTGACGAAAGTAAAAAGGTTGAGACGGCAGTTGACTCGGTTTTGCCTTCAGAGGCTCTATCTTCGAATGATACCATCACAGAGGAGAATAAAGACGACACCGTCCAAATTCTCTTCATCAACACTGACTCTGATGAACAAGGGGGCAATGCCCCCATTCCTTTATCGCAGGAAGGAAGTTCGTCAGAGTGATATCCGGCCGTTTATTCGGTCCCACCACCAAGCAACCTGGTTGTGTCCTTCGACTGGAACCAACTAGGCAGACCCCGGTTGCCAGCAAGCATACCATTCAGAATTATCGTTCAAATATACAGAATGGTAATGGCTGGCACTATTATTGATGAAGGGGCATCTGTGAGTATCCTTTCCTCTATTGCTTGGAAAGCGCTTGGTTCACCAGCGCTTTTGCCTGAAATGAGAAATCTATCAGGCTTTGATAAAGGAACCAGTCGACCTTTAGGGATCCTCCCCAATGTGCCCATAACATTGAAAGGGAAGACCGTTCAAATGAACGTGATGTTCGTTCAAGGACCCTTGGATTATAACCTACTCCTTGGACGAGACTATATATATTGCATGGGAGCTATTGTCTCCTCACTGTTTAGAGTAATGTGTTTTCCGCATGAAGGAAGAGTGGTCAAGCTCGTGGACCAACTTTCATTTCCCGGATCACGCATCGTAAATAGTCATATACCATCCCTAAATGGTCTCTTCACGCAAGAAGTGTCTCAACCCACGGTCCATCCTCCTGATGAGCGCGAGTAATCCGGGAGGATATGACTGGAACCCAGGGGGCATGCGTCCTGGTCTGCTTCGGCAGGAAAACTTTAGGTATAGGGTAGGTTTCCGCGGGAGAATATGACTAGTCTGTACCCCGTCCATGATTGGAAGAGGGGTTGTTCTAGAATAAGATTCTTTTGTCAAAGTTATGTGAGTTGGCGGGCATCATCGCTCACTGTTGTCTATTTCGGTAGATATCGCCGAAGAAGTGTTTTGTTTGAAAGATTAACGAGACAATCTTTGGGTAACCTGAAAGAGGTAAGCCTCTCTCTTTAAAACAATTGTTTTGAAGGAAAAGAAGTAGAGGTAACCTTGAAATCGTACTTTATACCTAGGGGCATGCAAACCTTTTGGAGTACAAGCAAAGAGCGGTTATTTATCTGTTTTTTGGGTTAGTTGTTTCCTAACTTGCATAAAGAAAGGATGCGGAGCAAAGCTTAGTGAGATGAAGCTCCATAAAAAATAGAATCTTGATGAGACACTCTTATCATATGACTGGGTAATCGAGCAGGTTTAGCACAAAGTTCATGCTCGTTAAAAAATAAACGCGAGATCCGAGCAGTTTTAGCACATAGTTCATGCTCGTTAAAAAATAAAACGTAAGATCGAGCAAATGTTTCCACCCGCGTTTAAGCTCGTTAAAAAATGAACTATCCCGGTAAATAACCACTGTGAATGTAATATCATCAGCCATTAAAGCCTTGGTCATGTTTGCACCGTCAGCTCCACTTTTCATTTGGCCGATCGTTCACCTCCATATGTTTGTTTACCCATTTTGAGGAACAGCTGCAAAGAGTGATTTCACCTAGCCATCCTTGTGACACTGCCATGATTGGAAAATTCCAACCTGTACCTGGAATCAGCTGCTAACCCTGTTTATCACTCGTTCCTCAAAAGACGAGTCTTCTTTAAGCTCTTTTCAGCTGACTCGTAAAATATGAAAAGATTGCCGAGTCCTTGGCCTTCCAGCTCGTTAAAGGGATAGGAAGAGCTATCCCTCCTCTAGATTTTAATCTTTTTGGACCTGAGGGATTATTGCACAAAAAAATCGAGCGCTTGTTTTATTCGGCTCGTTAAAACTATCGAAAACTCATCCCTTCTGTATTGTTTTATACTTTTTCGGACTTAAGGGATTAGATGACGAAAAAGGAATTTTGGAGTTAACTTTATGTACCTTTTCAGACTCTCTAAAAATGAAAAGGACCGAGTTATCCTTGTCGTTAGACTTGTTAAAATCATTAAATAGTGACAAACTTGTCTTTAGACAAGAAAGAGTTTCACTATCGCTAGGCTCGTTAAAACATAGCGATGGGCTTGCCCGAAGGGCAGGTTATAGAACAAGCATATGTTATCCTCCTCAAGCTTGACAAAAATAAAGAGGTACTGGTCAGCAATGACTGGGGAAAAATTGGGAGAAACTAAAGAAAACTTTGATGGTAGCAAGTCGCTCTTGAACATGACACTTTTCCTCCGTACCACAATCGGGTTGGGTTGTTTCATTCACTGGTCACATCCATGGTCTCGCCATACCATCCATATTTTGGGTAATGCTACCAATCCATCGCATTAGTGTCGCCATATGTTCAAGAGAAGTCGTTCAGAAAAGTCAACCGTGTCCCATTGACTGCCATACATTATCCTTCATCCTTTCATGACCGCCACCGTGAATCATATGTCACAGATCGTTTTCACCTCCATTAAAATCATTAGCTCCGTTCCGTGTCACTGATGTGGGATTCATTAAGGCCCTCCTTTGACGGATCGCTTCTTGTCGACATCAGCTCATTATCCAAGAAGTCGATCTAGGAACAACCCCTTCAGTACTTTGAAGCTTGCATGCCTCAATGGCAAGTTTCTCACTTCCGGCGACAGGTATACATCAATGACCTTCGACCGAAAGATTTTGCGTGGTGTTCGACGCCAAGTCCTTTATTCACACCACGTGAATTGTACTGCAGTACCTTGAGGGTCATTATCATTATCGGTGATTCCTCTCGCGCTTGTTAACGGTTTACATCATTGACCGGTAATCAAGCGATGTCTTTCCATGTTCGACTTCAAAACATTTCTCACATGGATCGACTTGTACTTAGAGTGAAGATCGAACGAGTTTGAAGACCCCAGATCTAGTTTCATCCATCCAAGCTGCGATATATATTCAGGAAAGATAAAGACATTGACATGTACATCATTGCAGCAGATAATCATCCTACTCAAAGGATGATAATTTCATCAAAATTATTAGTCTACCATCAGACGATTGTCTGTTCTATGTACAGAAAAATGAATTTATAAAGCTGAGCATGGGAATGCCCACCTCAGCTAGATCATGAAAGCAGAATGAAAAATAATGTATTGTATTGTATCTTATTACAGGTCTCCTCTCAGCATTGGATGAACTTCGGATCCCCTTGATAAAGCATTTCACCCGATAAACAGCCTCATACTTTAGGGGGAAACTGTTATAGACATTTTTGTGCCTTACAACATTGAGCATGAAATGTCCATAATCTAAGGGATCCAAAGTCCCTAAACATGTTGTTCCTACCCCTAGAGGAACAAGGCTAACAAACCACAGCAATTCACAGAAGTTCTCCACCAGAAACTACTCAAAAACAAGTCAATTCAGGATCATTTCAGTGGCTACACTAGCTGTTTGAGCTGAATGTCAAAGCCAACACTGGCTACCTGCGTTGAATGTCAAATGGAACACTGGCTACCTGCGCTGAACGAGGGTGGACATGTGGCAGGCTCATTTCTCAAGGTGTCAAAACCCAGGAAGCTTCCAAAATGACACTTGCCTAAGGGAATTCGACTCGTGATGAGTAAGAGGTTCCAAATCTCCAAGTGGAAGCAAGAACCTCCAAGTGGACTCAAGAACTGATAGAGGGAGAGGACACTAGTCAGATCTCAAGCTAACTCATCCTCTCTCCAAACATCTATATATGGATCTCTCCTCCATGAGATCTAGAGGCTGGAATTTTGTTATTGCAAAGAATTGTTGTTGGTTTGAGATTGGAATCATTGGGTGCTTAATGCTTTGAAGGGGGTGAAGATAGGAATTCCATTTGCTGGGAAGGAGATGCTGGATTGGAGCCCTCTGGGTTGTATCTCTTCCTGAACCTTGTTATTCATCAATAAAGCTATCTTGGTTTCTCCTATATGCTGATGTATTTTTGATGTATGAATGCATTAGTATGTTTAGTTTATTTCTAATCCTAAACTAGTTATGAATGTGAATATCTGTCTTTGTGTAGTGTTCTTCTCTTGTCGCAAGTAGCTGTTCTCTTGTCGCAAGTAGCTGTTCTCTTGTGATCTTGCAGGAACCCGTTGAAGCTGGGCGAGTGAGAAGGCAAGTAGCTGTGAACACCCAAAGAGGAGAGAGACCGGATCGAGGGACAAACGGAAGACACCGGTAAGTCCATTCATCTCTCTTCTTTCACATTTCATAAAGGAAGAAACCAGAATAGCAGTCTCTGTTTGTTGCTAAGGCACTGTCACACCTTAGGTGGATAGGATCGTCCTGCATAGGCATTTTTCCCCACAACAATCATTGGGTAAGATCTTGTGCATTTGAGTTTTAATGGCATGCCTATAGTAGAATGTATTTCCATTGGGAACATATAGTATTCTATTGGGTATGGAGTGACTATACCTTAATAGAACCAAGGTGGATTATTATGACAAAGCCATTGAGTGCTTGGATGACAATGGGAAACCAAGAGTCTTACAGGGAAAGAAGAAAGCCACATTAGTTAGGATGGTGACAGCTATGCAGGCCAAGCATAGTCGCAGTAAAGGGCATGTGTCATTTGCAGTACATATTTCTAGTGACAAAGGTAAGGAAGTTGAGGATGTGAATGCTTTGAGTAGGTACCCGGTTCTACAGTAGTTTTAGGACATGTTTCCCTTAGATATTTCAAAGTTTCCACCTCACAGGAAAGTATATTTTTCTATTTAGTTGGTGCCAAGGGCAGCTCCAGCATGAAAAGCACTTTACATGATGAGCACACCTGAGTTGGTAGAGTTAAGGTTGCAACTGAAAAAGATGATTAACAAGGGATACATTAGGTCAAATGTATCACCCTGGGGCACACCGGTATTGTTTCTAAAGAAGAAGGATAGTACTCTCAAATTATGCGTTGAATACAGGAAGTTGAACAAAGTGACCATCAAGAATAGGTGTCCATTGCCCAGAATTGATGACTTGTTTGATCAGCTGAAGGGAGAAGCAGTTTTCTCGAAGATCGACTTGATATCAGGATACCATCAGTTACGCATCAAGGAAGAGGACATTTACAAGAAAACTTTCCGGACCAGGTATGGGAATTATGAGTTTGTTGTAGTTCCATTCAGTCTGAAGAATGCCCCAGCTACCTTTATGTGTTTGATGAATAGTTTGTTGCATCCGTATTCATAAAAGTTTATTATTGTGGTCATTGATGACATATTGGTATATTCTAAAAATGAGGAAGAGCATGTCGAGAATTTGGCAGCAATTTTTATGTTATTGAGAGAGCATCAGTTGTATACTAAGATCAGCAAGTGTAGTTTCTTCCATACTAAGGTACATTACTTGGGACATGTTGTCTCCAAGGAGGAAATAGTAGTGGATCCAAAAAATGTATAAGCTACATGGAGTGGGTAGCTCCTAGAAATGTAGATGAGGTGAGATCCTTCATGGGATTGGCAGGTTATTACAGGAGGTTCATCAGGAACTTCTCACATTATTGTTATCCTATTTCATCATTGCAAATGAAAGGTAAGAAGTTTGAATGGACAGAGGAGTGTGAGGCCAGTTTTGATTATCTCATGCAGTTGTTGACACATGCACTAGTGTTAAAGATCGCAAATCCGGACAAAGAATTTGTAGTATGTACAGATGCTTGCAAGATAGGACTTGGTGGATTCCTTATGTAGGATGGACAAGTGGTATGTTATGAGTTACATAAACTAAATGAACATGAGCATAAATATCCAACACATGATCTTGAGTTGGCAATGGTCATACATGAGTTTAATATATGGAGGCACTATCTTGTGGGAAGGAGATTTGTACTAATTAGTGATCACAGTGGGTTGAGATACTTGTTTGACCAGACAAATTTGAAAGCCAAGCAAGCTAGATGGTTGGTCGCGATTAGTGAGTTTGACTTCAAGATCAGGTACATCAAAGGAAAGGAGAACAAGGTCACAAATTCTCTTAGTAGGTGGATATAGATGAATCATATAGCATCTATGAGTTCCTATGGGATAAATCTACAATATAGGATCTTGTAGGAAGGTCAGCAAGATGTCAAGTATATGGAGATTGTGCACAGGTTGCAATAGAGTATAGGTACAAGTATAGGTATAGGTGTAGGTGCACAGGGTGTGGACTATTGTCTCACAGCTGATGGATTGGTCTGGTTTAGAGATAGATGTATGTTCCAGATAGCAGTGAGCTCAAGAAGGTGATATTTAGGGATTTTGATGTGAAACCATATTCCAATCACCCAAGCTATCAGAAGATGCTAAATGTAGTGAAGAAGTTTTATTACTAGCCGAATTTGAAGAAGGATGTAGTAGAGTTTGTGGCTAGGTGTTTCGATTGTCAGCAGGTAAAGTTAGAGTGTAGGCATCCAAGTGGACTGCTACAGCCCATTGCGATTCTGCAGTTGAAATGGAAGGTCATTGCCATGGAATTTAGCATATGGTTTCCGAGGATAGTGAGACAACATGATTCCATCATGGTTGTTGTGGACAGGTTGACAAAGGTTGCACACTTCATTCCAGTGAAGTCTACATTCTCAGCTAGTGTTGTAGCATATGTTCATTAAAGATGTGGTTAGATTGCATGGTGTCCCAAAGAAGATTGTGTCATATGGGGATGCAAAGTTCACTTCCAAGTTTTGGAAGGAGTTGTTTGTAGGTTTGGGCATAGAGTTGGCCTTTAGTACAAATTATCACCCACACACGGATGGAAAGATAGGGAGGGTCAATAGGATATTGGAGGACATGTTGAGGATGTACGTGATGCATCAACAACGAAAGGGGGAAGAGTATCTTCCACTGGTAGAGTCACTTACAATATTGGGTATGAAGAGTCACTAAGGATGAGTCTATTGGAGGCATTGTATGGGCGGAGTTGCAATACTCCCATTAGTTGGAGTGATATGGTTAATAGGGTGTTGATTGGATTACACATGTTGGCGGAAATGGAACAAGAAATGCAGGAATCAAGAAGAATATGAAAGTAGCACAAGATAGGCAGAAGAGCTATACAAATCGGAATAGTTTGTTTAAGGAGTTTTAGGTTGGGGAATAGGTGTACTTTCACATCAAACCGAAGAAGAGCTCCTCGCAGATTGGATCATGTGCCAAGCTGGCACCACGGTTTTGTGGACCTTTCAGGATTATTGAGATGATTGGGCCAGTAGCCTATCGACTTTCACTACCTCTAATAGTGAAAGTCCATGATGTTTTCCATGTGTCATTACTTAAGAAGTATGTTAAAGATGTTGATCATGTGATTGATTGGTTTGTATTGCAGGTGGAGCCAGATGGAGAATTCCAGTCGGAGCCTCAATGTATATTGTAGGGAAAGGTGCTCATTCTCTGGAACCAATAAATTGAGCAAGTTAAAGTGTAGTGGAAGCACTTTGGGCCCGATAAAGCTACATGGGAGATTGCAGATCAAATGTGGGCTATGTATCCTTCATTATTTGTTGGTTGAGTAGATGTTTTGGTAGAAGTATTTGGTATATATTTTTGCATATGTTTTGGTGTGATGTTTAGATATATGTACATATGTGTATGGATGTAAATACCGCCATGAGATATGCTATAAAGCTTCAATAAGCGGCATGGGTGTCATGTCATCATAGTTTTCATGTTATTATGTTGTCATGTTGGTTTTCTTCTCATCAGGATGATCATTGTAAATACCACATCGAGCTATGTTATAAAGCTCATGGGAAGTATGTTTTCTTTTCAGTAGTTTTTCTAAGGTATATCTGTGGTTGAACATCAACGACAGTGTCCCCCAAGGGGGAGGGTTCTGTAATAGCCCTGGTGAAAATTCCATGTAATAAAAGTTAATAAAGGAAAAAATAATAATCACAGTTGATGGGACACTTATTCTAAATTGAATGTTGGGAAAGAAATCCTAGTGTGGGTGTTCATTTGGTTTATTATGGCTAAGGAAATTGGAAAAGGGAATGGCTAAGGCTTTGGAATGGAAAAATGGAATTTTTGGCACCTTTATTTATGAAAATTATGGAAATTAGGAGAAAAGGAAGCTGAAAGCTCACAGGTTGCATGTGAGGAGGAAAATGAAGAAAATAGAGGCTTACTTGATAAAAGGGATTTTGAGGATCAATTGGTTCCATTTGTCAGCTTAGTTTTGGATCTCTCTCATTATTCTCTCTCTCTCTTCTCACTCTTGGACACTTAGAGTTTTCTTGGAGCACTTTGGCATTGGATCAAGAAAGGCAAAGAAGGAAAGAGGAAGGAAGGAGCAAGCAAGGAAGAGTAGGATCAAGCAGCTACAACAGGATTCTTTGCAGGTATCAATTTGCATGTGTGTTTTCCTTGCTAGATTTGGCATGCATGGTATTGCATGTGATTCTTTGTTGTTATGGCATGGGTTTTTCCAGGCATGACAGTGTTTTTAGCCTAGCCTTGCCATTTCCAGATAGCCATGGTGTGATGGGGTTCTCATGTTTTGGTTGAGCTAGATTGTCGGATGGATTCAAAGCTAAGTGAGGTGGATCTCTGAATAATAAAACACATGGCCTAGTAACCCCTGAACTAGACTATGGGTTGTGGTAAAGCTAAATTTTGTGTTTCCTCGGTGGGCCTAGGAATCCTCGACCAGTGAATGGAGGGATATACGATAAATCCTAGAGGTGGTTTCCCTTGATTAGGCCTAGGAATCCTTACCGGTGAATTGTGAGATATACGATAAAGCCTAGAGGGTGGAGTCACAGTTTAGGGCCTAGTGATCCATGGATCGGACTATGGATTGCGATAAATCCTGAGAGACTAGGAGACGGGAAAATTCGTCACGTTGTAGGTCGAGAAATCTAGTAGCATCCATGCTTTTTTTGGCCTAGTTATCTAGTGGAGATCATGGTAAATCCCATTATTACATGTTTATTGTGTTGGCCTAGTGATTCGAGATGGATTACGATAAAGCTTGGTTTCTACTTATGAGGGTGAGGTGGTTTAGCCTCGGGATGCCCTGGTTAGTTCTTTTGGTTTGAGTCCCACATTCATGCTTGGAATATGGCACAGGGGTTAATGGTTGAATACAAAATTGGCTCAACCATTCTATGGTCGGGTGGAACATTGTAGTCCCATCCTATATTGGATTTTGCATTCATTAATAAGAGGTTCTTTCCTTGACATATTTTATGTAAATATACTAGTGTATATGTGGATTCTATGGCTGATGTATCCTTGATATTTTTGTTGTTGTTATTATGCTAGTTATAAGCATGTATTAGATATAATTTCTTGGGATTCAACTGCGTTAAGTAAGTCATTCATGTATGACCATTTCCATGAGAGGTATTCATAACTGGCTAATTTCTCATGATTTTTGAATAGTCCACTTAGCACTCATTGCATCGAGTGATGCTCACAGGGGTGAAGAAGTGGGATTGAAACTAGTGAGGTGAATCACATAGCGTCAATCATCACTTCCGGGGCTTGCACCTAGTAACCAGGACTTCCTGGGTGGTCACTCATCCCAGATCACCTCTGGCTCAAGTACGCTTAACTGTGGAGTTTTCCCCACAATCAAGCCCACTTAGCTTGCTACCCCATTTGCAAAACCTTAACAAGTATTGTGCTTCATGAACCATTCAAGTAGAGTTCCCTTCACTCTTTTTAATTTAAGTCTTAAGGGGTTCGTAGTGCATTATATTAGATATCATTTTTTGAGATTCAACTGCATTAAGTAAGTCATTCATGTATGACCGTTACAATGAGAGATAGTCATAACTCACTAATTTTTCATCATTTTTAAATAGTCCACTTAGCGATAATTGCATCCGGTGATGCTCACAGGGGTGAAGAAGTGGGATTGAAACTAGTGAAATGAATCACATAGCATCAATCATCACTTCTGGGGGCTTGCACTCGATAACCAGGACTTCCTGAGAGGTCACCAATCCCAGATTTCCTCTGACTCAGGTGTGCTTAACTATGGAGTTTTCCCCACAATCAAACCAACTTAGCTTGTTACCCCATTTACAAAACCTTAGCAAGTATTGTTCCTCGTGAACCATTCAAGAAGAGTTCTCTTCACTATTTTGAATTTAAGTATGCTCACAGGGGTGAAGTGGGAGTGAAATGAATCACATAGCGTTAATCATCACTTCCGGGGCTTGCACCCGATAACCATGACTTCCTAGGAGGCCACCCATCCCTGATCGCCTTTGGCTCAAGCACGCTTAACTATGGAGTTTTCCCCACAATTAAACCCACTTAGCTTGCTACCCCATTTATAAAAGCTTAACAAGTATTGTGCCTCATGAAACATTCAAGTAGAGTTCTCTTCACTCTTTTGAGTTTAAGTATTAAGGGGTTTTCACAGTGCATTATATTAGATATCATTTTTTTGGATTCAATTGCGTTAAGTAAGTCATTCATGTATGACCATTTCCATGAGAGGTAGTCATAACTCACTAATTTCTCATGATTTTTGAATATTCCACTTAGCATTCATTGCCTCTGGCTCAAGCATGCTTAACTATGGAGTTTTCCCCCACAATCAAGCCCACTTAGCTTACTACCCCATTTACAAAACCTTAGCAAGTATTGTGCCTCATGAACCATTCAAGTAGAGTTCTCTTCACTCTTTTGAATTTAAGTATTCTCACAGGGGTGAAGAAGTGGGATTGAAACTAGTGAAATGAATCACATAACATCAATCATCACTTCCAGGGCTTGCATCCGATAACCAGCACTTCCCGGGAGGTCACCCATCCCAGATTTCCTCTGGCTCAAGCACGCTTAACTATGAAGTTTTCCCCACAATCAAGACCACTTAGCTTGCTACCCCATTTACAAAACCCTAGCAAGTATTAGCCTCATGAACCATTCAAGTAGAGTTATATTCACTCTTTTGAATTTAAGTATTAAGGGGTTTTGCCAATGCATTATATTAGATATCATTTTTTGGGAGTCAAATGCATTAAGTAAGTCATTCATGTATGACCATTTCCATGAGAGATAGTCGTAACTGACTATTTTTTCATGATTTTTGAATAGTCCACTTAGAAGTCATTGCATCAGGTGATACTCACAAGGGTGAAGAAGTGGGATTGAAATTAGTGAAATTAATCACATAGCGTCAATCATCACTTCCAGGGCTTGCACCCAGTAACCAGGACTTCACGAGAGGTCACCCATCCTAGATCACCTCTGGCTCAAGTGCGCTTAACTATGGATTTTTCCCCAATCAAGACCACTTAGTTTGCTACCCCATTTGCAAAACCTTATTAAGTATTGTGCCTCATGAACCATTCAAGTAGCTTTCCCTTCACTCTTTTGAATTTAAGTATTAAGGGGTTTTTGCAGTGCATTATATTAGATATCATTTTTTGAGATTCAACTGTGTTAATTAAGTAATTCATGTATGACCATTTCCATGAGAGGTAGTGGTAACTAACTAATTTCTCATGATTTTTGAATAGTCCACTTAGCACTCATTGCATTGGGTGATGCTCATTTGAAAAATCTTAGCAAATATTGTACCTCATGAACCATTCAAGTAGAGTTCCCTTCACTCTTTTGAATTTAAGTATTAAGGAGTTTTCAGAGTGCATTATATTAGATATCATTTTTTGAGATTCAACTGCGTTAAGTAATTCATTCATGTATGACCATTTCCATGAGAGGCAGTCATAACTGACTAATTTCTCATGATTTTTGAATAGTCCACTTAGCACTCATTGCATCAAGTGTGTTAGGTCCCTATAATACTAGTGATTACCCCATTATTATTATAGTTGTATCCCTTATTAATATTTTTGTGCCCCTATTGTCCCCATATTGTTATTACTGTGCCCCATAGAATCCCTCTATTGTTATTTTTGTAGCTTTATATTATTATTGTTAGGTCGGCTGGGTTATATTGTGACTCCTTAGACTCCTATATATAGAAAGGAGGTTTTGTCATTTGAATCATCCAAGAATTGTTCATTCATGTAATGTAAAGGAGGTTTCCCCCTCTAAGAGGTTGAATTCTAAGGCGTTGATCTATCTTTTCTATCTTTTTGTGAGCTGGTTTCATAACATTTGGTATCAGAGCTTTGGATTCTAGGGTTTCGCTGCTCCAAATAGGTCATTGTGGCATTTTCACTATAACTTCTTTTCTGCAAAGTTTCAAAAGCTAAAACAAAAACCCATTTGAGAAGAAATCGCACTAAACCTTGGGTCCAAATTTCCGAGTGTTTCGCACTATATTTGCGGAGATATGATCTGAGGAAGTTGGTCTTTTTGCAGACTCCTGAATTACATTCCAAACAGGTGACCTGGGGAAAATTGTCATAACTTTCTCTTTGAGAATTGGATTGAAATATTGTAAGAATTTATAGAAAGAGCATGGACTGTAGTTTCTTGTATATATTTTTTAGAGCCAAAGGTTGAAACAGTGACTCGTGGCACGTCATACAAGTTCGCTCTACTAAACTAGTCTATAATCAGGTCACTGTGGGAGATTTGGCATAACGCTTGCCTGGAGAATCCAATTTGGATCAGACTAGTGGCATTGGAAAGAGGACGTAGAGGGATATTGCAGGTCATAATTTTAGAATTAGATAATCCAAAATTACAGAGATACATCATATTCAATATCCAGCTCCTACAAAGTGAAAAAAGGTGTGTAGTTTTTTTAAATTTTTTCATAAGCTTAGTTTGAAAAATTAGTTTGAAGGAATTCAAAGGGCATAGTAAAGCATTATTATTGGTAATTGATGCCCCAAGGAAAGAAAATGAAAACACCTAGTAAGCAACCTAAAAGCTCTAGCATGACTCATGAAGAAGAGGAAGAAATGCAACATGATATATCAAAATTACGAGACCAAGTGCAACAAGAGTCACTTGCACAAAAAGTAACGGAATCTAAGATGGATGGTTTAAAGAATGATGTAGAAGCTAAGATGGATAGTTTAAAGAAAGGCGTAGAAGTTAAGATGGATTGTTTAAAGAAAGGCGTAGAAGCTAAGATGAATGACGTGGAAGCTAAGATGGACGATTTGAAGACATGCATGGAAGATTTGAAGACAGATTTGACAAAGTTTCTACAAGAAATGCTTACTAATGGTGAAAGGGTAGTAAAGGAAACTCATGATGAGAACAAAAGAAATGTTAATCATGATTTCATAGACTCTAATGTTGGACCAAAGACCCACCATATTCCAAAAATCGATATGAGGAAATTTGATGGCAAGGATCCCGCAACATGGATATTACAAATGGAGCAATTTTTTGATCTCAATAATGTGCAAAACACACAAAAGGTACATATTGCAACATTATACTTGGAACTAAATCAGTTTGTATGGTATCAATGGCTTTGCTCACATAAACAAATTATCACTTGGGCAATTTTTACAAAATAATTGACAACACATTATGAGGATACAAAAAGCAACACTTTTTTTAGCCAATTAATAAGTCTCAAACAAAAGGGTTCAATAATGGACCACATTGAGGAGTTCCAAAAATTGAACATAAGGGTAAAAAATATTCCAGAGGAGCATAGGATTGATGTGTTCATAGGAACTTTAAAGTATAATATCCAACATGATGTTCGCCTTTGGGAACCTGATTCATTAGAAAAGACATTCAGGTTAGCAAGAAAAATGGAAAGAAAAATTATGGCAACTAGGAAGCATACTACTCACAACTATAAAGATGGAAGTTTTGTTGCCCCTAGTCTTCCACAACCTATAAGGTTGACACCACAAAAATTGGAAGAAAAAAGAGCAAAAGGGCTTTGTTACAGTTGTGATAGCAAATACACTAAAGGTCATAAGTGTGCTGAGAAGAAATTATTCTACATAGATTGTGAAGAGGAAGAAGAAAAGGAGCAAGAAAGGTCAAAAGAAGGGATATACTCCAGGAACAAAGCCTAGATAAAGAAGAAATGAATCCGACCATATCTTGTAATGCATTGGCTGGAAATACCACTCCTCAAACCATCAAGATAGAAGGACAAATCAAGAAGAAAAAGGTAATAGTGTTGATTGATTCAGGAAGTACGCACAATTTTATTCATTGTAAGATAGCAAGAGAATTGAATTGCTTCCTATATCCAGCACCAGAGTGTCAAGTGATGGTTGCAAATGGAGGAACGATAAATTGCTCTGGAAAGTGCCATAATATCAAGCTATCCATGGGAGAATATGTATTGACTAGCCCAATGCTTTCCATTCCAATGGGAGGTACTGATGTTGTACTAGGAGTCCAATGGCCACAATCCTTGGGTACAATAGCTTTTAATTTTCAAGAACTTTTCATGAAATTTTCTGCAGAAGGAAAGGAAGTTGAATTAAGGGGTATTTCAGGGAAAACGGGAAAGATAATCAGCTCTAATGGTATGAAAAAGCTTCTAAAAAAAGGAACAAAGAGGTGTAATTGCACAATTTTGTTCGCTATATGTTTCCACGTCAGAATCATCTATTTCTCCAAATCTCCAAAAAGTCTAGGACAATCATTCCAAGGTATTTGAGACTCCCAAAGGTCTCCCACCTATTCGTGATCATGATCATGCTATTCATCTGATTCCAGGAAGTTTTCCTCCAAACATTAGGCCGTACAGATATCCCTATGCCCAAAAGAGTGAAATTGAACATATGGTTGCAAAAATGCTAGAGGTTGGTATAATTCAACCTAGTTAAAGTTCTTTCTCTACTCCAGTAGTATTGGTGCACAAGAAGGATGGATCATGGCGCATGTGTCCGAATTATAGGGAGCTCAACAAGCTCACTATTAAAGATAAGTTTCCCATTCTAGTC
Organism: Pinus tabuliformis; assembly: GCA_031772625.1. Lineage (NCBI taxonomy): Eukaryota > Viridiplantae > Streptophyta > Pinopsida > Pinales > Pinaceae > Pinus > Pinus tabuliformis. Next base: position 1,537,003,130 of record CM062819.1, read on the forward strand.
ATTGATGAATCACTGGATGAATTGCATGGATCAATTTACTTCACCAAGTTGGATCTTCGTTCAGGATATCATCAAATCAGAATGAAGACTGAAGACATTCTGAAAACAAAATTTAGAACTCATGAGGGTCATTATGAATTTTTGGTCATGCCTTTTGGCCTTACCAATGCACCTTCTACATTTCAAGGTTTGATGAATTCCATTTTCAAACCATTCCTTAGAAAATTTGTGTTAGTATTTTTTGATGATATACTAATCTACAGCAAGTCTTGGAAGCATCATGTTGAACATGTTGACAGGGTGCTACAACTATTGGAGGAGAAACAATTATATGCAAAAAGATCCAAATGTTTATTTGGGGTACAAGAGGTGGAATATCTAGGTCATATTGTATCTCATGAAGGAGTTAAGGTAGACCCTAGCAAAATTAAAGCCATTAAGGAATGGAGAATCCCCACATCCATAAAGCATCTGTGAGGATTTCTTAGGTTGACAGGGTATTATCGCAAGTTTGTTAAGAATTGTGGGAGAATAGCAGCACCTCTAACAACATTATTGAAGAAAGATGTATTTTCATGGACTCCAGAAGCAACAAAAGCCTTCAACCATCTTAAAGAGGCAATGTGCCAAGCACCGGTCTTAGCTACACCGGACTTCACAAAAACCTTTATTGTGGAATGTGATGCTTCAGGAAATGGAATTGGTGCTATTTTACTGCAAGATGAAAGACCCATTGCTTTTGAAATTCGTCCAATCAAGGGAAAGTTTTCACACAAAGCTATTTATGAGAAGGAAATGTTGGCAATACTACATGCACTTAAGAAATGGCGACCCTACCTAATGGGAAGACACTTCAAGGTAAAAACAGATCATGATAGCCTTAAATACTTTTTAGAACAAAGATTATCCTCTGAAGAGCAACAAAAGTGGGTCACAAAGATGTTGGGTTATGACTTTGAAATCATCTACAAAAAAGGGAAGCAAAATGTGGTGGCAGATGCACTCTCAAGAAAGGATGAGGATGTGGAAGCATTGTTGTGCGCCATTTCTATTATCCAACTAGATTGGATAAATGAAGCAAGGGAGGAATGGAAGAATGATGAAGAAGTGTGGGCACTTATTCGAAAGTTACAACAAGATTCTAGTACATCTGATACATTTAGCTGGCGAAATGATTCGTTATGGTACAAAGATCACTTATACCTCTGTAAGAATTCCCAACTCAAACAAAATATTCTTATGGAATTGCACACTTCTCCCTTAGGAGGGCACTCAGGATTTTTAAAAGCTTACCATAGGATTAAAAAGGAATTTTTTTGGGATGGCCTTAAATCGGATATTCAAAAGTTTGTGGTGGAATGTTTGGTTTGCCAACAAAATAAAGTTGAAACAATTAAGACCCCAGGTCTATTACAACCTTTATCCATTCCAAGCCAACATTGGGAGGAGGTTTCAATGGATTTTATCACAGGTTTACCCAAGTCTGAGGGAAAGAGTGTCATCATGGTGGTAGTTGACAGACTTACCAAGGATGCACACTTTTGTGCATTATCACATCCATTTAAAGCCAGTACAGTTTCTACTGCATTTACGGAAACAATTCAAAAGCTATATGGAAACCCAAAGATTATTGTAAGTGACAGAGATCCCATTTTCACTGGAAATTTTTGGACAGAATTATTTTCTTGTCTTGGTACTCAGTTAGCTCATAGCTCATCTTATCATCCTCAATCTGATGGGTAAACTAAGATAGTAAACAAATGTTTGGAAGGATATTTGCGTTGCTTTGTATCTAATAAACAAACACAATAGGTCAAATGGTTGCCTCTGGCTGAATGGTGGTATAACACTTCCTTCCATACAACAACAAAAATGACCCCATTTATGGCACTTTATGGATATCAACCACCATCCATCACATCATATTTAAGAGAAAATTCTAAGGTTCAAGCAGTGGAACATCACATCGAACATCAACAAGAATTCCTCCAACTCTTAAAGGATAGCCTCATGTTGGCACAGAATAGAATGAAACAACAGGTAGATCAACGTCGTAGCGAAAGAAGTTTTGATGTAGGTGATTTGGTATTCCTACGGCTACAACCATATAAACAAATGTCCCTCAAGCAAGCTAAGAAGGATAATAAATTATCACCAAAATATTATGGTCCGTACAAGGTGTTGCAAAAGATTGGTACTATGGAATACAAATTGGAACTTCCTGCAGCTTCTCGAGTGCACCTAGTTTTCCATGTTTCATGTTTAAAGAAGGTTATAGGCGACAAGCTCCCAGTTCAAACAATATTGCCAAAACCTGACGAGGAAGGAAAAATTATATTGGAACCGGAAGCAGTCACATAAACAAGAACTCGACAACTACGAAATCAATCAATTTCGGAGTATCTCATCAAGTGGAAGAACTTATTTGCTGAAGATTCCACATGGGAGGATGAGAATTTTATACAAAAGCATCCAGAACTACTCAAGCATTGAGGAAAACACTTTTTTTGAAGGAGAGGGGCATGTTAGGTCCCTATAATACTATTGATTACCCCATTACTATTGTAGTCGTATCCCTTATTAATATTGTTGTTCCCCTATTGTCCCTATATTGTTATTACTGTGCACCATAGAATCCTTCTATTGTTATTTTTGTGGCTTTATATTATTATTGTTAGGTCGGCTAGGTTATATTGTGACTCCTTAGCCTCCTATATATAGAAAGGAGGTTTTGTCATTTGAATCATCCAAGAATTGTTCATTTATGTAATGTAAAGGAGGTTTCCCCCTCGAAGAGGCTGAATTCTAAGGCGTTGATCTATCTTTTCTATCTTTTTATGAGCTGGTTTCATAACAGAGTGATGCTCACAGGGGTGCAGAAGTGGGATTAAAACTAGTGAAATGAATCAAAAAAGTCAATCATCACTTCTGGGGCTTGCACCCAGTAACCAGGAATTCCCGAGAGGTCACCCATCCTAGATCGACTCTGGCTCAAGCACGCTTAAATGTGGAGTTTTCCCCACAATCAAGCCCACTTATCTTGCTACCTGATTTGCAAAACCTTAGCAAATATTGTGCCTCATGAACCATTCAAGTAGAGTTCCATTCACTCTTTTGAATTTAAGTATTAAGGAGTTTTTGCAGTGCATTATATTAGATATCATTTTTTGGGATTCAACTGCATTAAGTAAGTCATTAATGTATGACCATTTCCACGAGAGGTAGTAGTAACTGACTAATTTGTCATGATTTTTTAATAGTCCACTTAGCACTCATCACATCGGGTGATGCTCATAGGGGTGAAGAAGTGGGATTGAAACTAGTGAAATGAATCACATAGCGTCAATCATCACTTATGGGGCTTGCACCCGATAACAAGGACTTCTTGTAAGGTCACCCATCCCATATCGCCTCTGGCTCAAGCGTTCTTATGATAGTGATGATGTATGGCTCTCCTCATGTTTTCATTTGCAAATGAATGAATAATGTATATATGACCTAATAGATGATAATGCAGTTAATGATATAAGGGAACAATGCTTCTTATCTATTCTCAGATAAGTAAGAGATCCCTATGCTTAGATATGTTGTTTAAAACTGTAGATTACATGTTCATGACATGTTTTATGAAATGCCTATCATGGCTAGTAAGGATCTAGTTTATACCTTATCATTTTTTTTGCAAATGCATCATTGTTATATTGTGTAAATTCATTTATGAAAGTGTCATTGAGTTCTAGGAAATAACCTGGGCTCTGGGCCTGAAAAACTGGCTCAAATCCCATATCAAGGGAGCGTCTGGGGGTTTAGTGGTCTAAAAATCTAGTTGGTCTCAAGGGTTGGTTATATGAGTGGTTGGGTTGGCTCCCGGGAGTCAAGTTGTTGATGTGGAGGGTCTGTATGGTATGTTTTAATTGATTCAACTTTCCATAAGGTCACCTAGGAGGTTGAATCTCATTAGAGTGGCCTCTTGTCGCATATTTACCCTCGTTGATCGGTTACTTGGGTAGATGTGATATGAGGATGTTGCAATGTACGACATGCACAAAATACCACATTTACACCAGTACCACCTATACAACATGTACACATCACCACTTGTACACAACGCCACTTGAACAATGTGTACACAGCATCACATGTACATGACACCCCTTACACAACATTGCTTCCATTCCATTGATGTGTCCCTCAACATAGCATGTCCATAACATAGACATAGTATAATAACATAATATCAACTCATAACCACATGATACTGACCTCATAGATTTGTCAAGACTACTCTTCCCACTTGATTCCCCATACTACTAGGAATGTCTTCATGCCATTTACCTACATAAGCAATCATTCCTCCACAAGAATTATCCCTGACAACCTTGTCAAATAGTGACATAGATACATACATATATATAAACATTATCATAGAAAAATAAAGATCCATGACAACCGTATCAGACACGACACACATACATACATGTATGCATATATAGACCTCAGAACAATCATGAACACAACATAATTATGAGATACCATAAGGTCAAGGTTAATAGAACTCCCTTTATCCATGCACAACATGCAAAACATTGAGAACAACAGTTCCCAACATAGCCAAGGAATCTGACTCCTCAAATCCAATTACTTCACCTTTCATGTTACCTTTCTCATGATTGTCTTGCCATTTTCCATTTACCCTAATGGACCCAACCATTCTAACTGACTGTCATACTCTTGCCTTCAACTACCCTTATACATGCACCGAGCTTCATTTGGGTCCTATATTACCTATTGGAATTCATTCATCTCTCCCTGGGCTCCACTAACGTCCCTCTTTCCCAACCAAATCTGAAGACCATCAAAATAGAAAAGGCAAGAACAAGAAATCCAACAAGAATAAAATCATGAAAACCAATAGCAATATGACATCACAAACAAAGTGGCAAGGCCTTGCACAAGACGCAATCAAAACTCATAAATCAAGCTCAAAAAACTCACAAAATACCGAAGGTACAAAACACTCAATAAACTCCATGACTCAACCCTATGGGTTCCCAATGCCTCTAAGGGAAATTTAACCTAAGACGTCTTCAAGATTTCATGACAATCTCTTTTTCCATTCAAACCTGCATCATGCTTCCATAAACACATAATTGTTAGTGTATAAATAAATATAGCAATACACTAGTTACCTTTCCTTATTTTACGTAGCACACTGACCTGTAACTGAACTCATACATATATCATCTCTCAAGGAACTCCATTCCTTTTGACGAATCTAGCCATAGATGAAAACCAACTTAATATATATGTCAAATACATGTTTAGGAATATAACATATATCTACATAATATTAGACAAAATCTAGGTTAAGATGACTTCATGTATTCAAAGCATTCATTCGTTTGGAATTGTGGTTTCCAAACATAGCCAAAGGAATTATCACCCAATTCCTTTCTTTTACCTTTACCTTGTTGCAACTAAGTTTCACTATGTACTATCACATCACCCAGGGGATAATTATATAAAAAAATCAATTATTACCTTGTCATGCTAATACCAAGCATGTTTTCATGCAACTATTTACACATGTCAACCACATGTTCCAAGGATTAAAACATCATGTCTATTAATTGAAATCAACCTTTGCCAAGATTAACAACCATGTCATAATCACTACCAATCATTACTCATACTACTACAACAAGCACCTACTTACACTCAAGTGCATATCAGTTGTCTTAGCACATATGTGTTAGTACAACCATCTTAAAACAAGATTGTTCCTTCATGCAATCTTATAGGAACATACTCATATCATGCAAGTATTCAAACATTAATGCAAAATATAGATGACATAATAGATTTCAAACACTCAAAAACCAAATAAACGACATAATCAAACATTCAAACACCAAATAGATGACATAAGTAAACTCATACCTTAATGTATCTCGGGGAGGTTGTCTTGTTTGCACAATCAATCTAGATTAGCATGATACAACTTGACAACACATAAACTCAAACGTAAATAAGGTCATGATATCCATCACAGTGACTAGATAACATGTTCACATCATAATCTCATAAACAATTGTCATTCATGCATAACAATCACATATGCACAGTCAATCTAGATTAGTATGACATAATATCACAATATATTAACTCATACCTAAATTTCATAACCATAATCATCTGCATAGGTCAATCCAAATTAGCACAAAACATAATAACAAACCTTATCTGCAATGAACATAGCCATCATGCATATGAGCATAATGCATACAATAGGAGGTTATTATCATTCATGACTATCTGACACATTTGCATATGACTACACTAATCAACTAGCATTTATCATACATGTAACCATAATAATAATAGAATGAAAACAATATAATTAACCCTAATTCTTATAACAACCATTAACTACATACTCTCATGCCAAACATACAATACATGTATGACGATCTACTCTTACCCCGAGGTCTAGTGTTACAATCTCACTCTGGTTACCTACGTCTCCTGCTCTATCTTAGCCAACACATCAATATCATAACATGCCAATAGCATCATGATGACACAAGACCACAAAAATGACCATCATAATGCATCTCTTACCTACTATACAAGCATAACCATGACCATGAAAATGCATGCATAACAACATATAGATATTGACATGCATAAAAAATGCATATATAACCGATATGCATTCATGAGAAACACATCCTAGCAACAGCCTCATTAACTTTTACATGACAACACAACTATAAAAATGACCATCACCATTCATACATAACAAGCACATATACATCCTTGATGCATACATGGAAAACAAAATTTGCCCATCCAGTCCAAGTGTTGAACCATGCTCTGATACCACTCTGTAACACCCTCCTCCCACATTTACCCAAGTTACCAGCCTACTGGGGTAAACATGTGATGAAGAGTTACTATGATATGATTGAACATCATATATCACCCTAAGGAAGTGGAATTTGTTCAAAAATGCAAGAAAATCCTAATTTAATTTTGTCTTTGAATTAAATTAGTAATTAAATTGTAATTATAATTCTCATAACAACTTGTAATAGTTAACTAAGTTAATTTGACTTAGTTGGCTCAATTAATTTGAGTTTGGAATCTATCTAGAGTCATGTAGAGTGGTTCCTAAATTTTAGGGGCCTAGGTTGAGTTCTTTTGAGTTGTAATTATTTAATTCAATTTAACTGAGTTAAATTTAGTTAAACTAGTTCCAACTAATGGAGGAATTAGTGGGAGATCTAGTAGTGGGGTGTAACCTGCAGTAGTGGGGTCTAACCAGCACTTCTCAACCAGTAAACTAAAGATTCACTCATAATTAACTCATGCATGTCAAATTAGAGAAAGACCCGATTGAGATTGGAGTTTAGGGACAATGTACTGTCAACTGTATAATCATCTGAATTGTACAAGTGGTGCATGCAATCAGAGGAAGGCCTATGATGGATTGCACAGTTATGGATGAGGAATTTCTGATCTGGATTTAAACAAGAACACAAAAAATTAAAGATATAACCATAAATACAAAGATGCAGTGGAAATAACACTTCATTTCATTAATATCAAATATTGAAATCTGCTTACAAACAAAATGGAAATAAGACTAGCTTGGGCGATGGTAGCTTATCTCTGAGAAGATATGTGGCGGCTACATGCCTCTAAACTGTATTAAAATGAGGCTCAAAGACCTATTTATTATTGAGAAATAATAGAAAACCCTAAACATCCAAAAACCTAACCCTCGGAGATGAAGTGCCAAACTATGGGCCCCGTTTGGGTAAATTGGTACATCAACTTCTCGAGGTCATAAATTTGGCATACGATCTTCGTTTGAAGCGCACAATACCTCGTTACAAAGATCTCACTTAGGAATACAACTTTTGAATGGCCAAAATTTGTCTACAAGCCATGTTGGCCTTGTTTTTCCAAAAAAAAAATCATTTAGGACCTCAAAATGGCTCTGGAAGTTCAAGACCTGAAAAACTGCCAAAAAGAGTAAATTGTGATACAAAAAAGGAAACTGAAAGAAACAGTGGTGGGGGTACAAGTGGAATAGGTGGGTGGCCACCAATATCCATCTAGATCATTTCTCCCCCCTTAGGAACCAATGGTCCCCATTGTTTTGAGTTCCTCCATGAGATGAGGAAACTTCTACTGAACTTGGTCCCTAATGAGCCACTTTCCCCGGTGAAGGAGTTGTCCTTCTTTGAAAACTCGATATAGTTGGATCCTTTGCTGTTAGGTGTTCTTGATCTAGGTGTCCATGATCTGATTAGTTGTGGATTTTTCCATGCATTCTGGATTTATATCTGTAGGCGTGTGCTGTTTTTCAATGTCTGATGTGTCCAACAATGGTTGGAAGTGTGGTCGAAGGAGGTCCACATTGAACACTGGGTGCAGACCAAGGAATGGGGGAATGTTGAGCTCAAATGAATTATCTCTCACAACCTTGGTAAATGTGTAAGGACCACATGTGGTCTTAGTTTCCAATAGGCTCCAGTATGGCATCCCTTCTACAAATGCAACCAGACTTTTTCGCCCACCTAAAACTTGTGTGGCACCTGATGTTGATCATGTCGCTGCTTGTACTTGGCATTCGATTTCTCTAGAATTTCATGGACCTACTGCCAAGTGTGTTTGATGTGCTCAATGAATTTGTTTGCCTTATCGGCTTCAGACTGGACATGAGCCAAATCTGCCTAAGTAGCTGCAAATTGTTTGGCCACAGCAATGGGACATAGTGGCTAGAATCCCAAGCCCGCCTAAAAAGGGTTGTGGCCAGTCGAGCTATGGAGAGCCTAGTTATAGTTATGTTGGACATAGGAGAGGCTCTCATCCCATGTGCATGGATTCTTTGAGTTCCACATGAACATAATTTGTACGATCATCTTTTTGATGACCTCTGTCTAGCCATCAGTTTGGGGATGGAAAGATGTGGACTGAGTAAGCTTGGTGTCCAGCATCGACCAGAGACTGGAACAAAATGTACTCAGGAACCTACTGTCCCAATAAAAGAAGATAGATTGTGGGATCCCAAAGTGTACCTGTTAGTGTCGGTCTTGAAACCCTCCATCAGCGATCAAAATTCTTTGCATTTGCATAGGTAGGTGTCTCATCAGTGTCAAGTTTTGCATCCCGTTAAGCATGCCATAACCCTGATGGAGGAGCTAGTGTATTTATACCCCTCTTGGCTTTGCTGGATCAGTCATATCAGTCATTAAGCTCTTTCAAGCTTGTCTTGTTTTGTCTTGAGGTCAAAGTCCTAGGTCTAGGGTTTTGGTCATTTATCTCTGCAAGGTCATGTCTTTGAAAGTCCATGAGTGCTCAGCAAGCCAGAGGGAGGATTGTAAACATGTTGCTTCGATATTTTTATCTTGTACAATGAATTTTCACCTTGGATTTAAAAACTTTGTTTTTTAAAGCCAAGGTCATTTTTTTTGAATTTTTGTAAAAAGTGATGAAATTTTCAAAAGACTGCAACAGACATCATGAAACCCTGGTCCCCTTGCCAAGATCCCTCAGATGATCTACCTGCAAAAAGAATCAAGAAAAAGCACTAAAAGAGTCAATTTCAGGACAAAGGAAGCCAAAAAGTCAGTTTTATAAAGTGTCAAAGATAAACATTAGAAAGTGGGTTTGAGCATGAAATTTTTTCAAATGGAGGTTACAAAAGCTCAATTTCCCTCCTATTATTCTTATTATGCATCCAAGGCATCGTTGAGAGAGAGTGAGCAAGCATCAAGAGTGTTAGGCGAAAACTAGTCGAATTTCGGGCTCAGCACAGGTGCGCGACCAGTCAAGATAGACGCGCAACCCGTCAAGAGGGCGCGACCCGTCAGAGGCCATCCAGCAGTTTAGTTTTTGAATGGGCGCGACCCGTCAAGCGCGCGCGACCCGTCAAGGTTTCCCCTGCAAACTCGAAATAAAATCGCTCAAACTCCCTCAAATCTTCAAGATTGTTCGAGGTAGGCCCTCTACACTTCAGTTTGGTGGTTGGTTATGATTGATGACCCTCATGCTTGTGTTTAAAAGTTAAATTGTGCAAGTGGATGAAATTTCAAATGACTGTAATGTTAATGTTTAAATGTGCTAGGGTTTGTGTTGTTTCAAGATATTTCCCTTGGTAAATTGTTTCCCTCCTTCCCTTTGTACTCATATTTGCATTCATATCTATTTTCCCCATGCTATGTTGTAAATAATTGCAAACCCTCCCCTCTCCCTAATCACCAAAAATACAAACCCTACCCCCCTCCCAAAGCATCAAAACTCAAACCCTACTCTTGCTTCACCATATGCATGCTATAAACATAAAAATTTCTTGGTGAATATGTGAAAGGTTTTGTAAATAAGTCTCCAAATGTTCCCTTGTTACATACATGTATTCCCTTATGTTCACTGTTTATACATGTATTCCTATATGCAGTGATTTTGTAAATGATTCCCTATATCCTTGTTATGTACATGTATGCCTGTATATATGCAAATATTTGTTTGCAATGTATTCCCAAAATTCCCTGTTATTCATATATTCCCAATTCCTTGTGCAAGAGGTCCCTCCCCTAACATTTCCCTCATGTCATTGTCCCCTTGAAACAGCATAGAATTCAGCACTTTTAAAGGCAGAAACTTCAGTACATTTTGTCCATTTTGCTCCTCAAACATGTCAGACACTGAAACATATGAGCAGAGTGATGACCATTCATCATCTCCAGAGATTGAGGTACAGAGGAGGCCACATAGGGGTGGAAAAGGTGGCCATCACAGGAGAGAGGAACCTACTTCTTTGGCAGGTCTACAAGCTTGTCCTATGGCAGTTTCTTGCTTTCAGTACATGTCCTGTTATGAGTTTTGTGAGAGGATCTCTCGGATTTAGCATCACCGAGAATTGGCCTGCCTCTTTGTCTTGCACTTGCATGAGGGTCATGTTAACCTTGCTGGGGTGGATTTCATTTTGACACCCGAGACCATTGCACAGGCTACAGGGATTCCAAATGTCGAGGAGATTTGGAATAAACGAAAGGTATTGGATACAGTTCACTTTGAGCCTTTTGTTCGGCCACCATTCATGAGACATTTGGCCAGTATGTTTCCTTTCAGGTTCCTCCGGAGTCAGTATACCCCCATGATGAGACTCATTATGCTTTATTTCACCTGTGAGGACAGATTTTCCCAGGTATACTCATATCACATTCGCCTCTTGATGCACTTCACTCAAGTGCGGATGATGAACATCCCGGTCTTCTTTTATCAGAACATTGAGAAGATGGTGTCCATGATGCAGAGGAAGAGCCCGGCACAGCAGTACAGGAGCCTTTATCATTATGGTTTGATTCAGCTAGTGGTATTACATCAGTTGACTCAGCAGGGCATCTCTTGGGATGAGTTCATCTCTCGAGATTTTTTCACAGCACCACCTTCACCACATCATGGGGTTATTCATGAGGAGGGAGGACCATCACAGCAGCATGACATCCCTGTCACTAGACATGTCAGCTCCTCACCTCTGGTTACATATCAGAAAGGCCCGAGGGCCTTATTTGCAGCAGCTAAGCGAGTACTATCTCCACAGCAGGTGGAAGGGGTCTCGCCTTCATCATCGGCTCAGCGAGTGTTATCTCCACATCAGGTGGAAGGGGCCTCGCTTTCTTCACCAGCACAGGTACCAGAGAGGGGAAAACAGCCCATGATTGATGAGGGTCCATCCGGAGTTCCAGATATTGAGCTTGTTGATCTAGAGGCTAGTTCTCCGAGCCAAGAAGCAAAGGAGACCATTCAGCATCTCAGAGCTGAAAATGATGCCTTGTAGAGGAGATTAGAGGGGGCACAATGGACCATCACTTACCTTGAGCAGCGCAACAAATAGTTAGAAGATGAGCAAGCACTTGATGAGTTATGGAGGATTCGTAGTGACCGAGTCTTGAACCGAAGAAGACCCGGTGATCCATTGCCCGCTGACCGAGAGTCCATGCTCATCCAGGAGAACGCACACTTGGAGAGGTTGTTGGCTAAGGCCAAACAAGAGAAGAAATTGCTGAGGAACATGAAAAACCATTACTGGGCGAGAATGCATGTGTGCAAGGCCAAGATGAAAATGTTTCAAAGGCGGTTGTCCGAGGCCCTAAAACAGAAAAAGAAGACCAATCCACTCCGTATCTTGGCTGAGGCTTCCCTCAAAGATCAAGGCACTAATTAGCTCAGCCACAGCACAAATCCCAAAAAATTTTGAGATTTTTGGGTGAATTTTGGCAATTTTTAGCAATTTGCAGGTTTTTCCCATTAACGGGTCTCACCCCGCGCGCGACCCTACATCATGGCAACTCAGTTTGGTAAAAACTCAACATTTCTAGATTTTTCATGCAAAGTTACATATGCCCATGGATGGAATTGAGATTTTGTGCAGTTTTGGTCCCCCAAAAGGTCAAAAAACTACCAAAAAATGACTTTCTGGCCCTTTTTTGAGTTGCAGAAACCAGTCTTGGGAGAATTAAGTTTTGATAGGGAAAATGACCTCCAAATTCAAAAATTCTAGTTGGGTTGGAAAGTAGACTCACAGACCTTTCCAACAAGCCCACTTTTTCTCAATTTGGACACCTAAACGTGCTTCAAACATCGCTCTAAAAGCGCGCGATCCATCAGGCAGGGGCGCGCGACCCGTCAGGCAGTTTTTGCCAGATTGCATTTTACAGCCCAAAAAACGCAGTTTTGACCCAGTTTGACTTTTTGGGGTGGAAGATGATTATCTTTGATGTAATTATTGTAACTCTAAGACACTTTTACTCTTGTTTAACACTTCTAGAAGATTCATTCATGTAAAGGGTAAATATTTAATGAATGGATTGGTTTCCTAGCTTATAGAGGCAAGTTGTTTTGACTGCCTAGTTTGTAGTGCTTAGTTTAGAAGTGGTTGAAACAGCTCCTAGGATAGTGAGCTCGACCCATGGAGGCAGGGAAAGAGGTTATATCATCTATATTATGTACTTTCTTGCTCATTTTCATGGTTGGACTCTTGAGGGATAAGCTTTCATTGTATTATTCACTGTATCTCTGCAATTTTTGGCTAAGGAAGACCAGGGTTTTGCAGTCCTCTTTGGGATTCTTGTGGACTCATGTGTTGATGGTGTGCTTCTCAATGTACTTGTAAGCTTTTTATGTGATTCATTTCCTTTCTTTTACTTCTGCACATTAAACAAATGAAGTGTTAAAGTAAGAATTCATGCCTGCCATGCTCTGCTTTTAAGTTTGTTTAATTTCAATGTTTTATACTGTCTAAAGAGAATTCAAAGTGTTAATTTGCTCTCTTTAGCTCCTCACCTTTCATTCCTGACCATCCACCTCAGTTAAAGGCATCAACACTGTCTCCTACCTCGCCCCAAGGAACCCCCTGCAGAAACTGTGTCCAATCCCCGTACCCAAAATTGCCCTCTCCTCAATTTGCCACCAAAAACCCAAAAACCCCAAATCAACCTTTTTAATCAGTTTACTAGCCTAATATCAGTGTTACCTTGTTGGTCATCTCATCCCATTGAAGATCTGCCGAGATTGACCGGAGAGAGCCTTCTCCTGCCCCGTAGGGCTAGTTACGAGGCTAAATGGTTTGATGTAGCCTTGAGGTTTACCTTTCTCAACCTGAGGTGAAATTTCAAGCGCTAACATACTGGCGACCATACTGGGGAGAAAAAATTAATCGTTTGCTCATTGACGTGTTATTTCATAAGTCTTAGACGGAGCCTGAAGTTATGCCAGGTAGCCTTCGAAAACACTCTTGTTTTACATCAGCGTTAGTAGATAAATGCTGCTTCAGTCAATCTCCGTGAGCTTGTGAACGTAGCACTTCATTGACTCTTTACCCCAGTATAATTGTTGACTCTGAGCCGTGGATGATAGGTTGAGAGTTTTCACAGGCTGAATGGTTTTTCTTTCCTAGTCTTTTTGAGAAAAACAAGCTGGCTACAGATTCAAAACCCATTTTCAGATCTCATTCGTGCCCAGCTATTTTTGATTATCTTGAAGATTTAGATTTTGACGAAAGCTTTGAGTTGTCTCTGTTTAAAGCCAAGTCTGAAAGTGCGCTCGATTCTATAGTCCTTGACCCTGATTTTGCAGCTGCTATTGGATTTGAGAAACATAACAAATTGGTCGAAAATTTCATCTTGCGACATCTCCAAACACATATTCAAGCTACTACTCTTGCTGATTTTGTTGAGAATATCTCTGATCACATTGGATCCACTATCACGGCTCACGAAGAATCTTATCCTCCTTATGTTTCAGTTTCGCCTATAATCACCTATCCCGAATCCACAGTCGGTTCCCCTCCTACACCCCATACTCCTCCTACTTCTCCTACCCCTCCGACTCCCCCAACTCCACAAACTACACCTCCGCTTATTATAGTCCCTGCTATCACAGCTCCTCCTCTTCATACTCATCCTACTCCTCCGCCTAGAGCAATGGCTACTCGGTTTGCCCCACTTGTTTTGCCTGCAAATCTTCATGATATGCCAGCTGATTATCAAAGTAAAATTCCTATGTTTGATGGCACTCTGCAAAGTATTACCGCTCAGCAACATATCGACAAAATGACCACTTTCTTTGATCTATATGAGTTAGATGAAGAAGATGTTACCATGCGATTGTTCGTGCAAACATTTGCAGGAGAAGTTAGAAAATGGTTCAGAGGGTTGACAGCTAACAACATTGCCACTTTGGAAGCACTTCAGAATCAGTTTTTAGATCGATGGGAAATCAGAAAGGATCCGCTTCAGATTAATGCCGAATACAACAATCTCAAGCGTAATCCGGGTGAGTCAGTTCAAGATTACATAATCAGATTCAATACAGTTTACAATGCTATTCCCGATGACTTGAGACCGTCAAGAAAATCAGCACTTCTTAAGTTCCCGGATGGTTTTGATCCGGAGATGGCCTACTCATTGAGAGACAGAGATCCACCTACCTTGGAGGATATGCAGAAGATTGTTGTCAGCGTTGAGGCAAACTTGAATGACAAAAGAGCAAGGATGAAGGCAGAAAAGCGAGTCACAATCAAAGAGGAAGCATCCACATCAAATCAGGTTCTCCGTGGAATTGAACAGCTTCAAAGGGCATTTGAAAAGGTTACTATTGACAAGCCGGAGCCTCAGATTCGTAATCCAAATTTCAGAGGTCAACAGCAGCAACAATATAGGATCAAGCAGCGTGAAACAAAGGCACAAGAGGCAGCAGTTCAGCAGCAAATGAAACCTCCTTTCCAGCAGAATTTTGTTAGCCAAGAATCAGAGGATGAAGGTGATAATGTTGGAGAGGAAAATCACTTCTTCACGCCTGATGATTTGCCCACTTATATTACAGAAGAAGATGAGTTGGTGAGTAATTCTATCATTCCCCAAGATGAGCATTATATTTTGTCAAATGATGCAATACTTGAAGAAGAATCCGAGGAGTATCAAAGAGGATATTTGCATGCTTTATCAGCTCAGCAAGGCCAGCAAAGGCGATTGAGAAACCGAGCTATTCCTATAAATCCCATTCTGAAAAGGAAAGATACATCAGCAAATAATGATTCGGTTTCCTCACACACAAAAGGAAAAGACATAGTCAGTCCTTCAACAAGTCAATCATCACCAGCAGCTAAGATGGATTAGCCATCAAATGCACCAAAAGATAAAGCTGAAAAAAGAGATAACCCGGCTAAAGAAGGTGAGAAGGTTTCAGCTTTCAGTTTGGAGAATGAGATTGCAAAGTTGAAAGTGCCCATTCCTTTGACAGAAATTATGAGGAATAGCACATACCGAGGCCAGCTCTCCAAGATGCTGAATTTTGATCCAATGCTAGACACGGTGAATGTACAAGATGATCAGCCAGAGTTGATTTTTGGGCCAGCTATAAATGGTGAGTCTCCTGAAAGTGATGTTCCTCCATTTTATATCAGTTTGCGATTGCATGAGTTTGTGTTGCACAATGCCATGTTTGACTCGGGAGCCTCTCATAATTTGATGCCGAAAACGATCATGGAGAAACTGGGCTTGACATCACAAGGAAGTATCATGATTTGTATTCGTTTGATTCCATCCGGGTAAGATGTATTGGTTTGATTAAAGACTTGGTGGTGAGTCTAGATCAAATTCCAGCAAAGAATGTTTTGATGGATGTGGTGGTGGCGGATATTCCTCCACGATTTGGCATGTTGTTGTCGAGATCATGGGGAGCCAAGCTCAAAGGTACACTTCAGCTTGATTTTTCTTATGCTACGATTCTAGTTTTCGGTCAAATGAGGAAGTTATATCGGGAACAAAAGATGAAATACATGATCACTAGTAAGGAAAAGCCCGTCAATCATCCTGTAAATTATGTACAAACAGATTTAGAGTCTTTTGTTTTGTTTGCAGATAATTTCAATGAGATAGATAGTCAGTTAGTGCAAGTAGAAGATATACCAGGCATTTCAGAAAATTTCAGAGAAGTTTTGACAAAGGAAAGGGAAGAAAGGTCTGCTGTCATAAGGCCAATTGCTGAAACAAGTGGACAGCAAACAGATCATGCATCAAAATCAGATTTTCAGCACTTACATGATGATGAGGATGGTCTTTGGACCATGGATTTTGATGGCGCAGTGGGCAGCGATGGTGCTGGTATAGGTGTGTGGATTCAAAGCCCATTTTCAGTCCAAAACCAAGTTCCAAGCAAGGTACGGGTATGTTTTTATAAGTTGGCATTTGATTGTTCAAATAACGAGGTGGAATATGAAGCTCTTATTGCTGGTCTGAAAATTCTTCGGAAGTTGAAGGCAAAGAAGATAGCGGTATATGGCGACTCCGAGTTGGTTATCAAGCAAGTGAAAGGTGAATTTCAGGCCAAACATCCTCGTATGCGAGCATATCGGAATGCTGTCCTAGATATCTTAAAGTGGTTTTCAGAACATACTTTGACATGTGTGCCCCAGATTCAAAATGGTGTTGCGGATGCATTGGCAAAGGCAGCAAGTAATCTGAAAATACCCATGAATTCCAGCAATAAGTTTGAGATATATGTGAAGCATCGTCCTACAGTTCCAGATAATCAAAGCTATTGGCAACTTTTCCAAGATGACGAAGAAATCAAAGATTTTCTGCAAATTGAGGGTAAATTCGAAGACATTTCAATAGACACGGAAGCTGAAGGAGTAAATCAGATGGATGTATTGCAGCTCAAGGACAATTACATTCCTAAAGGATTAATTCCTTTGGAAGAATTGTTCGATCAAGATGATGTGGCCCGCAAGCCAACTTTGAGGCCAACGGACGAAGGTGTTGAAGATGTCAATCTTGGGACAGCCGAAAATCCAAAGATGGTGAAGCTCTCGAAAGCATTGCCGCCAAAGGTAAAGAAAGAGTATATCAGATTATTGTCTTCTTTCTCTAATGTTTTTGCATGGGACTATTCAGACTTGAAAACTTATGACACAAGTATCATTCAGCATACCATTCCCATAAAGCCAAATCAAAAGCCTTTCCGACAAAAATTGAGAAGAATTAATCCTAAATTGCTGCCATTGATTGAGAAGGAAGTCAACAAGTTGTATAAGTCGGGAATCATAGTGCCAATCCGGTTTTCTGATTGGATTTCCAACTTGGTGCCCGTGAGAAAGAAGACCGGCGAGATTCGATTGTGCATAGACTTCAGAAATCTGAACAAGGTGTCATTAAAGGACAATTATCCGCTGCCCAAAATGGACCATATATTGCAGCGGGTAGTGGGGGCATCAAGGATGTCATTGCTTGATGGTTATTTCGGGTATAATCAGATATTAGTACATGAAGATGACCGTGACAAGACAACATTTACTACTCCATGGGGTACATTTCATTATGCCAAGATGCCATTTGGATATAAGAACGCGGGTGCCACATTTCAGCGGGCAATGGACATGGCCTTTGCAAATGAGAAGGATGTCTTTTTAGTTGTTTATCTTGATGATCTGACCGTGTTTTCTAAATCAGATGAAGAGCATTTGTTTCATTTGACTAAGGTGTTTCAGAAGTGCAGAAAGTATGGCATCTCATTGAATCCAAAGAAGAGTCTTTTTTCTATGAGCGAAGGCAAGTTGCTGGGCCATATCATTTCTAAAGATGGAATTCGTATCGATCCTGCACGGGTGGAAGCAATTCAGCAATTAGAGCAGCCCCGTAGCAAGAAAGAAATTCAGTCCTTCGCAAATTGAATTTTCTGCGTTGCTTCATTCCCAATCTTGCTGAACATCTTAGAGAGATAACCAACATGCTCAAGAAGGACAGCGAGCTCAAATGGACCGAAGAGGCGGTAAAGTCTTTTAATTTGATCAAGGTAATCTTATCTTCAGCCCCAACTTTGATCAGCCCAGATTATACACAGGATTTTGTTTTATTTTCATTTGCTTCTGAGCATACGTTGGCAGCCGTATTGATGCAAAAGAGAGATGGGGTTGAAAGGCCCATCACTTTTTTCAGCCGCATCATAAGGGACGAAGCGCTGAATTATAATATTATTGAGAAGCAAGCATTGGCGCTGATCAAAGCCTTGAAATATTTCCGGGTATACATATTGAATTCTCATGTTTTAGCATATGTTCCCAATGCAGCTGTAAAGGATGTTTTAGTACAAACGGAACCGGAAGGAAGGAGGGGAAAGTGGATTGCTGCACTATTAGAGTATGATGTAGAAATTAAGCCTACCAAGTTGATTAAAGGTCAAGGTCTTGCTAAGTTGATGGCTGAAACAAATCTTCACGTCCTTGATATCAATTTGATTGCTGCCTTGTCCGATGAAGATGAAGAAAATTCAGTTCTACAGGTATCCGATATCTTTGTGTCTTCTCCTTGGTATGCTGATATAGTTTATGTGCTTCAAAATTTGTCTTCACCTCCTGGGATGCCTAGAAACAAAGCTAGAACGTTGAAGCTAAAGGCTGCCAAATTTTGCATTATCAAATCAGCACTTTATTGGAAAGATCCCGGTGGCATATTGCTGAACTGTTTGGTCGAAGAGGAAGCTAAGACAACAGTAGAAGATTTTCACAAGGGTGACTGTGGGGGTCACTTGTTTTGGAAGACCACGGCTAATAAGATTTTGAGAGCTGGTTTTTATTGGCCTTCTTTATTTTCTGATGTGTATAAAGCGGTAAAGAGCTGTCATGAATGTCAAATTTTTCAAGGAAAGCAAAAGTTACAGCCGTTGCCTCTCAAGCCCATTGAAATCAGCGCACCATTTCAGCAATGGGGCTTGGATTTTATTGGTGAAATCCACCCAGCATCTTCCGGACAGCATCGATGGATCTTGACCGCCACAGATTACTTCACGAAGTGGATTGAAGCCATTCCCACCTGGCAAGCCACGGATTCGGTAATTATCTCTTTTCTTGAAAATAATATATTGTCACGTTTCGGCTGTCCACACAAGTTGATTACAGATAATGTAGCAACATTCAAATCAAAGAAAATGGTTGATTTTTGCTATAAATATAACATCAGCTTGGGGCATTCGACTGCCTACCATCCGCAAGGTAATGGGTTGGCTGAATCTTCGAACAAATCTCTAGTGAACATCATAAAGAAATTGCTGGAAATAAGTAAGAAGAGCTGGCACAAAAAGTTAGTAAATGCATTATGGGCTGATCGGGTAAGTCAAAAGAAGTCAATTGGTATGTCACCTTTTGAATTGGTTTATGGAGTTGATGCAGTGTTTCCTACTTCACTTAGTGTTCCAGTAGCTAAGTTGTTTCAAGAAGCTGGGGGCGAAGAGGATCCTATGCAACGGCGGATCAGTCAAATGATTCATTTACAGCAGACACGAGAGGAGGTTCATCAAAATTCTCTTAAGTTGCAGGAGTGCATAAAGAAAATCTATGACAAAAGGGCCAAATCAGATGAGTTTCAGATAGATGATGTTGTTTTGAGATGGGATGCCCGAAATGAAGACAAAGGGAAACATGGAAAATTCGACAACTTGTGGAAAGGTCCCTACAAAATTGCAGCATACCGTGGTCCAAATGCCTTTCTTCTCAAAGAAATGAATGGTGATGAATGTCTTGGTGGGTCGGTGAATGGCCGACTGCTCAAAAGGTATCATGCTTGAGCATTTTCTGCTCTAATCACTCCCATTGTAATTACCATTTTACTTTCATTCTGCAGCAAGTGTGAGCTGATCACCCATCTTTAGTTTGGGGCCCGCGGTGAAGGCTATAATTCTGAAGATGATGATTAGTTGGTGTGAGTTTTTAAAGTTGTTTTAGTCAGTCAATTTTCTGCATAAAGTGAGTCAAGTTAGTGTCAAAGTAAGTCTAAGATTTCAGTCAATTGTCCAATTCAAATAAAGTTGTTCAAGTTTGGTCACATGTGTAAAAGTTGACTCCATTACCCAATGTTAATAAAGCACTGGTCTGCTCTCCCAGAGGTCAAAGGTTCTTGGTACCTCCAAGGAACTACCATCCCCATTGGAGCCAATGTTAGTGTCGATCTTGAAACCCTCCATCAGCGATCAAAACTCTTTGCATTTGCATAGGTAGGTGTCTCATCAGTGTCAAGTTTTGCATCCCGTTAGGCATGCCATAACCCTGATGGAGGAGCTAGTGTATTTATACCCCTCTTGGCCTTGCTGGATCAGTCATTAAGCTCTTTCAAGCTTGTCTTGTTTTGTCTTGAGGTCAAAGTCCTAGGTCTAGGGTTTTGGTCATTTATCTCTGCAAGGTCATGTCTTTGAAAGTCCATGAGTGCTCAGCAAGCCAGAGGGAGGATTATAAACATGTTGCTTCGATATTTTTATCTTGTACAACGAATTTTCACCTTGGATTTAAAAACTTTGTTTTTTTAAAACCAAGGTCATTTTTTTTGAATTTTTGTAAAAAGTGATGAAATTTTCAAAAGACTGCAACAGACATCATGAAACCCTGGTCCCCTTGCCAAGATCCCTCAGATGATCTACCTGCAAAAAGAATCAAGAAAAAGCACTAAAAGAGTCAATTTCAGGACAAAGGAAGCCAAAAAGTCAGTTTTATAAAGTGTCAAAGATAAACTTTAGAAAGTGGGTTTGAGCATGAAATTTTTTCAAATGGAGGTTACAAAAGCTCAATTTCCCTCCTATTATTCTTATTATGCATCCAAGGCATCGTTGAGAGAGAGTGAGCAAGCATCAAGAGTGTTAGGCGAAAACTGGTCGAATTTCAGGCTCAGCACAGGTGCGTGACCCATCAAGACAGGCGCGCGACCCGTCAGGAGGGCGTGACCCGTCAAAGGCCATCCAGCAGTTCAGTTTTTGAATGGGCGCGACCCATGAAGCGCGCGCGACCCGTTGGGCGTGGCGCGCGACCTGTCAAGGTTTCCCCTGCAAACTCGAAATAAAATCGCTCAAACTCCCTCAAATCTTCAAGATTGTTCGAGGTAGGCCCTCTACACTTCAGTTTGGTGGTTGGTTATGATTGATGACCCTCATGCTTGTGTTTAAAAGTTAAATTGTGCAAGTGGATGAAATTTCAAATGACTGTAATGTCAATGTTTAAATGTGCTAGGGTTTGTGTTGTTTCAAGATATTTCCCTTGGTAAATTGTTTCCCTCCTTCCCTTTGTACTCATATTTGCATTCATATCTATTTTCCCCATGCTATGTTGTAAATAATTGCAAACCCTCCCCTCTCCCTAATCACCAAAAATACAAACCCTACCCCCCTCCCAAAGCATCAAAACTCAAACCCTACTCTTGCTTCACCATATGCATGCTATAAACATAAAAATTTCTTGGTGAATATGTGAAAGGTTTTGTAAATAAGTCTCCAAATGTTCCCTTGTTACATACATGTATTCCCTTATGTTCATTGTTTATACATGTATTCCTATATGCAGTGATTTTGTAAATGATTCCCTATATCCTTGTTATGTACATGTATGCCTGTATATATGCAAATATTTGTTTGCAATGTATTCCCAAAATTCCTTGTTATTCATATATTCCCAATTCCTTGTGCAAGAGGTCCCTCCCCTAACATTTCCCTCATGTCATTGTCCCCTTGAAACAACATAGAATTCAGCACTTTTAAAGGCAGAAACAGCAGTACATTTTGTCCATTTTGCTCCTCAAACATGTCAGACACTGAAACATATGAGCAGAGTGATGACCATTCATCATCTCCAGAGATTGAGGTACAGAGGAGGCCACATAGGGGTGGAAAAGGTGGCCATCACAAGAGAGAGGAACCTACTTCTTTGGCAGGTCTACAAGCTTGTCCTATGGCAGTTTCTTGCTTTCAGTACATGTCCTGTTATGAGTTTTGTGAGAGGATCTCTCGGATTCAGCATCACCGAGAATTGGCCCGCCTCTTTGTCTTGCACTTGCATGAGGGTCATGTTAACCTTGCTGGGGTGGATTTCATTTTGACACCCGAGACCATTGCACAGGCTACAGGGATTCCAAATGTCGGGGAGATTTGGAATAAACGCAAGGTATTGGATACAGTTCACTTTGAGCCTTTTGTCCGGCCACCATTCATGAGACATTTGGCCGGTGTGTTTCCTTTTAGGTTCCTCCGGAGTCAGTATACCCCCATGATGAGACTCATTATGCTTTATTTCACCTGTGAGGGCAGATTTTCCCAGGTATACTCATATCACATTCGCCTCTTGATGCACTTCACTCGAGTGCGGATGATGAACATCCCGGTCTTCTTTTATCAGAACATTGAGAAGATGGTGTCCATGATGCAGAGGAAGAGCCCGGCACAGCAGTACAGGAGCCTTTATCATTATGGTTTGATTCAGCTAGTGGTATTGCATCAGTTGACTCAGCAGGGCATCTCTTGGGATGAGTTCATCTCTCGAGATTTTTTCACAGCACCACCTTCACCACATCATGGGGTTATTCACGAGAGGGAGGACCATCACAGCAACATGACATCCCTATCACTAGACATGTCAGCTCCTCACCTCTGGTTACATATCAGAAAGGCCCGAGGGTTATTTGCAGCAGCTAGGCGAGTAATATCTCCACAGCAGGTGGAAGGGGTCTCGCCTTCATCATCGGCTCAGCGAGTGTTATCTCCACATCAGGTGGAAGGGGCCTCACTTTCTTCACCAGCACAGGTACCAGAGAGGGGAAAACAGCCCATGATTGATGAGGGTCCATCCGGAGTTCCAGATATTAAGCTTGTTGATCTAGAGGCTAGTTATCCGAGCCAAGAAGCAAAGGAGACCATTCAGCATCTCAGAGCTGAAAATGATGCCTTGCAGAGGAGATTAGAGGGGGCACAATGGACCATCACTTACCTTGAGCAGCGCAACAAACAGTTAGAAGATGAGCAGGCACTTGATGAGTTATGGAGGATTCGTAGTGACCGAGTCTTGAACCGAAGAAGACCCGGTGATCCATTGCCCGCTGACCGAGAGTCCATGCTCATCCAGGAGAACGCACACTTGGAGAGGCTATTGGCTAAGGCCAACCAAGAGAAGAAATTGCTGAGGAACATGAAAAACCATTACTGGGCGAGAATGCATGTGTGCAAGGCCAAGATGAAAATGTTTCAAAGGCGGTTGTCCGAGGCCCTAAAACGGAAAAAGAAGACCAATCCACTCCATATCTTGGCTGAGGCTTCCCTCAAAGATCAAGGCACTAATTAGCTCATCCACAGCACAAATCCCAAAAAAATTTGAGATTTTTGGGTGAATTTTGGCAATTTTTAGCAATTTGCAGGTTTTTCCCATTAATGGGTCTCACCCCGCGCGCGACCCTACATCATGGCAACTCAGTTTGGTAAAAACTCAGCATTTCTAGATTTTTCATGCAAAGTTACATATGCCCATGGATGGACTTGAGATTTTGTGCAGTTTTGGTCCCCCAAAAGGTCAAAAAACTACCAAAAAATGACTTTCTGGCCCTTTTTTGAGTTGCAGAAACCAGTCTTGGGAGAATTAAGTTTTGACAGAGCAAATGACCTCCAAATTCAACAATTCCAGTTGGGTTGGAAAGTAGACTCACAGACCTTTCCAACAAGCCCACTTTTGCTCAATTTGGACACCTGAAAGTGCTTCAAACATTGCTCCAAAGGCGCGAGACCTGTCAGGCAGGGGTGCGCGACCCGTCAAGCAGTTTTTGCCAGATTGCATTGTACAGCCCAGAAAACGCAGTTTTGACCCAGTTTGACTTTTTGGGGTGGAAGATGATTATATTTGATGTAATTATTGTAAATCTAAGACACTTTTACTCTTGTTTAACACTTCTAGAAGATTCATTCATGTAAAGGGTAAATATTTAATGAATGGATTGGTTTCCTAGCTTATAGAGGCAAGTTGTTTTGACTGCCTAGTTTGTAGTGCTTAGTTTAGAAGTGGTTGAAACAGCTCCTAGGATAGTGATCTCGACCCATGGAGGCAGGGAAAGAGGTTAGATCATCTATATTATGTACTTTCTTTCTTATTTTCATGGTTGGACTCTTGAGGGATAAGCTTTCATTGTATTATTCACTGTATCTCTGCAATTTTTGGCTAAGGAAGACCAGGGTTTTGCAGTCCTCTTTGGGATTCTTGTGGACTCATGTGTTGATGGTGTGCTTCTCAATGTACTTGTAAGCTTGTTATGTGATTCATTTCCTTTCTTTTACTTCTGCACATTAAACAAATGAAGTGTTAAAGTAAGAATTCATGCCTGCCATGCTCTGCTTTTAAGTTTGTTTAATTTCAATGTTTTCTACTGTCTAAAGAGAATTCAAAGTGATTGTTTGCTCTCTTTAGCTCCTCACCTTTCATTCCTGACCAGCCACCTCAGTTAAAGGCATCAACACTGTCTCCTACCTCGTCCCAAGGAACCCCCTGCAGAAACTGTGTCCAATCCCCGTACCCAAAATTGCCCTCTCCTCAATTTGCCACCAAAAACCCAAAAACCCCAAATCAACCTTTTTAATCAGTTTACTAGCCTAATATCAATGTTACCTTGTTGGTCATCTCATCCCATTGAAGATCTGCCGAGATTGATCGGAGAGAGCCTTCTCCTGCCCCGTAGGGCTAGCTACGAGGCTAAATGGTTTGATGTAGCCTTGAGGTTTACCTTTCTCAACCTGAGGTGAAATTTCAAGCGCTAACAGTACCCACACTCATTCAAAGAAGATTTTGGTAGTGACTTCTAATGTGGTATTCTTCTTGTAGGCTTCCATAATGGCCATCTTTGAGAATCTTTAAATGATCACAAAAATGCAGTCGCTTCCATGCTTAGTAGAAGGAAGGCCCAACATGTAAACCATGGATATGGATTCCCAGTGTTGACTAGGGGTAGGCAGTGGAATATAGAGGCCCGCTTCTTGATGGTTGGTTTGGAAATGGCGCAGGTAGTGTAGGATCTGATGTACTTCCCGACATCCTGTCGAAGATTCTGCCAATAGAAATACTTCTGCAGTACTGCCACCGTTTTCTCAACCCCAAAATACCCAATGGCCCGACTGTTGTGTGCTTCCCAAATCATCTTGGAACACTCACTTGAAGGAACACAAAGGTCTCCTAGGTGGCATAACATGGCATCCTGGAGGTGAAAATATGGAACTTGCTAATCCTCTAAGAGCGTCTGGCATGTGTGGCCAAAATTTGGATCACTTTTGTAGAGAAGTGGCCAATCAGAAGTCTCGTGCCCACAAGAGTTGAGAACAGTGGTTAACGCCATGATCGGTGGTCGACTAAGGCAGTCTACAACATTATTGGTGCTACCCTTCTTTTACTTGATATTGAAATGGAACTGTTGTAGGTATGTGGACCACTTTTGACAACGATAATTTTGCAACTTCCCTTGCATCTATATGAACTACAGGGGTCGGTGGTCTGTGTGGATGACCATTTCCTTCCCCAAAATTTAATCCTTCCATTGTCGGTAGGCCTGCATAATGGAATACATCTCTTTTTCATAATTTGGATACTTCCAGACTGTGTATGAAAATGTCTCATTGTGATATGCCACTAGATGCCCGTGTTGAGTAAGGACTGCACCATAGCATAGTCAGAGGCATCTGTCTCGATCTCAAATGGTTGTTGCAAGTCTGGTAATGTGAGAAATGGTGTAGAGTAGAGGCGATGTTTCAACTTTGCGAATGCCTTCTATTGAGATTCAAACCAAAATAATTTTGCTTTCGCTCCTCCCTTGGTGACTTGACTCAAGGGCCAAGTGATATGAGAGAACCCCAACACGAACCTACGGTAGAAATTGGCAAGACCCAGAAATCTACGGAGCTCTGTTAGAGTGGTTGGGTATGGCCAATCCTGAATGACTTGGATCTTGGTTGGATCCACATGCACCCCCCTTTCATCAATAATGTATCCCAGATATTGAACCTGGCTCATGCCAAAAGTGCATTTCTCCAAATTGTCACACAACTTGTGTTGCCACAGTGTTTGGAGAACCTGTCATATGTGGTGGAGGTTCTCTTCCTAACTTTGGCTGAAGATCAGGATGTCATCCAAGTATACCACCATGGATGAGTTGGTGAATGGCCACAAGATGTAATCCATTAGCCTCATGAAGGTTGCAAGAGCATTCGTCAACCTGAAAGGAATAACCAACCATTCTAAAAGGCCCTCCTTGGATTTGAAAGCAATCTTCCACACATCGAAGGGTTCGATTGGTACCTGGTGATATTCAAACTTCAAGTCGATCTTGCTGAAATATTTCCCCCCTTGAGTTGGTTCAGCAGGTCATCAATCCATGAGATTGAGTACCAATTCTAGATAGTGATCTTGTTCAACACTCGATAGTCAATATAGAGTCTCCAAGTCCCATCCTTCTTCTGTACCAACACGATTAGGCTCCCACAGGGATATAAACTCGGTTGGATGTGACATTTCTATAGTAGCTCCTGAATCTACCTCTTGATTTCATCATTCTCTAGAACGAAGTGTCGATAGATTGATCCATTGGGCAAAGGTGCACTTGGGGTGAGATCAATGGAGTGCTTAACCTGGTAGTGTAGAGACACCCCTACCGAGGGAGGTGAAGATGTCCTTGTACTCCTCCACGACCTTCTCCATCTATTGTTGTCATGCGGAGGGGCTCTATTTGGATGTCATGGCCACCATCTTCTTCTTTCCCTGAGGGCGTACCATCAGGAAAACAAATTTCTCGGTTTTGGAAATGAGTTTACTGCATTGTTTTGTAGTAACCAAATAAATGACGGTAGGAGGTGCTACCTTCGGTATCCTATACAACTTATTTCCCAAGGTAATAATAATAGTGCGAGACCTTGACTCATAAACAACATGTCGCTTCCACAAGTATGGTCGACCTAATAATACATCACAAGCATCAAGGGTAGCAATGTCACATAATACCTCATCCGTGAAGGGCTTGATGTTGTATGGAAGGCGACATTGTTGGCTCACGTGAAGATCTCATCCTTAGTGAAGCCACCCGATGGTGTATGGTTATGGGTGTGTTGTGATTGGTAAGCTGAGTTGCTTCATGACCTCTCCTGAAATGAGGTTCTTTTGGCTCCCATTGTCAACAATGGAATATAGCGGGGAACCCTTTACCCACATCTGGGAGTGGAAGAGGCGCTCTTCCTTCTCTGGATCTTTGGGTTCCTCCTTCTGGATCTTCATGGTGGCAACGGTGGCGTTGGGCTCCACATCGATAATATGCTTTCCTTTGTCATTCCCCTTGTCGAATTTTGACATAGATTCAGAACATGCATATGATTTTGAAGCCTTCAGCTCGACCACTAGTGATTGCCTGGTTCGACACTAAATTGTGTTGTGAGTGGAGCTCTTATGGAAATCACACCACTTTCCCATGTCCTTCTTGGACTTCACAGTGTTGTTTGTTTCTTGCAGCTTTGGTGGGTTGTGCTGGGCCATCCTGCCTTGGCTTTGTCCTTTGTTCCATGGTCTGGGGGCAACTTTCCCTTACTTCAGATTCGCAGATCCAAAGTCTTGCTTCTTCTGTTTAAACTTTTTCTCAATCTTGACAGTGTATCAGTATGTTGTGCCGAGTGAGGAGATGTCCAGGAACTTGTTGTGACCATCAACAACCCCCATTTTTATTAGTGTTAGCAATAACATTAACAAATGGGGACCCTTCCAAAAAATCAAATCTTAGCATTTAATGTTGCCTTTTGTTTTTAGAATAAAACAAGATATCAAAGTGGAACTTGCTAAAACATGTAAATTTACCCTTTCATACTCCAAGTGCATGAAATATCAAAAACTATGAGTTTCCTTATAAAAAGAGCTATATGACCACAAGACCTAAGAAAAACTTTATAAGCGGAAAGTCTCAAATATTAAGAAAAGCTTTGAAAAACCCACTTTTAAAACGATATTATTGCATCGCAAAAGATCACAGCAGACATCTCTTATAAAAGTAACTCCTCGAAAATGCGATCCACGAGAATGTGAGATCACAAAGTCTTACAACCTCATCACATCGCAAATTCCAAAATCTACGACGCTACTTTATGTAAAATGCCCAAATATTGTGAAATGTGATAAGCCTCTCGCAAATCGCATATCACAACCACCAGATGAAACAATGGTTTTTAACTATAATAGGTTTTGCGATATTGTGATCTGCGATATTGCGAAGCAAATCGCAAAATCACTTTTATTGCAAATCTAAGGGCTCAAAGTTCTATAATAGTACTTTCCATCGTTCGATACAAAGTTATGAACATTAAATTTTAACTTAACGGTCCGCTAGTGGTCATTTATTAAAAAATGATTCGGATTAGGGTAAAGGACCATTTGACGCAAGGTGATATCTTTGATATGATTGAAGAATTAAAGCTTTCCCGTCACCTTATTTTTGTCTTTCTATTGATATTTCCTATATTCATTATCATCCTTATCATATCCTTGCTCTCTAATTGCAAATTTTCAAGAAGAGTACGCAAAGCGTAATACACGACGATATGGGAAAGAAAGGCAAAGCACCTGCATCTGAGAAAACAGAAATGACTCCATTATTCACAGACACCACTTGTACTAGGGATGCAGGGATATCTACCTGGGAAGCCATGTAAAAATTGTTAGAAGAGGAAAACTAGAGAATTATGAAGGTTACATTTACAACAAATGGAAGCGGCTCTTCTAAAGCATCCCTAACTGAGCTTGCATGCTTGTTCCTACACCGTATTGCTGCGAGGCCAAAGATACTCCCCTACACGGATATGGTGAAATGGATTATAGATCACGTAGACATATTTGATAAATAGTTCAAGACGGCCAATCAGCAAGTCATGGGGTCATTTGCCCCACATAATCTGAGATGCATGTATCACTTTCCAGAACCCCAGGCTAGCTACAACAAGCAGTTTGTAGAGAAGTTTGCCAAGGAGAATGAAGACTTGGCAGAATGTACAAAGCACTAGTTGAACAATGAGGAAATATTAAAGAAGGATAAAAATGGTATGTACACCACTTGCTCTCTTTATTCTCCTTATTGTTTTGCCACTGCAATGTTGTGTAGACTGTTTGAGAGACCAGACATCAATAAGTTTTCATGGGAGTGGTTACCTCTATTAGATGCGGCTACTAATGCCACCATAATGAATTGGGCCCAAATTTTATCAGATAATTTAGCCTTTGCTATTTTAGGATATCGAACTAAAAGAAGTTTTACTTCAAGGGTTTATTCTCCATTCTTTTTGAGTGCCTATGTCATGGACGCCATTTGTTTTGTCTCCGATTTTCCTATTATGGGATGGAAGTGGACGGTACAAAATCCTCTTCCCATTCATGTTTATCACAAAGTATTGTGGGAATCCAATTTCATCCCACATTTCTACAAAATTTTTCATGGAGTTATGCTCCCTATTCATAAAATGTTCTACAATAAATATGCCCCAAGATTTTCCCCAAAAGTTGAAGTTGACATTCTCCCTGTGGGAAGGTGGTTTGGAGAGGAGTTGTTCACATACATCAAGGTGTTTGGCAGCATTGCTTCACCCAATGTGCTTCCTTTTTACGTCCCCGATAAACTAATGGCCAGGGAGATAGCCTACCAGACCTGTGGCGTTGGGGGAATCAGCAAAGTACTGAAAGATTCTAAAAAGGCCATTTGGCCTCAATTTCCTATAATATGCAGAGCTTTTGCATTATTTAACTTAGGTCATGCTTTTAAATAGGCTGATAATATGCTATGTTTACAGCTACCAAAGTTCCCAGGGAGGCAGTATGATCCCTTTGGTGTTGTAAGTAATTTTACTACAGCGGTTAAAATAAAAGTGTTTACCAATGAAGAAGATCCCTTTGACGATGTCTTTTTGCAAAAGAACACTTTCAGAGAGGTTCTAAATATGGCACAAATTCAATTTAACCATGAAGAACTTCAAAAGTTTGAAAATTACAGAAAACAGAGGTTAATAAAGGTCCCTTTGGACCAATTGCTCATTGAAGCAATAAGGGAGCCTACTCCTAGTGTTAGCATAAGTGGTAGTTCAAAAGAAGAGAAGCCTAAATCAAATTCCGAAAAAGAATCAGCTGAAAAGTCCGATGATTAGTCCAAGAGTGAACACAGCAGAAGTGAAGGGTCAATTAAAGACATAGTTCAATCTATAGAAAAGCCTGACCAGCAGGTTTTGTCCTCGAAATAAGCTGAATTTCCCACTTCCCTTACAAATCCAACAAAGCCACTTGTAGTGGATCTAGAAGGGGAATGAGAGAATTTTAATAAGTTAATCAACACTAAGGAACAAAGCACAGAGCCACTGACAAACCTAAGAGAGATAGCCACAAAAATGGTGGTAGAAGGGGCTATCAATACTCAGGAAATGGAGCATATTCTTGTTGCTCTGTCGTCTGAAATTGTACTAAAGATAGAAGAGATTCTTCCTCTAGATGTATTTTATAGCCCGCAACATAATGTTGTTGTCAGGAGGAAAAGAAAGAAAAGAAAAATAGATGCCATTCTCGCTCTAGAGGATGAACCTCTGGATGTTCTTTGGAAGGACCCAACTAGTGGGCTCCAGTATTGTAGCAATGATGCTACAACTCCTGGGACTCCCTTCTTTACTTTTATCAACCCAGTAGTTTGTAACAAACTTGGAAGCGATAGTGCTATATGCACAAGTACTAGCTCTTGCTGCAGGCTGTCACTAGATCAGCTGGCACAAGTCCGCTAGGAGCTTAATCCAATTTCTATGAGCTCTTATAAGAAGCTTTTAACTGTGATGGATGAAAGCTAACTCAAAGGAGGCTAGTCTACTTGTAGAAAGAAGCTAAAAGTGGAAAAGGAATGCAAACCCTAGCAAACCCTAGTTTTACCGACTAACCCTATCGGTGTAAGAAAAGAGATGAAAGAAGTGGAAATGGATGCCATTGACTTCTAGAAATGTAGAATGCATGTGACCAAGCTACTCTTGCAGTGAAATCTGAAAAGGAACATCTTTTTGTATTTTTGAGTAACCTTGTAGAATTATTATGCATGTGCATAACTGTTTTGACTGTGCAGAGGTTGATTGATGGGAGGAAATGGTGAGGGTGCTTGCAGGAGGTTGGGAAGGTGAGAAGAGAGCCTAAGGGGTCCCTAACACCCTTCCAGAGAGTTTCACATTGATCGGATCTCGAAAAACCGCTCTCGTGATCTTCTACAGGAAGTCTGTAGGGGTTCTACAAGATGTTCTACAGGATGTTTCGAAAGGAGATTTTGGAGGGTTGAAGGTGGAAGAAAGGTGGAGAAGTGGAGATGGAGGTTGGATGAGGCTATGAAGAGGTCTAGAACCTGGAAAATGAAGTTGAGAAGTGATGAGGATGGCTAGATTTGTTCAAGGATGGATAGAGCAATATTGCACAAAAATATGGAAATTAGGTCAAGGTGAGAAAATGTGACAAACGAAAGGAAAGAATCTGAGTTAGGGAATGGAGTAGGTTGCGCTGATGGAGGGAGGGTAGGCAGGGAGGTATCACAGGTGTTCTGCACACTACTTATTGAAACTAACCAAACAAAGATCATGCAAACCAAATATCTAGCTATTCTAACCTAATTTAACCTAGGAACCAGCAACCATGATGAACAGAAATTCATTGGTAGAAAATCATGTGAAATAACTTATGTAATCACATCTGGTATCAACTTTTGCAACTGAGAAACTAACACTAGTAATTGCATGGAGAAGCAAGAACAGTGTTTTTGTGGCAGCAAGGACATCTTGGCCTTAGCTCATGGTCTCGAGGAGGGAGAGGTAAGACCCAGGGTTGCTTCATGGCCTTTTTCGAAGATCTTTCCTGTTACTAACCTATCAAATCACTCTGAAACATGAAAGATTTTTCAATCATCAAAACTGACCTAGGTAACAAAGCAAGATTTTAATCTACTAACATAAATTATTTTATGGAGACAACAAAAACATATAACAGTACACAGAGGAAGACCTGGCACTTGGGTTGGGCCCAACCCCAAGAGCTACAGGCTCCTAAGAAGAAGCTCAGAATTGATGCAACATGAAACTGGTTTCCATTACTAAAAAACAACCATGTCCAAAATGTGTTACAGCAGAAGCTCCAAAATGGGCTGAGAAACAAAGCAGCACTATAGTGCGAAATACAAATGTTCCAAAAGTAAAATACGAAGGCTAGAAGCCTTCCTACTTATGCACTACGAGGCCCTCCAACAGTCCTCCTTAATTCAAGGGCCTTGGCTGCTCAAAACTGCAAGTGCTCAGCCACTTCACAAAAGCTGCTCGGCTGCCCTTGGAAATCAACTTTGGTGGGTTGCTAAACTCTGAGCTGATGGTGGAGAACTCAAGGAAGGGTCATTTAGTGCAAGAGACACCCTTCCTATGAATCCTTAGCCTTGTACCCTTGTATTTGGATGTCAAATGGCTCATAAATGCCTGACTTTGGTCCAAAAGCTGTCCAAAAATCTGCAATAAACACGTATTAGCCTTCATGGTCAAGTGACTATTCTCATTCATTCAATTAACATAAACATACTTCAAAAGCATACATAAACTATGAATAATGGTGGATTAATGGAGAACTATAGGCAAAATGAGCCCAATAAGTTACCCATTTTTGGGGCTCATCATCACCCCCCTGCTAAATGGGTTGCTCATCCTCTGAGCAACTAATCCAGCTCTGTCGTGGCGGAAAAAGTCGTTTGTGCGGACACAACTGACCTCCCTAGGAGTCTAAACTCTCTAGCGACAAACAAGACAAAATGGAGTGATCTTTCTCTAAATATACCTTTTAAAACATGAAAACTACAAGTGTTTAGGCTTACCTTATTCCAAAACGCTGTTGTTGTAGTCCGTCCTTGCCGATCCGGATGAGCTCCTCCTTCACATCAATTCCTGCACCCACAAACAATCAAACAATTACCAAGCACTTGCATTTCATATAATAAAACATATATTCAACATGCAGACCAAGGAACACATGAAATAACTCATTAACACAAGCTATTGAGAAAAATGAACCAGTTTGTATTAATAACGAAACAAAGAAACTCTTACAACCTGGCCTTGGTGTTGTGCAAGTTCCTCCCAGGGTCCATCAAGGGTTTTCCTCTACTTTGACAAAGCTCACCCACTTCCAAGTAGAATCAAGCAAATACAATCTCTCCTCACAAGGTTCTAAATGGGAGTCCTAATTCCTGCAACATTTACCCAAAGAAAATGTATAGCTCCAACCTCTCCTCCCTCTGGCTCAATGCCTTTATTTATAGTGTTGTAAAGAGGTTATTCAGGTCCACCATCAATGGGATAATCCCCCTCTTTGGGTGGGATAGCTCCCTTATTGATGGGATAAGTTCCTCCTTAATAGGGATACATGAACCAACTGGAGGCGCATCCATTTCATCAAACCGACCTCTAGAAAGTTCTAGAAGTAACCACAAGTAACTTTTTTAAGATGAAACTTGCGCATTTTGCCTTTTACAGAAGGACGCACCTGTCCCTTAACATACAGAGCGTCCAAGGACGCAGCCTTTGTGAACATTGTGAGCGTCCCCGCAGGTAAGGCTTGAGAGAACCTGCGTCCCCAGAGATAAACACATTTTTTACAAGACTTTCTCTCTTCTTTGAGTTTGAGATGGATAACAGAGGCATAAGAATTGCCTAAGAGGGTAGCATGACTGTTGATTGAGCCATACTAACTGTAAATAGTCATGGTGACATTTTTTAGTGTAACAGATTGCCCCCTAAAGTGCGAAGCCTGGAATAGATTAGGGTTTTTGTAGGAAGGGTGAAGCGCTTTATCATTTCAAGGATTGTCTTGTGGATGACCTGGTTGGAACCTGCAATTTTCAACACAAAATACATGTATAAGATTATATCATCACTGAGGTAGGCATTCCCATACTCAGATTCAAAACTTTAACTAATGGACTAACTACTCTGATACAGGAATGATCTTGCAGTACATCATTTTTATAGACTTTTGTAGACACAGTATGGACGCAGCCATCTGTTTATGATTAGTCTGCATAGATAATGAATACAAAACTCCTCGCAGCCTGGATGGTAGAAACTAGATCCAGGGTCTTCACTTCTACTTCCCGAATTGGTACGTTTCTAGCCATGTGATTAAATGATTTGATGTCGAACATGTTAGAAACCACTTGATTACCAGTCGATGATGTAAACTGTTAACAAGCGTGAGAGAGACCACCAGTAATGTCAATGGTTCTTAAAGTACCAAGCACAACCCGTGAAATGTGAATAGATGTTTTGATGTCGAACACTTCACGGAATCCTTTGATCGAAAGTCAATGATGTAAACTGACGTCAAAGGCGAGAAACCTGCCATTGATGCATGCAGACTTCAAGGTACTGTCGATTCCTAAGTCATCTTTCTAGATAATGTGCTGATGTCGACAGAAAGCGACCCGTTGCAGGCAAGCCCGCAACACGAAATCATTGTTCAAGTTGAAGAAATGTTGCTGTAAGGACTGACTCAGGGATGGTCAAATGGATGACAAGTATTTTGCATATG
This sequence comes from Pinus tabuliformis, assembly GCA_031772625.1. Taxonomy (NCBI): domain Eukaryota; kingdom Viridiplantae; phylum Streptophyta; class Pinopsida; order Pinales; family Pinaceae; genus Pinus; species Pinus tabuliformis. Next base: position 1,537,038,072 of record CM062819.1, read on the forward strand.
AAAGTTTTGCTTGCAGACCTCTTGAACACATAACGACACGACAGATGGCTTGGTGAAAAATAACTCAAAGTTAATCCCCGGAACCCGGTTAAAGACTTTCAAAGTGGTTTGATCAACTGTGAGGTAAAATATTTCCCAACCCAGGTGAATGAAAAAGTGTCGTGTTCAAGAGTGGTAATAAAGTTTCTTTTGAGACAAAAGGTAACAAACAGGTTCATTCTTCTCTCTTTTCCCCCACCATTTCTGGCAAGTACCTCTTTATTTTTAACAAGCTTGAGGAGGATAACATATGCTTGATTATAAGCTCATCCTTCGGACGAGTCCAACCTAGTTTAAATTCGAACCCTAGGAAGGAGTGGTTCGTTCCTGTTTGTAATTGAACAGGTCCTCTACTGTAAAAGTTTAACGAGTCCAGTATAGGAGAAACTCGGCGTTTTTCAATTTTAGAGAGTCTGAAAAAACTAAAGGAGACTCCACGTTAAACTTTTTCGTACATTTGTGTCCCTCAGGCCCGAAAAAGTATAAAATAATACCTGGGGGAACCGCTTGATCTTGCGACCAAGGAGTACTTTCATAATTAGTGCCACTGACCTGAAAAGTAAAAAGCGATCAAGGACACGTCGTTTTATTTCCGTATCGAGTTTGAAACGACAAAAACCCGGCAATCTTTTCCTGATTTTACGGTCAGAAAAGAGCTATAAGGGGACCGTCTTTTAATTCCGTTTTAACGAGTGTAAAAGAAATGCTCGGCAATCTTTTCATGTTTTAGGAGTCTGAAAAGGGCTTAAAAGAGAACTCCAAGGTTTCACTTTTTCGTAAGTTTTAACGAGTTCGAAAAAGGGATAAAAATGTACTCATGGTTCTCACTTTTTCGTAAATTTTAATGAGTTCGAAAAAGGGATAAAAATGTACTCATATGGCCGACTTTCAATTTAATTTACAAGTAGGAAAAGACGGAAAGAACTCGGCATTTTCATTTGTTTTACGAGAATGAAAGATAGCAAAATAATCTCGGTATTTTCATGAGTTTAACGAGTCTTGAAAATAACTAAAATTGACTCGAGATAGGTTTCATTTTTACAAAAGCTTGAAACAGAGAAAAACTATGCTTCAGAGTAGTTTCATTTTTACACAAGCTTGAAACAGAGATAAAACTGTGCTTGATGCCCCCTAAGCATAACTGCTAGAGTGCATGCCCCCCTAGCTTCATTTCATTCAACCATTTGGATGAAATGAAGGTTTAGTGACGAGATCATTTAAAAGACTTTGACCTAAAACTGTAAGAAAATTATGCAAAACACCGAAACAACTAACCTAAATATACAACTTAACATTTACGAGATCTAGTCAATCTCTCGACTCAAGTAGAGGAGGATTTGTTTCATTTTTTAACGAGCTTGACACAGGAAAAGAACTATGCTCGGATTCGGTTTCATGTTTACACAAGCTTGAAACGAAAAACTATGCTTGTTACAAGTTCACATGCCCCCGGCATAATGATGCAAATCAAGGTACATGCCCCCCAAGCTTCATTGCATTCAATGAGGTGGATGAAATGAAGCTTTACTTTCAAGATCTGAGAAAGACTCGTGGGAGTTGTTTCATTTTTTAGTGAGGTTGACACAGGAAACGAACTATCCTCAAAACCCTTGTTTCATTTTTTCAATGAGCTTGACACAAGATAAGGAACTATGCTCAGAACTACTCTCTACAATCTATCTAGCAAAAACTCTACTCTAATAACCTTGATTCATTTTTTAACGAGCTTGACACAAGACAAGGAACTATGCTCTAAAATCCTTGATTCATTTTTTTAATGAGCTTGACACAAGACAAGGAACTATGCTCTAAAATCCTTGATTCATTTTTTTTTTTTTTTAATGAGCTTGACACAAGACAAGGAACTATGCTCATGACTACTCTCTACAATCTACCTACTTAACCTACCCTTGTTTCATTTTTTAACGAGCTTGACACAAGACAAGGAACTATGCTCAAAAAGTTCGCATGCCCCCAACATAATGATGTGAAATGAGGTACATGCCCCCCAGGCTTCATTGCATTCAACCGGCTGGATGAAATGAAGGTTTACTTTCAATATTTAACTTGAAAAGGGAGTTGTTTCATTTTTAAAGAGGTTGACACAAGAAAAGAACTATCCTCATACCTGATTCATTTTTTAATGAGGTTGACTCAGTAACAGGAACTGTCCTCATATCTGATTCATTTTTTAACGAGGTTGACTCAGTAACAAGAACTATCCTCAAAACCCTACTTACTACAATCTACCTATATATCCTAAAATCTACCTGATTCATTTTTTAATGAGGTTGACTCAGTAAAAGAACTATCCTCATACTAGCCTGTTTCATTTTTTAACGAGGTTGATACAGGAAAAAACTATCCTCGTCAACTGATTCATTTTTTAACAAGGTTGACACAGTAAAAGGAACTTTCCTCACAACTCCTTGTTTCATTTTTTAATGAGCTTGACACAAGACAAGGAACTATGCTCATAACTTCCAATTTCATTTTTTAACGAGGTTGAGACTAGAAGAAACTATCCTCACTCCTTGTTTCATTTTTTAACGAGGTTGACACAGTAAAAGGAACTTTCCTCACAACTCCTTGTTTCATTTTTTAACGAGGTTGGCACAGGAAAAGGAACTATCCTCGCTTACACTGATTCATTTTTTAACGAGGTTGACACAGTAAAAGGAACTTTCCTCACCTCACTGATTCATTTTTTAACGAGGTCGACACAGTAAAAGGAACTTTCCTCGACCATCCAGTTTCATTTTTTAACGAGGTTGAGAGAGGAACAAACTATCCTCGTACACACTGATTCATTTTTTAACGAGGTTGACACAATAAAAGGAACTATCCTCACTACCGCCTATTTCATTTTTTAACGAGGTTGATACAGGAAAAAACTATCCTCGTACCTGATTCATTTTTTAACGAGGTTGACTCAGTAACAGGAACTGTCCTCATAACCCTACTTTCTACAATCTAACTACATATCCTAAAAGCTAACTGATTCATTTTTTAATGAGGTTGACTCAGTAAAAGAACTATCCTCATGCTAGCCTGTTTCATTTATTAACGAGGTTGATACAGGAAAAAACTATCCTCGTACACACTGATTCATTTTTTAACGAGGTTGACACAGTAAAAGGAACTTTCCTCGTTACAGCCTATTTCATTTTTTAACGAGGTTGATACAGGAAAAAACTATCCTCGTAACATTGATCATGGCTTCCAACTGGAGGAAAGACATGTCAATGGACACACCTTGATCATGGCTTCCAAGAGGTCTTCATCCGAAGGAAGAATACTTCTTGGGAAGGAACACATGTCAAGGGACTCAAAAGGGATAAGAACATCGTGTTCAAGTAATCCCATAGAGTTTTCCATGTCAATTACCGGAGCTAAATCAAAGGAAGATGAGCAAACAGTGAGAGGCTCACTTACATCGGTAACTGAAATCATGGGACTGGTTGCCACATAATTAACCCGTGGCAGGGTAGATACCACTTTAGAATCAGGAACATTTAGGGGTGTCATATTATTGGTAGTTGAAAAAAGACTAGGGAACGAAAGCTGGTCTACAGCCACAATACTGCCATTGTGAGGGAAAGACATCACGCGAAAGAGTGTCGATACGACAGCTTTCATTGCATAAACATAGTCTCGCCCAAGGAGTAAATTGAAATCCAAGGGACCTCGAACTACCATAAGATCAACACAAACAGTTTTACCTTCCAAGGTAATAGAAAACTTAGGAAGGATCCCTAAAGGTTCACTAATTGTTCTGTTAAAAGCTTTCAGATTCTGCGTAATAGGCGCAAGCTGAGGGGAACCCAAAGCTTTCCAAACAGCTGAGGACAAAATACTAACAGAAGCACCTTCATCTACTTGAGTACGATGTATGTCCCTACCACCAGCCTTGACAATGATTTGGAAAGGGATGGAGGAAGGAAGACGAGGTTCTGTCAGTCTATTCCAATCAAAGGAAAAGACCTCAGTACTTGGAGGGGGTTCTGTAGAAACAGGTGAAATGCCCCCCGGCATAGAAGAATCCGATGTAACAAGAAGAACATCAGCGGTATGAAATTTACTCTCGAAAAGGAGAGTGTGATCGACCGAATGTGAAATTGAATCGACCACTTGATCAACTAATGGATCATCAACCTGAGTGACATGAGTTTCACTCTCCAATGGGAGAGTGTGATCGACTGTACTTGAATTTAGATCAATCACTCCGTCAGTTGACGGTAGGTTGGGAGAAAGTTTACGGTAACCAGTTGGAAATTCTTGCTGTGGAACAGTAAGGTTTTCCAACAATGTTGAGGCTTCATCCATGTGAGGGCAAATGTGAGTTTGATGACTCCCTTTGCATAACTTACAAGGAAACCTAACTTTACCCTTTTTCCTAGGAACCTGACTATCACTGGTTGATGGATCAATGGAAAGTTGATGAGATTTTTCTGACCATACTTCCAAGACCTTTGGAATACCAGGACAATTGACAAGGAAGTGGTCACCCTTACAAAGCCTGCAAGGGTATTTGGGTTTACGATGCATGTCGGAATTTTCCTCAACACAACTAACACTTACAGCCATGGTTGGTTGGTTGACTTCTTTCTTATCTTGCTTCTTCTTCTTCTTCTTCTTCTTCCCTTTCTTCTTCTTCTTAGCCTCCTGGTTACTAACATCAAGGCTTTTACCAGGTGAAGAGGAAGAAATGGAGGAAGAAAGATTAGGCGAAGAAGGTAAAGGGTCAATAGAAGGTTGGTGATGTTGAGATGGTGAACTCTGTTGAGGTGAAGCATCCGGTTGAGATGGAACAATTGGAGTATTTTGGGCCAACGAAGTTGAAAATAACCATATCGGTAAACCTATTGTAAATCCAGGTAATGACAAAGTAGCCATATAAGGAGGACCAACATTTCCAAAGTAAGGAAAAGTATTAGGATTCTCATTAGGAGGGGTTCCTAGGTTGATAAATTCTGGAACATTTGCCATTATATTCAACTTCAGTGAATTTTATTAACAATTTAAAACTAAAATTAACAATTCACAATTCACACTTAACAACTAAAATTCACAATTCACACCTATGGTCTCTAAAAGTAAAAACAAACAAATTAACACGCGCTATCAAATCTAGGAGTCAAACCACACACAAACAGTAAGCTCTCCGGACCGAAAACACTAGTTGGTGATGAAGCCCAACCTCGCAGAATTCAGTACAGAAATGGCGGGTGGAACAGTTACCCCGGCAACCTGCTTAATGAATAGACTGGACCAAGTTCCTCCACTTTAACCGTCTCGAGTGAAGTGAAGCCCCCGGAAAATCCAAGTGAGTATAACCGACGTCTGCTCCAGGTACAGTGGGACCTTCCCTCCACCGTCACCTCGGTAGAACCCTAAAGATTATGGTCACTAAGGTCACTAACAGTAACAAATATACCTAGGGGAACAGTCTAAACTCCGACAGCACGCAAGGGCAGAGTAGCAAGCTCAATCCCCTTACTGGCTCCTTGACAACAATCCAAGGTTTACCGATAAGTGACCCCTGGCTCCTCGACAATGGTTAATCCGAGGTTTACCGTTTGTAATACGTACTGTCTGGCGTTGTTCCCAACGAGGGGGGAATGATCCCCTCACTGGTTCGGACACGAGCTCGTGCTTCTCCTTTAAGAGGAGCTTTCCCAGAGTGCAATTGAAACAATTGGATTTATTCTACTCAAGATAAACTATCTGTTTGGTTTTGTAGTCTTGGAGAGTTAAGTACTCACCTACTCCAAGACCCTAGCCTAAGCTACGTTGGTGTTTCAGAGCCCTAGAAATGTAAAAATTACTAGATGAATTTTAATTAAGCGCTGTGTTATTAAGGCTGTTATTACTCAAATGGGTAAATGGAGATGAAACCAATGGTGTTATGACCCGACTCAACTGAATGCAATCGAATATGATAATGTAATCGTTTCAATTCGATGAATCCTAACTAAAGTAAGGAGAGAGTTTCCATTCACTTCCAACAATGCAAAAAATTGATCACTAAGAGAAAATATAACAAATTCTCTAATGCACTAATTTCATCAAGAAAAACTAATGCAAATCATTTCCAAACCGTTTTTTTATTTTTATTTTTGTGTAAATTCAAATCAAAGAAAACTGATCTAAATCTACAATTGATTTTTCAGAATGTAAACTATGCAATTGTAATCTATGCACAATTCACTTGAAAAGTATGCAAATGTAATCTATGCACATTTTTCATTCATATTCTGAAAATGAGAATTCTAATTATGCAAATGTGATCTATGCAAGAGAATTCTCAAACACAAGATGATTCTAATGTGATCTAAGAACCAATCAAGTGCAAATTGAGAAAATTGGGTGAGAGTTCCAAAGATCAAAACATAAAAACACTCAAAGGCGATTAACACTCATACACAATTTAGCCCCCCCCGGCGAATGAGGGGGAATTTTTTTTTCAAAAACAAAAGCAAAAAAATGCAAAATTGTGAAAAGACTGAGAGAAACCTCCAAGTAATGACCAAAGGAAATCAAATTAAGAATTTCTTAAAAAAGAGACTCAAAACACCCAATTGATGAAAGCTAAAAGCAGGAATGCTAATGAAACAAGTTCAGGTGAAAATTTTTGACAGGGTACTAAAGGATCTGGGCAGAAAACACTAAGAAAAACCAAAATCTAAAAGCAATTAAAGCAAAAATGGAGTTTTCCTAAATTTTTACAGGAAGACGCAGGCAACCCGTTAGAACAGGCGCGGGCCCGCTCTGTGCAAACGGCAACAGCGCGTCCAAAGACGCACTGTGCAGTACTCAGAGGGTGCGTCCTTTTGGAAAAGTTAAGAAAAACCAAATCTAACTAAATCTAAAGCTAAGCCACCCAAATACTAATTCTCACAGTCAAAAACCAGAAAATAAAAATAATTTTCTCAGAGCAAAGTTCACACAAAGGAAAAGACTTTCACATCAATGGAATCCCCAGCGGAGTCGCCAATTTGTCGTGGCGGAAAAAGTCGTTTGTGCGGACACAACTGACCTCCCTAGGAGTCTAAACTCTCTAGCAACAAACAAGACAAAATGGAGTGATCTTTCTCTAAATATACCTTTTAAAACATGAAAACTACAAGTGTTTAGGCTTACCTTATTCCAAAACGCTGTTGTTGTAGTCCGTCCTTGCCGATCCGGATGAGCTCCTCCTTCACATCAATTCTTGCAACCACAAACAATCAAACAATTACCAAGCACTTGCATTTCATATAATAAAACATATATTCAACATGCAGACCAAGGAACACATGAAATAACTCATTAACACAAGCTATTGAGAAAAATGAACCAGTTTGTATTAATAACGAAACAAAGAAACTCTTACAACCTGGCCTTGGTGTTGTGCAAGTTCCTCCCAGGGTCCATCAAGGGTTTTCCTCTACTTTGACAAAGCTCACCCACTTCCAAGTAGAATCAAGCAAAGACAATCTCTCCTCACAAGGTTCTAAATGGGAGTCCTAATTCCTGCAGCATTTACCCAAAGAAAATGTATAGCTCCAACCTCTCCTCCCTCTGGCTCAATGCCTTTATTTATAGTGCTGTAAAGAGGTTATTCAGGTCCACCATCAATGGGATAATCCCCCTCTTTGGGTGGGATAGCTCCCTTATTGATGGGATAAGTTCCTCCTTAATAGGGATACCTGAACCAACTGGAGGCGCATCCATTTCATCAAACCGACCTCTAGAAAGTTCTAGAAGTAACCACAAGTAACTTTTTTAAGATGAAACTTGCGCATTTTGCCTTTTACAGAAGGACGCACCTGTCCCTTAACATACAGAGCGTCCAAGGACGCAGCCTTTGTGAACATTGTGAGCGTCCCCGCAGGTAAGGCTTGAGAGAACCTGCGTCCCCAGAGATAAACACATTTTTTACAAGACTTTCTCTCTTCTTTGAGTTTGAGATGGATAGCAGAGGCATAAGACTTGCCTAAGAGGGTAGCATGACTGTTGATTGAGCCATACTAACTGTAAATATTCATGGTGACATTTTTTAGTGTAACAAGCTCATCATCTTTGATTGCTTTGACTGCCTCTCTCACATCCCAAGCCTCTGAAGTGATGTCTTCTTCTTGGTCATGAAATCCTACTTTTCTTTCTACTTCCTCCCACTATCTGTGTTCCTCTTCTTCTTTGACTCCTTCCAACAATCCTAAAAGCAAGGGAGGACTGAACTTTAGGCCGATCCAGCTGGCCTGCAGACTTTTCATTGACTGTTTATAGAGGGGTACCCTTGCCAAGGCCTCCCTCATCTTGGTTGGGGAGTGGTATTCTCTTATTTTCAAACTGTGGGGCAGTGTGTTCCACCTCCTTATGCAAGCATGAATGCAATTATCCCCCAATAGTCTTTCCATGTCCTCAAAGTGAGCAATGGCTTGAGCTTTACGTTCAATGTAATCTGGTAAAACCTGAGGGTTGTTGGCCAGGTGCTGATGGGCATATATTAAAGCTGATGTATCCTTTGGTTCTGCCCTGATCATGAGTGGTTCACTTAGCTCCCTGTTCATAATATTCCGAATCTCTGCTACCCTCTTTTCCTCATGATTTAACCAAGAGGCCATGGCCATAAGTTGCACATCTCCCAATGTAGCATTGGGGTCCCAAAGAGTCATGTTTGGAAGGGCCAAGTTGTGTAAATAGAATTCAGATAACTTGGCCTTATCTTCTGCTGAGCTGCTATCACACAAAGTCATGAATTGATGGTAATTTTGAAATGGAATGGTGCCCCTTTGGGCCAAGGTGTTAATCTGGAACTGCAACCATTGATCTTTAAGATATAAGGCATATGACTTGGCAGGTTGCCTACACTGTAAGGCCTCTACTACCCAGCTGGCCATGCAGGCCAGTTGGGCTTCCTTATCTTGTACCTGCTGCCTTAGAGACTGTATTTCCTCTGCTGCCTATGACTCCTTCTCCTGTAGCCGTTTTGTTAGCACCTTAACCTTAGCCTGCAGCCCGTCCACTTTCTGTTGTTCATCAAAGGTTTCTTTGTCTACTGGAGGCTTTTCCTATTGCTACTGTTCTCCTAGAATGGAGGGCCTGTCTTCCTTATGACTTCCCTGTAGCCGTAGCTGCTATTTCAACAGCTCGTTCTCTTCCTGTATTTTGGCCCTTTGACTGCTTTCCACATGCTTTACCATGGCCAATTCTCCCCTTGACTCCTTGAGTTTTTCTTCCAGGTGGCCTATGTTTGCTACACCCTTGGACTTAGCAATCCTCATCAAAGTGTGAGTCCTAATTCTTTCTTATTCCAGTGCAAAGAAGAGTGGCACCACAAATTTCTGGGGAATTATTTTCCTGGCTTCTAACAGGTTATAGTATGAGCCCAAGCTGGGCTGAGGGCTTGGTTCCAATATTTCCTCTATCTTTTCTTCTTCTTGTGATTGTTTGGCCGCCTTTTCCTCCAATATCTTTGTCTCTTTTAGCTTAGCCCGAGTTTCCTGTAGAGATTTCTCAGCTTCCTGTAGAGCTGTCTTTGAGTCCATTGTCTTAATTCTCTCTCTCCAGGTGGAGGTTTTTGGGCTTCCTCGTTCATAGGTGACTGATATCTTTGAAGGAGACCCTCCTTTTGGTTTAGGTGTTGTGTCCTCAATGACAATTGGCTCCTTTGACTGCAGCTGGGGTCTGACCACTTTGATCTGTGTGCTCCTTCTTGATTTAAATTACATGGAGGTTTGCCTCTTTCTCTTCCCTTTTTGTTTTGGACGTGTTCTTAAGGTGGCAAGCACAGCTGCTACCTCCCTTGCCAATATTTTAGGTGATTTCCCCCTCTGCTGTTCTTTTCCCATGCTTCCTGTAGAAGTCCCTGTGTCAATTGTTTCTGTCTGTATTGCGGCCATTTCAGGATTTGTCTTTCCCTTTTGTTTTTGTGTGTCTGCTTTGGCTGTGACAGCATTCATTTGGGGTTTTTCTGCCTTCTCTACTCTCCTCTGCATTCTCTTTTCCCTTGGTGTTTGTGCTATTGTTTCTTCCTCTGTTTTGGGCTCAGCAATCTGGCCCTCTCCCTATTTTTCTTTCTGTTCTTGTTGTGCTTGAATGTCCTGTATCCCTTCACCATTGGTTTTCTTACCTTCTTTAGTGTGTTCTCCCTCCTCACTGCTGGATGAGGTGATGTCTTCGGCCAGAATTCTAATGTCATCATCCCGGGACATGTTTCGGAAGATTTCCCAAGATATGGGGATGGTGTAGGTGTGCAAGGCATCTTCCACTAATAGCTTGATGATCCCATGATGGGCCCGCTGATCTGGGATCCCTTCATTTGATTTTGTACCACATTCAATTAGTGACTGAAGAAGAAAATATGGAATGCTCAGTTTCTACGCTGGAGGTGAATCAATCCCATGCCTTAGTTCACATAACAACCTGAAATGATATCCATAGACAATACTAAACCTCCTCTCACATGTAATTTACTTCATAATTTGGAAACTGACCTCACTCCCGAGAGGAGCCAAGCTAGTTCTCCTAACCCTATTTTTGTCTTCTACAGGATGTTCCTTGGGTAGGAAGAATGTTTTCTTGGCAACCTGGCCCAATGACCTCTCTTCTTTGCTCCAAGGGAGCCCTAATGGCAGACCAGTAACATGACTGATGAGCTCAGGGGTAAGTTCTAGGGTCAAACCGCTAAAACTTACTGTGGCTTGTGTCTTTGATTGAGGTCTCAGGGACATCAAAAATTCCTCTGTTATCTCCTCATCATGACCCCGAACTTTGTCAAAAAATGACATCCAATTGGCTCGGGTGAAAAGGTCCACCACCTCAGGATGCTCGTGCAGTTTGACGGGGTCCGAAGGTTCTCTCCTTATGAATCCCCCTGGCATGGTGAGAGTGCTATTTTTTATGCTCTGATCATAAAAAGGAATGTTGTTTATGGTTTTCCCCCTGAACTCAAGAAGGTATTTCTCGGGTATCAATATTAATTAGTAGCTATTCCCTGGTTTTCAAGATTGTTGTTGCCCAGAACTCGGCTACCTGTTTATGACAAGAAGAATTTCGTTTCTACAGACAGAGTACAGAGCTCAATGTTTCTTCTCATCACATATACAGATATACAAATTTAAAATTTTCATACACAGGCTGGCCCCCACAGTTGTATATCTTCCCTATCGGATAATTTTAAAAATAGGAATGTGGAGGAGAATCTGGATGCAGAAACAACTGAGAAACCCAGTGCAACACATAGGCAAACGTTTTACTTCCAATTCCCAGGAAAATTTTTCTCTGGTTCCCCAGTCTGATACCGTTCAATTCACCACCTTTTCAAATCATACCATGCATAGAAGAGTTTTTCAAGCCTACCTCCGTTGGAGCTCCGAATTCGATGAAAAAATATCCCAGGTTTCTCTGCTTCGGAAAGCTGTGCAGGCTTTCCTGTAGAACCCTTCCTATAGAAGACTCCCCGGTTCTTGTAGAATGTCTTTGTGCCTCTGAGCGAGCCCAATACGCTTGAGATTCTCGAAAACAGGTAGAAAAACCGGTGGTGGATGACTGGTTAATAGTTTTGGAAGCGGAGGACGTGTACTTCAGTCGAGGACGTTGCAAGTGAAAATGAACAAAGGGTGGTGTGAGTTTCAGCCGAGCATCTTTTAACTGCGGCATAATTCGTGGTGAGGGGATGAGCTGGCTGGACCGAACCGTTGATCCAACGTCACGACCATAATTTCTCTACATGTTTCTGGCCGCCATCACCTTCCCTCTACCGTTAACTGCCGCCACCACTGCCAGTCCCGATGATTTCTCCCTAAATGGACACTCCACACATGTTGGCTGCACGTCTCATCGGAAATTTTGAATGTAACTGAGCTTGTTCGGATCCCACAAGGCTATGTAACTGGCCAAGGGTGGCCAGTTGACTAGCCACCGATCCCATTCTATCCGAACCATTTCCATAGGCATGCAGCTTTTAAAATATAGTTTACGCAATTTACGAATGAGTTTAGGCACTTACCTGCGTGGTCACGGCCGCGTTGTGCAGACTTCGGGTCTTGGAACCATTCCTTCGTTTGCTGCTGCTTCCTGCACAGGTTTTGGAACCCATTCTTTCATTCATTGACGCTGCATGCACATGTTTCGGAGTCCATTCCATTGGTTGTTGTCACTGCATGCTCAGGTCTTGCTTGGTTTCGGCTGCTGATGATGTTTTCACGTTCAAGATGAGCCCTTTGCATGTCTCCTTTACTATTTTTCGGTTGTCCTCGTCTCCAGAGTATGTCTTCTAGAGGGATTAGTTGCTACTGGATTCCTGTAGGATGTCCTGTAACTGCTTCTTCTCTTGGGATGCAAGCTAAACAAGCAAGGCTATACTGCCGACGAGGGATTCAGTTGATGAGGAGTCCAGATGGATATTGACAGGTAGGGAGAGCGAAACACCGCTGCTAGATTTGTCACTCAAAGTTCTTGCTGGCAGTATGAGGAAAATAGGGATTTTTTATTTTTTATTTTTTGTGTGACTGTGCAGGAATAAATAATATAATGGGTGCAATGGAGATGTAAAGAGATTAAATAGGGTGATGTAAGGTGATGGACATAAACAGGGGTGGTTGCAGGCCTAGCAGGCAGATCCCAACCTTCGGATTCCCTTCCAAGATCAATTTTGGCCTGTCTGAAGGTTCTACAGGATCTTCCTGTAGAAGACATAGAACATCCTGTAGAAGGCCCAGAACTTCCTGTAGAAGGTGAAATCTTAACCCGAATGTGATCAAATCTTAGGAAAGGGTAGTGGTCATGGAGGGAGTGTGTGTGAGGGATGTTTGCAGCCTGGTGCTGACCTTTGTCCTTGTTTTGCGCGCCCCTCCTAACCTGCAATGTCTTCCCTGCAACCTACAATTATTCAATAGAAATTAGGCCTATTTCCTTTTTTTTTTTTTTTGGTGAGACAGCTGGGGCACCTCCAGGAGGTTTTCACCCTCACTGTCTGCCCCAAGCGCCTCTAAGAGATTTTTGCCCAAGGATATTTTTATTCTTTTCTATTTTTTCCTTCTTTTTTTTTTTATGATCAAGGTGTGGGTGGAGTAGAGATGGGGCCCTGCTCCACTACCAGCACTGATTTATCCATAGTTTCAATGAACTCCTACTTGGAAAGGGGCTTCCTGTAGATTTTCAATCGATGCCCGTTGACGAGCATGGGGATGGCTTCTTCATCAATGGTCCTGATAAGGACTGAACCATTGTCATTGCATTTCTCCACTGCATATGGTCCCAGCCACCTTGTCCTCAGCTTCCCTTTGAAATCCTTGTATCTTGAGTCATATAACAACGCCCAATCTCCTGGCTGAAATTGCTTTTCGTTAAGGTGCCAATCATGCCATATCTTTCTCTGGAGTTGAACTACTTCTAAGTGGAGGAGGGCCTGCATTCTTTGTTCATCTAATCCATTCAGCTGTAGTAACCTTTCCTGTTGCGCATGGCTAAGATCCAAGTCCAGCTGAGCTGCCAACCTTAATGTGTTGTACTCGAACTCTATGGACAGTAGAGCCTTCTTCCCGTAGACCAGCTCATAAGGTGTGAAAGCTGTTGTGATTTTCCAAGTGGTGTTGTAGGCCCGGGTGGCCTCATCCAAGCAATCTACCCAATCCTTTCTGCTTCTGCTCACCACCTTAGTCAAAATTTCTTCTAAAGCCCTATTAGTGACTTCCACCTATCCATTTGCTTGCGGATGATGGGGGTGGAAGTTATGTGCTTGATCTTGTGATGAGTGAGAAGGTCTTCAATCAGGTTAGAGGTGAACTGACTTCTTTGATCTGTGACTAATTCTATTGGGTAACCAAACTTGTAGAAGATATTTTCCCTTAAGAACTCAGCCACTTTTTCTTTTGTCACTGCCTTGATTGCCTTTGTTTATGCCCACTTTGTTAGCTAGTCTGTGCACACAATGATGTAAGACTTTTGCTTTGAAGGAGGGTTGATAGGACCCACAAAATCCATGCCCCACTTCTCAAATGGCTCGAAAGTCACTTGAGGTTGGAGGGGCATTTCATCCCTCGGAGTTGGTTTCCCCATCCTTTGACATCGGTCACATTGGCTGATGTATCTTCTGACATCTTGATGAAGAGTGGGCCAATAGTAGCCTACCTATAGAATTTTGAAGGCAGTCCTTTTTGCTGCAAAGTGTCTTCCACAGGGTCCATCGTGACAGGTTAGGAGAATGTCAAAAGCTTCCTCCTCCCTAACACAACGCCTCAGGATCTGATCTGGGCTGAGTTTAAACAAGTTGCCCCCAATCCAAGTAAAGGGGGCACTTTTCCTCACAATTCTGCTCTTCTCTTTTGAGGATAGATGTGGAGGGAACTGTGCTGAGACCAAGTAGTTCACTATATCAGCAAACCATGGAGAGAGTACTAAAATAGAAAACATGTGTTCATCTGACATCTAGTCACCCACCATCCCTTCTTCACCTGCAAGAAAATCTAATCTAGACAGAAAATCAGCAACGACATTTTCCTTTCCTGGCTTGTTAACAATGGTTAAGTCAAATTGCTGCAATAAAAGTAACCATTTAATGATATGAGCATTCACATCAGGTTTATTCATTAAATACCTTATCACAGCATGATCAATGTGTACAAATGTTTGATAACCAGTGATGTAGTGTCTAAACTTGTTTAGGGAATGGACTACAGCTGGGAGCTCTTTCTCAGTCATAGTATAGTTTAATTCTTCCTTGGACAGGATTTTGCTGGCAAAGTATATGGCATATGGTAGCTTCTCTTCAACCTATCCTAAGGCTGCCCCTATGGCTTTGTTCGAGGCATCAATGTGGATGTGGAAAGGTAGGGCCCAGTTTAGACCTCTCAGGATTAGGGCAGTTACCAGCTTATCTTTCAACTCATCCAGAGCCTCTTGGCAGTTGTCGGTCCATTTAAACTCAAAATCTTTCCCCAAAAGACCAAACAATGGTGAGGCTAGCTTACTAAAATCTTTGATGAATCTTCTATAGTATCCTGCTAAGCCTAGAAAACTCCGAACATCTCTTACCTTTTGAGGAGGTGAAACCTTTTGGATGATAGCAATTTTGTTAGGATCCACCTGTAATCCTTGCTGAGAGATTGCATGACCTAGCACGGTCCCTTCAGTCATCAGGAATTCACATTTTTCAGGACTGAGGGACAGGTTCATCTCAATACACTTGGTTAAAACTTTTCCCAAGTTAATCAATGCTTCTTGGAAGTTGGACCCATAAGGAGTAAAGTCATCCATATAGATTTCTACCGAATCATGAACCAGCTCAGCAAAGATGCTCAGTATTGCTCTCTAGAAAGTGGCAGGATTGTTGCATAGTCCAAAGGGAAGGACCCGGTAGGCAAAGGTACCCCATGGACAAGTGAAGGTGGTCTTATCTTGGTCCTCCGGGCTGATTTGGATCTGATTATACCCGTTGAACCCATCTAGGAAAGAAAATAACTTCTTCCCTGCTAGCCCATCTAGCACTTGATCTATGAAAGGCAAAGGAAAATGGTCCTTCTTATTGGCTTTGTTAAGTTCTCAATAATCTACACAGATTCTCCACTTCCCATTTTTCTTGGGCACAAGCACCAGAGGAGAAACCCATTCGCTGTCCGAGATGGGGTAGATGAATCCTGCATTAAACAACTTTTGCAATTCTTCTTTAACAATGTCCTTAAGGGCTGGATTCATTCTCCTCTGAGGCTGCCTGACTAGTTTACAATCCTCTTTAATGTAAATGTGATGGGTACAGATCGATGGATGGACTCCTTTCATCTCCTTATAGCTCCAAGCGAAAGCCTCCAAATGGCGGTTCAATAGGCTACACAGCTCCTTCTCCTAAGAGGGAGATAAGGATGAGCTGATCTTTCAGGGCCAAATTCCACATTCTTATCTCTGGGAGAGGTTGGATCAGCCACACAGAGGTCCACTAAAGTGCGGGCTTGGGTACCTTCCACCAACTTCTCTAATGGCAGCACACCGGGAGGTGGATTTTGAATCAAATTCTCAATTAGGTCATCCTCAGTTTGAGGAACTCCCCAGGTGGCTTCCATGGTGCACACTAGTGCAGAGTAGACTTCATCCTCACCTTCCTCCTCCAACCAGAGAGGTAAGTCATGTTCTAGTAGAGGTTGGGTAGGAGGGTATAGGACTAGCTGTTTGGACATAGGCCCATTCTTGATGGTCATGCTCCCAGCTCGACAACTGATGTATGCATCCGCAGTAGCTAACCAAGGACTTCCCAAAATGAGGGGGTATCCAGTGAGTTTTGCCTTTGGCTGAAGGACCAAAAAGTCCACACGGTACTCCCAAGAATCAATAGAGACTAGGACATCCTCCACAATCCCTTCGGGAGTCACGGTGGAGCGGTCTGCTAACTGCAGTACTGTCGAGGTCTTTCTTAAGGAACTCTAAAGGTTTAGTTTTAGCATAGTGTCCATGGTCATCACATTGATGGAAGCCCCTAGATCAATCAGAGTGTGGGGGATTATGGTGCCACTGATGTGGACATCAACTACAGGACTCCCATGATCCAAATATTTTGGACAGATTATTTGTCCCAACATCAGATCGGACAGTTGTCCTATGACATTGATAGTCAGGGCATCTCTCTTGCGCCTGCCTAGGTGTCTAAAACACTTCTCCTTGATCAACTTATTGTAGATTGGTACATCTTTTATGGCCTGGAGAAGTGGGATTTTCACACACAACTGTTTAAGTTCTCCCAGAAGTTCAGTCTCCTCTGGGTTTGGTTGCGTGGCTACTGTTAGTCTCTTAGGAAAGGTTGGAATGGCTTTGGGTTCACTTTCCTGTTTCCCTTCCTCGTCCTCTAGGGGAGGAGGTTGGTGATCTGGAAGGACCTTTCCAGATCATAGGTTGATCTCATGAATCTCCATAGCATAGGTAGGGCATGTCATTTCTCCAGTGTATACCTACTGGGCCTGTCTGTTGTTGGGGTTCGGGTTCGGTTGAGCAGGCATCTGGGGTTGTCTTGGAGGAGCAGGAGGTAATGGTTGTGGCTGAGCAAGCGGTGGAGGCAAAATAGCGGGAGGAGAGTTGTATTAGGGCCTCCACCCTGGTTGAGGTGCATTCCACTAAGGTTGTGGCTGAACATGAAAGTGAAACGAATGAGCAGTAGGTTGAGTACAGTATTGAGATGGATAAGGCCAACGAGGAGGTGCAGACTAGGGAGGCTGAGCAAGGGGGCCCCAAGAAGGCATATGAGCGGATTGGTTGGGATTGTAATAAGTTTGGGATGTCCCTTTCATCCCCTGCTGGTAAGGTCTAGATCCATGCGACCTCCTTTGGTTGAGGAAGTAGAGTGTCTCAGTGGCCCCTTCAACCCCTTGGTACACGGCTTTAAGTCCGGGTAAGGTTGGGCACTGGTTTGTGGGGTGGTCTTCCTCACAAACGAAACATACCTCCACTGAGTGTAATGGACACTCATTCTTAGGATGCTTCCTTGTACATCTGGGACAAAAGATGGACAAAGCCTTCTCAGCTTCCTCTTTCTTATGTTGGATTCGGAAGGTATCCAGTTGCATGGCAATGGTCTGTCTCATCTCACTTTTGAGGTCTTCCATCTGATTTGTAAACTCATGCTTGGAGAACGTGGCACTAGCTGAAAGTGGATTCCCCCTACCTCTTTTCTGGGCTGCCCTAGAGTGGTTTCTAAACACAGTCTTTATGTCCTCATAAGGTAGTTGGTAGATGTCTCCTCCAGCTAGCAAATGGAGGGTATCTAGAAGGTCTTCAGGGACTCCTCGAAGCAGAACCAGCTTCAGAGATTCGGGGTCAAGTGTGCACCTGGCCCTTTTATAACTAAGTTGGAACCTTTCTTCATAGTCTTCTAAAGACTCATCACTTCCCATGGTCATCCAAAAGATCTCTCCCTTCGTTTCCTTTAACCTACAGTAGCCCCGATATTTGTTGTTAAAGGCTTGCTGCATCTAAGCCCAATTTGTGATACTGTTTCCAGGTAACCCCATGAACCAGCGTAGTGCTGCATCCTTGAGGGTAGAGGGAAAGATTTTCAACTTTTGCTCATCTTCTGCATAGTCATAATTTCGACAAAGAATAAAAAACTCAAACAGGAAGGTATCAGGGTCTTCAGTGGTCAATCCATGGAAGTGAGGTAAGGCTGAGGGACTTATGTTTTTCATTTTCATGTCCCCGTTGGTCTCTCGGATGGGAAAGGCAGCTTCTATTCTCTCCTCATCTTCTATATTGTTTCTATGTTCAGCCATGGTCTCAAGAGGAATGTTTTCTTGCTCTTCTTCTGTTATAGGATCTCCGTATATCTCTGGAGGTTCACCTATAGGTTCTTCTGGATCACTGCCACTGAAGAAGAGAGAAGGGTGACTGAGTGATGTAGTGGGGGTGTTGGGTAAGAATTTCCCTATATTGTCTCTGTTCCTATGAGGCATGAAATGGAATATTTTTGGTGGAGTTATGGCATTTTTTCTGCTTGTACTTGCAAAACTGAAATAGATTGAACTGCACTAACTAAAATCTATCTTACTGGAACAAAATTGGAGAAATGAAATGCTAAGCTACACTTGCAGAATTGAAATTGCGGAATTGAAATGCTAATCTATGAAAGTGGGAAATATCTAATCTACGCTTGCTGAAATGAAATGAAAGCAGGAAATTTCTAATCTATTTTTGCGGAAATGAAATTGCAGAATGGAAATGAAACAACTACTCTACTCTTGCTAAAATAAACTACTTAGCAGAAGATTGAAGTAAAAAGTAGAAGAAAAGCAGCAATCACAAATACTCTGACGCTTCCCCGGCAACGGCGCCAAAAAGATGGTGGGCTCTAGTATTGCAGCAATGATGCTGCAACTCCTGGGACTCCCTTCTTTACTTTTATCAACCCGGTAGTTCGTAACAAACTTGGAAGCGACGGTGCTATATGCACAAGTACTAGCTCTTGCCGCAGGCTGTCACTGGATCAGGTAGCACAAGTGCGCTAGGAGCTTAAGGAAACTTCTATGAGCTCTTACAAGAAGCTTTTAACTGTGATGGATGAAAGCTAACTCAAAGGAGGCTAGTCTACTTGTAGAAAGAAGCTAAAAGTAGAAAAGGAATGCAAACCCTAGCAAACCCTAGTTTTATCGACTAACCCTACCGGTGCAAGAAAAGAGATGAAAGCAGTGGAAATGGATGCCATTGACTTCTAGAAATGTAGAATGCATGTGACTAAGCTAATCTTGTAGTGAAATCTAAAAAGGAACATCTTTTTGTATTTTTGAGTAACCTTGTAGAATTATTATGCATGTGCTTAACTGTTTTGACTATGCAGAGGTTGATCGATGGGAGGAAATGGTGAGGGCACTTGTAGGAGGTTGGGAAGGTGAGAAGAGGGCCTAAGGGGTCCCTAACACCCTTCCAGAGAGTTTCACAGTGATTGGATCTTGAAAAACGGCTCTCGTGATCTTCTACAGGAAGTCTACAGGGGTTCTATAGGATGTTCTGAAAGGAGATTTTGGAGGGTTGAAGGTGGAAGAAAGGTGGAGAAGTGGAGATGGAGGTTGGATGAGGGTGTGAAGAGGTCTAGAACCTGGCAAATGAAGCTGAGAAGTGATGAGGATGGCTGGATTTGTTCAAGGATGGATAGAGCAATATTGCACAAAAATATGGAAATTAGGTCAAGGTGAGAAAATGTGGCAAACGAAGTGCAAGAATATGAGTTAGGGGATGGAGTAGGTTGCACTGATGGAGGAAGGGTAGGCGGGGAGGTATCACAGGTGTTCTGCACTCTACTTCTTGAAACTGACCAAACAAAGATCATGCAAACCAAATATCTAGCTATTATAACCTAATTTAACCTAGGAACCAGCAACCATGATGAACAGAAATTCATAGGTAGAAAATCATGTGAAATAACTTATGAAAACCAAACAAGAATGAATCTAAGCATGTAATCACATCTGGTATCAACTTTTGCAACTGAGAAACTAACACTAGCAATTGCATGGAGAAGCAAGAACAGTGTTTTTGTGGCAGCAAGGACACCTTGGCCTCAGCTCATGGTCCCGAGGAGGGAGAGGTAAGACCCAGGGTTGCTTGATGGCCTTTTTCGAAGATCTTTCCTGTTACTAACCTATCAAATCACTCTGAAACATGAAAGATTTTTCAATCATCAAAACTGACCTAGGTAACCAAGCAAGATTTTAATCTACTAAAAGAAATTATTTTATGGAGACAGCAAAAACATATAACAGTACACAGAGGAAGACCTGGCACTTGGGTTGAGCCCAACCCCAAGAGCTACAGGGTCCTGAGAAGAAGCTTAGAACTAATGCAACATGAAACTAGTTTCCATTACTCAAAAAACAACCATGTCCAAAATGTGTTGCAGCAGAAGCTCCAAAATGGGCTGAGAAACAAAGCAGCACTATAGTGCGAAATACAAATGTTCCAAAAGCAAACTACGAAGGCTAGAATCCTTCCTACTTATGCACTACGAGGACCTCCAACAGTCCTCCTTAATTCAAGGGGCTTGGCTGCTCAAAACTGCAAGTACTCAGCCACTTCACAAAAGCTGCTCGGCTGCCCTTGGAAATCAACTTTGGTGGGCTGCTGAACTCTGAGCTAATGGTGGAGAACTCAAGGAAGGGCCATTTCATGCAGGAGACACCCTTCCTACGAATCCTTAGCCTTGTACCTTCGTATTTGGATGTCAAATGGCCCATAAGTGCTTGACTTTGGTCCAAAAGTTGTCCAAAAATCTGCAATAAACACGTATTAGCCTTCATGGTCAAGTGACTATTCTCATTCATTCAATTAACATAAACATACTTCAAAAGCATACATAAACTATGAAGAATGGTGGATTAATGGAGAACAATAGGCAAAATGAGCCCAATAAGTTACCCATTTTTGGGGCTCATCACCAACTACAGACCCAACGGAAAATCTAACTAGGCTCTCTCAAATCGTAGGAGCATATGCTTCAGCAACAATTGATAAAGTAACAGAAGTTCAAGTGCTACTAAAAGAGAAGGAGGATAGGATTTTGTTTTTGGAACAACAACTACAACAAGTTAGCATCAGTCAAGAAGCAGAAACACAACTAATAAAACTCCGGCAAGACTTCCAACAGATGCAATTGAATCATCAAAGCAGTTTAGCCAATAAAGAAGAACAGTTACAAGCTATTATAGAACTGCATAAGGAGGATCCCAAAATTGGGGAATTTATCATAGAAGCACTCGCTCTTAATGCCCAACTCTTGCAATAGGAAGAAATACTTTTCCAAAAGATCTCGCAATGGAATTCCCATTGTGAAATGAATGATAATATTACAAATCAAGTCGTAGATTTGAGACTTGATTATGATTCAATTTTTAAGAAGGTTTCAGACTTCTTGAACTGGAGAAGATCAGAATAAGGGAAAAGAGTTGAATTTCCCAGAATCGATGAATTGTACAAAGAAATTTTATTTTTGAAATGGGATTCCCAGCTTAAAGAAGCAGAACAGGTGATGGAAGAAGCAGCGACAACAACAAACAATTTCATTGAGTACATAAATGAAAATCTGCACAAGGTCAATTTGATATCAGAGACTACCTTAGGCTTCCTCCCAAAGGCACAACAACCTCAAACAAAGTGGAAATAAATAGCAGAGGAAAAGGTAGAGGCGATTAAAAAGGTAAATAAGTTAAATTGGGACACATATTGGTAGTACCTGGTAAAGCCACATAGCCAATGGGTGACCCTGAAATGCCTCATAACCTCTGCCGATAAGATAGTGCTAGCACTAGCTAACACCATATTTGCAGGACAGTTAAGAGCTAAAGTCGGCCAACCGACGCTCTTGAAACCGATGCTGGACATTTTCAATCTAAAGGATCAGATACAGGATTTATCATAGATACAATTTAGTTTTGTTTTAGTTCATTTTTTCTTAAAATGAGGCAGGTGGTTTAAACCTCCTCATCTATTTTTCTAATATTTATTTTTAGATTTCATTAGAGTAGTATTTAAACCCCTCTCATGCATTTAGAGAGGGGTCCAGAGTTTTACCAAAAACAATTCTTCAAAACATGTAGTTTGCCCCCCACTTAGGAGGTTTTGATAAAATGAATGGAACGAGATTTATTTTTATATGAGTTTGATGTCTGCTACTAAAATGCACTTTTGTACTCTTAGTGGATGTTGAGTGATTTGAAGATAAATCTATATTGTTGCAACTCATGAGTAGAACTTATTACCAATGGTATTTTTATCTCCTGATACTTTTTACATATGTGCCAACCGATAAATTATTTTCAGTTATTGATATATGAAAGTCTGAATGTTTAGTTGTCATTATTGCACTTCTATATGGTGATAACTTACTTTTTTATGTTGAGTATATGAATAACTCTTATGTGATATGTTTCTCATAATTGTTTCAGCTAACTTTTTATACGAAACAATCATTTTTAATGGATTCTTTTCTCGTGGTGATTGAATGATTCATATTACCAATTGCTGTTAGAAATTATTTTAGATCACATAAGTGAAACGATACTCCCAGGATAGTTTAAAGTTAGGTGTTTTCTTTCATTAGAATAGATTGCATATGATAGTTAAAAGAAAGATTAGATTTAGAACAAGCATTCACCCCATAAAACCCCAAAAAAGAAAAACATCATCCCATTAGTACACACATCATAAATAGATTGGGAAACTAGTCCCATCATCCCTAGTCGGAGCCACTATTCCAAACGGAAAAGGAACTACTTTAAGGACCAGACCTGGTGGTTATCCCCCTTGTTGTAAACCCGATTTTTTGAGCCTTCAACAGAACTCCATCTCGTCCTGGATTTATCTATGTAGGCAGTCATGATACCTGAGTACCAAATGTTTCTCAGAATCCTTGATACCCAACTTCGTACGAAGGATATGAAAAACATTGGTAAACTCTGGCACATCTTGGCCCCTTCCCTGCCGCAGCATGGTCCACTTTATGTATTTATCCTCATAGCTCTCGACAGGGTAGTACTTCTCCTTGATGGCATCCTAGAACGAATTCCAAGTGGGAGTGGCTGAAAACAGTGAGGTCGTACTTTCATCCTTCTGCTCATAGAAGGTTTCCCACCAGTCCTTGACGTCGGGTGCAGCTTTGAGAAGAGAAAAAGTGATCTTTTCCCGGCTGAAAAAATCATGAACATAAAAATATCCTTCTAACATATTTAACCAATTATCTACGATGTATACATCTATTTGGCCCTCAAATATGGGAATGTTAAAGTTTACTTGTACCTTAAAAGGAGTGGAGACTCCAGATTGATTGCTGGATGTGGCTGCGTCGCTGGTGGGAAACCATTGAAGGATCTGGGCAAAGTTATCCATCATCATGTTCCTTTGTTTCTCGAGGGCCTACTCGAGAAATATTTTGATAGGATCTCCTGCTCCCTCGTCTTTCTTTTCTTCCCCCATGGGCAATCGTCAGGGTTTGTGAGGCTGATCTTGCAAAGGTTCAACTAGATCAAACCCTAACTCCTTATATCCTGACCTCGTTTAGGACATGCAAAGAAAAACAGAGAAAGAGAAGACTGCTCTGATACCACTGATCCAGATTTAAATAGAAACACACCAAATTACAAATATAGACATAAATATAAACATGCAGCAGAAATAATACCTCATTTAATTAATATCAAATATTGAAATATGCTTACAAATAGAATGGAAATAAGACTAGCTCGGGTGATGGTAGCTTATCTCTAAGAAGAGATGTGGTGGCTACATGCCTCTAAACTGTGTTACAATGAGGTTCAAAGGCCTATTTATTATTTAGAAACAATGGAAAACCCTAAACATCCAAAAACCTAACCCTAGGAGATGAAGCGCCAAACTATGGGCCCCGTTTGGGTAAATTGGTACATCAACTTCTCGGGGTTGTAACTTTGGCATACAATCTTTGTTTGACATGCACAATACCTCTTTAGAAAGATCTATCTAAGGAATACAACTTTTGAATGGCCAACATTGTCTAGGACCAATGTTGGCCTCAGTTTTCCCAAAAAACATCGTTTAGGGCCTCAAAATGGCTCCGGAAGTTCAAGACCTGAAAAATTGCCAAAAATAATAAATTGTGCTACAAATAAGGAAAATGAAAAACTGGAAGAAAAAATGGTGGTGGTCCAAGTGGAATAGGTAGGTGGCCACCAATATCCACCTGGATCAATTTCCGAATTAAATATGGGCTAATTCCCTAGGAAATTGTGCAAGGAAATAGGAGCTTGGTAGGCAATAGATTTGGCTAAGTATTGGTTGGAGCTTGTTTGTGAAGCAGTGAGATAGATTGAGATAGTGCATAGGTTGCTCAAGCTTGAGAAAAGAATTGTAATATTGTCATATTTTCTGATTAATGAAATATAAAGATAGCAAGGGTTTTTAGTTGTGCCTTTCCCCACAAAATTATTGTGTTATTTGTGATTGAATTATTTCTCTTTTATGTTTCGTGATTTCATCGATCAATTATTATTTCCGCTGATGAGTAGAGTAGATTCAAGTCAATTTTTTTAGCATATTAAAATATGCGATTTGAATCTACAAGGAATTTCTTCATGGTATTGGAGTTGAAATTACTTTAGAAGAGGAGAATACAAGTTTGTCTTTTGCAAGAGAAATCAAATTTGTAGTATCATACTTCAAATCTAGCAGGATGTCGTTCTATGGATTGAGACTCGAATATGCCCTTAAGGGTAGTTCAAACTATATTTTTTGGAAGGACAGCATGGAGGCGGTGTTGGAAGACATCAGGCTTAAAGAATTCATAGACAAAAACATTCCTAAGCCAGTTGATGCTTAGGATCTGGCAGAGTGGATAAAGTGTGTGGAAAAGGCGAGAAGGATTATCCTAGAAGGAGTTCGAGATCATATTGTCTTGAACCTCCACGGTAATGAAACTCCATTTTCAATGTGGAAGGCCTTGATGAACCTATTTCAAAACAGCAATGACCATAGGTAGTTAGAACTAAAGGACAAGCTCAGAAATATTAAGATGTAGAAGGGCGACAAAACATCGAAGTACTTGACCAATTTCACCCAATGTCGGGATGATCTTGGAAGTGTCGGTGTTATAGTTGCTAAAGATGATATGGTGATCCTAGCACTCCTAGGCCTTCCCAAGAGTTGGCATAGTTACTAGAACTCAATTAATGGGAGGGAGAAGCTACTAGAGTGGGAGTGGTTGTGGTCCAACTTGGTACAATAAGAGATTCAGCGGAACACCAAGGATGGATCCTCATCCAAGCATGATGATGACGAGAATTGTGCCTTATCTATAAAGGTGAAGAAAGGGAAGGGGAAGTCATCCCATTCCAAATAAAATTCTAGTCAGGGTAGCAAGAAGAAGGACATGTCAAAGATTAAATACTTTCACTATCACGAGTTGGGACACTATGCCACCAAGTATCCACAAACGAATGTCGGTAAGAAGCCCTCAGGAGGAGCGGCAGGTGAAGGTCTTGCTTCATAGTTCAAACTAGATTTCACCCTCATTGCTTACGTGGTGACATTGGTGATTGGTATTGTGTGGTCCCTGGATGGTGGAGCCTCATTCCATACGACCAACAACAAAAAGTTCTTTAGTGACTTGGAGGAGAAGGACCTGAAAATGCACATCGAGATGGGAGATGGTGGGAGGTATAGCAGGATTGAAATTGGTACTATTACATTTCAGAGGGAGTCTAGTTCTCCCCTCACATTAAAACATGTCATGTATGCTTCGGGTTCAAAGAATAATTTTGTGTTAGTTACCATGTTGGAGGATCGTGGCTACGATGTGATATTTAGCAAGGGAAAGGCTTTCCTTCATCACATAGAGTCAGGACAAGTGAAGTGGATCAGGTTTTGGGTGAATAACCTCTACAAATTGGATGTAGAATACTACACTGTTTTGAGCACAAAAGAAGAGAAGGTGTAGAGCTGAGACATCAGTGAGTTGTGGCATAGAATATTGGGTCACTTGCACCATGGAGCCTTGAAGATCATGCAACAAATTTCTACAGGACTTCCCAAGGGTGCACTAGACTAGAGAGACACATGCAAAGGGTGTACATTGGGGAAGTACACCAAAGCTTCCATTCATGATAAAGACAGTCGAGCCCAAGTGATCCTTAATCGAGTTCACTTAGATGTGTGTGGACATTTCTCAACAGAATCCACATCCAAGAACATGTATTATGTAATATTTGTTGATGGTTTTTATCGTAAGTGTTAGATTTTCTTCATGTAGAATAAATATTAGAGATTCGCTAGATTTTGTGAATTTAAAGAACTTGACGAGAAAGATACTTGCCAGAAAGTTAAAGCTCTAAGAAGTAATAATGATGGATAATATGTGTCAAATGAATTCAAGAAATTATGTTCATCAGAGGGTATTCGACGGGAGTTAATAGCACCTCATAACGCACAAAAGAATGGGGTGGCTGAAAGGAATAATAGAAGTATTGTGGGAGCTACACACGTGATGTTACATGATCAAGGACTATCGTTACATTTGTTGGTTGAAGCATGAAACACAACTATTTATTTGCATAATAGAAGCCCTCATCGAATTCTTGGGATGAGTACACCAAAAGAATTTTTTTTTTCAGGTAAGAAACCAGATGTGGCACACTTCAGGATCTTTGGTTCATTAGTCTATTGTCATGTTACCAAGGATTCACAAAAAAATCTAGATCCAAAAACTGAGTTGGGCATATTACATTGATACACCTCACAACTATCGGGTGTACCTTCCATCCAACAAGATGACAGTGGTTCATAGAGATTTGAATTTTGATGAAGAGAAGTCTATGAGATGTTCCCTTGAGAGGTAGATTCAGTTACATGCAGATGAGGAGCATTTAGCTCCAAAGGAGGAACCTCAGGATGATGTGGAGGAGCCACATGCAGAGGAGCAAAGAGTGGAAGCACCCACTCATGCAAAGAATTCCAGAGATGGAAGGAAGCACACCAAATAGGCTAACAGATTGATGCATGATGCTATAGAGAATGTGGGAGCACCAACATCACAGGGTAGGCAAAGGAGGTCACCAGATCAGTACAATGGGTACATGGCTCTGATGAGCGAATGTGTAGAGGTTGAGCCATCCTCATTGGAGGAAGTATTGCAACAACCAGTATGGGTTGATGCCATGGTTGAGGAGTATGACTCTATTATCATAAACAATGTTTGGGCGTTGTCCCAATACCAACAGACAAGACAGTGGTGAGTTCCAGATGGCTTTACAAGGTAAAGCAAGCAACCAATGGGAGTGTGGAGAAACACAAGGCCATATTTGTGGAAAGAGGATTATCTCAAGTGGAGGGAATTGATTAAAATGAAACCTTTGTTCTAGTAGCAAGGTATTCATCAATCAGATATATTCTAGCACTGTTAATGCATATGGGATGGAAGATACATCAGATAGATGTAAAGACAACATTCCTCAACAACATGATTGAGGAAGAGGTGTATATTGAGAAACTGGAAGGATTTGAGACCTCCAATAGAGAGTCACATGTGTGCAAACTCAACCGAGCATTATGTGTACTAAAACAAGCACCCCATGCTTGGTACACCAGGATTGATATCTATTTCACTAGGTTGGTCTTCACCAAAATTAAAGCAAATGCGAACCTTTGCCATATTTTGGTTGAAGGTAAATTGTTGATTATAGTATTATATGTTGATGATTTGATTCTAACAGGTGATGAGAATATGATAAAATCTTATAAAGAGGATCTTGCAAGAGAATTAAAGATGGACATGGGGCTCATGAATTACTTTCTTGGTATGGAAGTATGGCAAGGAGATGAGGAATTTTTTGTCTCTCATTTCTAGTATGCCAACGAGATACTAAAGAAGTTCCACATGGAGAGAAGAAAACCCATGGAGACTCCTCTAGTAGGTATTTGGAGGAAGGAAGATTCTACTTTAGGTGAAGTAGTGAAGGCTACTATTTATAGACATCATGTGGGTTCACTTATGTATTTGGTGAACACACGAACGAACATGTGTTTTTCAGTTAACCAACTTATTCAATCCATGGTTCAGCCAGCCAAAATTTATTGAAAGGAAGCTAAATATGTGTTGAGATACCTCAGAGGCACCACTTAGTTTGGTGTTTGGTACAAATGCACAGAGGGAGTGAAGCTTCAAGGTTTCACAGATGTAGATTGGATAGGGATTCCATCCAAAAGGAGGAGAAAATTAGGGGGAATCTTCAGTATTGGGTCCACAACAGTTTCTTGGTATAGCAGGAAGCAGAGATCAATTGCACTTAGCTCAACAAAAGCAGAGCACATGGTTGCTAGTCAAGCAACTTGTGAAGCTATCTGGATGAGGAAGATCCTTATTGGGTTATTTAGTCAGTAGATGGATCCTACAGTGATTTAATTTGACAAACATAGTTGTATCAAACTCTCTGAGAATCCAGTTTTTCATGATCAGTCCAAGCATATCGACATTTAGTATCACCTTCTATGAGATTGTGTGCAGAGGAGAATCATGTTGCTAGAGTACATTCCTACAGAGGAGCAAGAAGAAGATATTTTGACAAAGACATTGTTAATATCCAAATTCGAGTTTCACAGAGGCACGATTAGGGTAGTAGATAATATCTTTCTTGTTGAGAGGAAGTGTTGAAAAATGAAACAATAAAATCCTAATTTGATTTTGTCCTTCAATTAAATTAGGAATTAAATTGTAATTATAATTCTCATAGAAACTTGTAATAGTTAACTAAGTTAATTTTACTTAGTTGGCTCAGTTAATTCAAGTTGGGAGTCTATCTAGATTCATGTAGAGGGGTTCCTAAATTTTAGGGGCCCGGGTTAAGTTCTTTTGAGGTGTAATTATTTAATTCAGTTTAACTAAGTTAAACTCAGTTAAACTAGTTCCAACTGATTGAGGAATTAGTGGGAGATCCAATAGTGGGGTGTAACTTGTAGTAGTAGGGTGTAACCAAAACTGCTCAACCAGTAAACTGAAGATTCACTCATAATTAACTCGTGCATGTCAGATCAGAGAAAGACCCAATTGAGATTAGATTTTAGGGACAGTGTACTATCAGTTATATAATCATTTGAATTTTACAAGTGGTTCATGAAATCAGAGGAAGGCATATGATGGATTGCATAGTTATGGATGAGGATTTTCCAAATTAAATATGGGCCAATTCCATAGGAAACTATGTAAGGAAATTGGAGCTTGGAAAGAAGTAAATTTAGCTAAGTATTGATTGGATCGTGTTTGTGAAGTAGTGAGATAAATTAAGATAGTGCGGAGGTTGCTTGGGCTTGAGAAAATCATTGTAATCTTCTCATATTTTCTGATTAGTGCAATATATAGATAGAAGGGGTTTTTAGCCGTGGATTTCCCCATAGAATTATTGTGTTATGTGTGATTGAATTCTTTCTCTTTTACACTTTGTGATTTCATCACTCAATTATTGTTTCCGCTAATGAGTAGAATATATTCAATTCAATTGTTTTAGCATATTACAATCTGTAGGTTTGAATCTACAAGGAATTTCTATAGAATTGACAAACCAAAACCCTTAATGACTTCCCTATTAGGTGCTATAGGAACCCCAAGGGCTAAACCACCCTTCCAAGTGCCCAGACCCTGAATTAAACCCCTTTTTCTATACCCTGATCTCCCAGATGTTGGCGCAACGCTGCTTGATTTTGACTCAAACCCTCTAGTCAAATGCATGATGCCTACAAGAGAGAAATTTTAGTCCTTTTTCCCATTTTGATGTCTGTGACCGTGGGATTTAAGCCACATTTTCAGGGCTAGGTCTCAGGTCACTTCCCAGAACCTCATGAAACTTTCAAAAATGATAAATAATAATGGAATAAGGCTACTAATACAATCACTGGTACAAGTACTTGATCTGACCCCTACTAGCCATGACAGGAATTTTATCAAACATGTCACAAATATGTAATCTACAGGTCATAACAACAAATATGAGCATAGGGGTCTCATACTTATATAATATTCGTAAAGAAGCATTGTTTCCTTATCACAATAGCTGCATTATCACGTATTAGGTCATACATTCAACATTCATTCGTTAATTAAAACATGATAAGAGCCATGACTAAGATTTGTCATAAAACCATGCTTATAACCAATGTATAACCAGCAGAATAGAAATAATAGAACAACCATTAAAGTCTCATAATAACAAGTACATGTACACATAAATCACAAGAGGAAAAGAGCTCTTATTAACATATGGAAATCCAACCAATTCAGGGAATTCCACATACCACCCGACCATATATTGGGTTGAACCAAATATTTATTTTAGCCAATCACCCCCATACCATATTCCATGCATGAATTTGGGACTCACAAAAAAACCGATTCAAGTTTGTTCAAGCTTTACCGCAATTTCCATCGGATCACTAGGCCCTAAACAAGCATGGAATCCTCCAGATCTCTCCACCTACACCGTGAGGAATTTTATTGTCTCCTAGTCTCTAGGATTTACCGTATATCCTACCATTCACTGGTCGAGGATTCCTAGGCCTAATGTTGGGAAAAATACTGAGAGGGGGGCGTGAATTAGTAATTTCAAATCAATAAACTTTTCATTTCATATTCTGATTTATGTACACGACTTTACTAAAAGGAACCCACGTGTGTGCGTGACTATTCTTAAGACAACTAGCGTACATCCAATAAACTTATGTTTAAGTTAATTCATCATTTGTTTATCTTCAGCTAGTGCATCAGTGCTTTATTAAACATTAGATAGAAAATAACCATGTGTAGTAAGAACAAAATAAACCATCACACATAAGCAACACACATGAACACTGGGATTTAAGGTGGAAACCTAATGTGGGAAAAAACCACCTGTTGTTGTCATCTCTAACTTCTTTTTAATATAAAGAAAAATATTTTTACAATCTTGTACTAGTGCAAACTCATACCAGTATGTAGGCACCCACATACAGAAGGCTACAACCTTTACTCATTCTCCAGCTCCTACTGGAAGGGAGCTCCAACCCCCTAATATGATTACCAGCTACTACTAGCAGGAAGCTTCAACTTCCTCACTAAAGACTCCAACCTTCAGCAACATCCATGGACCATGTTTCATAAATTTTCACATTGGATCCACCTGCTTTAATACATCACAACTTGTAGATCAACTGAAGCAAACACCAACTTAATTAAAACAAAACAATGAGATCATTGTAACCAGAACACAGGACTGAACTCACAATACTGCATCAACACACAGAATTAACTGCAATCCTGATCATTCATATGCCAACATGCATACACTACTTCACTTAAGGCGACCCGCATGTATACAGTCTTTTCTGTAGAGTAACATGCATACAAATCTCAATATACTATAAACTTGTAGTTCTGAATAAGACACGGAGTTGACCAGGGTTATTCTAAATATTTTGTTAGCTTACAAAACACTCATACAGTTAGCAACATCAATAATCTTTTTAACCAATCAAAATGTAACCAAATTCAACTTCATCATTCAATCAATTCTACTTCAGACATTATCACTCAACCCAGATCAGCATGAGGACATCATTGATAGACAACAGGGATACACCAGCACTGACCAAGTTTATCAGTCATTTATGAACATAAACCCTTCCTTTATATACATGTCTTTGAAGAAATGAACCTGAGTGTATACACAACTTCACCGAGACCAACCTTTGTACAGATCTGCAAATTTTGACCTAAAATTGTGCAACTCTTCAGAACTTTAGAAAGACCCAAATCATAATATTCAGAGATAAAAACATGCATCAATACCTAGATCTAGTCAATCCATGAGTAGATCATACAATGGAAAGTCATTTCAGGTCTCATGATCCTGATCCATCATTGTATTCATCGGTGCATAATTAGTTTAGATCAAACAAAGCATCAAAAACCCATAACATGCATATTTCCTTTAGATCTAACTATTGATAATATTTCCATCACTTGCACACCTTACGCATTTTGATATTCACCACCTTATATAGTTTAGCCTTTTTCAATGCCATAGGTCAAAACCATACTCCAGCCAATCGTTTTCTTAGACAGGATTAAACAATCATTGTTGGGCTCAATACCATAGGGAAAGACCATGGTAAGTACCCTTGGTATTTAGAATACCATGGTGCGGAAACTGTACGTGCCTTTTCTTCTTTAAACTCACGTGTATACACAAATTGGCCTTGACGAACCCATGTATAGATCTTCAAATATTCACCTTTATCAAAATTTTGATTCTAATCTGTAAACCTTTGTCCCATAATTCTATTATTATGTTCCATCACTCTGTCACCTCTGAATTGACTTGTGGATTGATCTAGTTACCATATACTTATTCTTTTTACAAGTGAGTTTCCATCAGGGACAACACATGCATCATAATGCCAACAATGTTCCCCTTTGGACTTGATGGCAACCATGTTGGTTTTGATCACCTCAACCTATAGAAACTTGTTAGATACATCAAATAAAAATGATTAAAACACCAAGATACTCTCCCTCTTTGACATCAAGGGCAAAGGGAAGACCAAAGCTCCAATGCTCCCCCTGAGTACATGCTGAATCTTCAGAAATATTTTCAAATGAAGAACATGAATCTATAACTCAACTAAGTATGAACTTCCTATCACCAAGGACTCATACTGACATCAATCACCTAATCAAAGAGGTTTTGCACATTTTACATTATTATTACATCAACTTCCCAAACACAGTGGGGTTTCAAATTTCATCATAGCGATAGCAATATGTATCTAGCTTCTCATCAATGAGAAAATTAAACCATGATCTCACAATCATTTGTCAAACTTCCTCGATACCATCAAAAGAAACAATCGTCAAACAATATACCATGTGAGAGCCAAGAACTATAGGAATCCTCATCCATAACTACATCATATGAAATTTATGCATCTTTGAAGGCATGATGACAGAAGCATATAAGTAATGAGTGACACTTATCATCGTCAAATAATGAAGTTGTGTACTCAAGATTTGTTTTTCTCCTTGAACTTATGAATATCACCATGTAAGAAATATAACATATGTACTATATGCATCATCAAAAGAGTCATCCATAAATCTCAGTAGTAGCACCAAACAACTATGTGGCTCAATAAATATATAAGTATCATCTGTGATTTCATCATAGGCAACCCATGACCACAACATAGCATGATGCATCATTTAAACACTTCAGAAACATAAGCATCATCACCATTGATACCAAGGACTTCAACAATGCATTATTAGAAGCATAGCAAATGCTCCCCCTGAACCTGTGCTAACTGTTCATTTCCAGATTTGATCATTTCATATATCAGTAAGAATAATCAAGGCATCATCATCAACCAATTATACATCAAGTCATCAACAACTTATTAGGGCCAAAAGCACTTCTAAATAGCATCAACATATTGTAATCATCAACCATCAAAACAAAAAGGACAATTGATAATGGACTGAACCATATCAGACCCTCTACCTGAGTCTATCTCACTGTTTCTTCATCAATATACACGACTGTGTAGTTTAGAACTCAAGTATACACGCGACTTGTATTCATAAGATCCACGTACAGAAAGTGAAATACTAAAATTTCACACTTTTCAACTCCACCTTAGTATGTTATGATTGTTCCTATACATTATTACTACACCTGTTATCACCAAAAAAATTGATCATCTAGCCATAATTTTCTAGATGGATCGAAGTGCACCATATAAGGCCAATTTTACCACAGTAAAATTTCTTTCACTATAAGAAATTACTTAATAAACCACATTTGTTAAGTTATTTCTAGTTAAACCCATGAAGAATAATTAAATAAATCATTATTTATTTAATTATCTTCTAGGAATAATTAACTAAACCATTGTTTAACTAATATTCCTTGTCATATTTGACCCAATTATGAGAAATAAATAGATAAATCTTTAATTATCTTATTTTTCTCTAGGAATAATTAATTAATCATTAATTAGTTATTATTCCTTGTCAAGTTTGACTAAAGCCCATAGGAATACTTAAATAAATCATTATTTGTTTATTATTCCTTAACCATATTTCTTGAGACAAGAAATAAATAATTTATTATTTATTATTTCTAAATAAAAGTATTTAACCAATTTAAATAATTTTTCCCTCCAACCAAATATAATAAAATATTCCAAATGGTTAATTCTAGAATTTGGTTAATAATATTTTATTATTTCCCATTATTCGAGAATAACCTAATATTTTGTTATAAATAGAAGGGTTTTACATTCATTCTTCACTTTTGATCATTTTCATTGTTGCACTCACTATTGTAGCTCTAATTATTATCATTGTTGCACACCATCTTATTTTTTATTTGAATTCTCATTGAGCTCAAACATTTTGTTTGTTAGGTTTTACAGATTATAGAGGAGAGAAACTCTACAAAATCTGAAGACATTAAGGACAGCCAACAACCCATCCCATAGAGGGGGGCCGGTAACATTATGTGTTCCCTTCACATGTGTTGTTTAATAAAATATATTCTTTATATATCTAGTTTCCATTGGATTATTAGAGTTACTTGCGCTTATTTTTTTATTCCATTATGTTGTTTAACTATTTTTGTTTCATAGATCAGGGCTTTGGCGGGTTTTGTTTCTATCATTTGCTGCAGATCTACACTATTTAATAACCATTTTTACTGTTGAGGTTTTTTGTCATCCACAATCTAAAGTGATTTCTTTTCATACACCTCTCGATAAGAAAAAACCCCAACAGATGGCGACTCCACTGTGTTTTTAATTCTGATTCAGAAACCTAGTTGACATTTAGTTTGCATCTTAGGGAAATTCTTTTTTCAATCTATAAATGTTTTTTACTAGCTTTTCAACCCTAGATCAGTGAAATTTCTAACTTTTTCAAGTTTTCTGGTTATTTTGCAGGTCACAAGAACCAGCCGCGACAAAGACGGGAAAATTTTTCCAAGACTTGCCGCCCGAGAATTGAGGAGCAGAAATCACACTTTTCTACCCCAAACCTACGATCTAGAGGTCCAGAGCGCACTTTCTGGCCCAAAAAGTGTGATATCCCAGGAATCAAGTCAGTACCTGCGATTTTAGGGTTTTTGAGAATTTTTCTGATCTTTTTTTGGGCTTTGTCAAGAGCAGTCTACTAGGTTGGTTGACCACTATCTTAGCCCACTTAGACCTTGACCTACTCTATTTCACTCATCGAAGTCGAATTTAGCCTCTTAGGGCTTCTAGTATGCTTCCACCTTTAAAGGAGGAGTTTAGCCGAGTAAGAAGTCTGAGTTTTTGCAGAACTTTCAGCCATATTTTCTAGATATCTACCTTCCTTCTTCAGATCTTCAAATATAGGTTGTTTCCATCCAAAGTTCCCTCTTGAACCTTGTTTGGTAATTTGCTTTAGGGTGCCACTGCTTTCCCTAGTTTTCACACCCATCTCCCTATCTTTTACTGTGATTTTCCTCACTGGTTTTTTGTTGTTACTGCACCACTTTCCAGCAACATAGTGTCATTTGATCCCATTCATACCGATGCTTAGATCTCTTGGCATTTTTTGTGTGTTTTCAGTTGATTTCGCCACCAACCAGCACACTGTTTGCAAACCGAGTTTGGGTGGGGGTTTAAATAGTTGATTTGTTGTTCATTTTCTGTTTCTAATTTCAGTTTATTTCAGTAATATTTTTCTTTTCTCAAACACGATCTAGGCTTAATTAATAAACACACAAGCACTCCTAAAGCAAAGGGCGCTTGGTTTACACTGCCAAGCCAAGACATAACTTAATTAATTTATCTCCCCACACATAGACAAAGACTTTTTATTTATCTCCCTTCATCATTTCTGTGTCTTGCAACCATTACGTCACCAAGGCATTTGTCAGAGAGACTCTTAAGCCTTCATTCCCAGTTTCTGCTTGGGTGTATTACTCCTCCCCGCAGGGTTTGAGTTATTCATCCCCCGAGTCCCCATACCGACTCTTTTTCTGGTTCATCTAATTCCTCATGTGATTTCGGGCCTCCTTCACTGCATACCATCATCATGTCAGAACCCATTGCAGGTGCAGGAACCCAACATTATATTGGCTCTGGTTCTACCTCGGTCATCACATCTAGTAGAATCGTTCCTGAAGCTCTGTTGCCACCTTTCATGGCTGGGTTAAGTCTCCCAGATTTTAGCCAGTTGATTAATGACCCTATACACCATGATGTTGGTTGGCCAGCTATGCCGACTAAGCTTCCCTCATACATTCCCAAGTTTGAGGGTAACTCTGGAGAGGACCCCACTAATCACTTCTTCTCCTTCCATATGTGGTGTTCATCTAATTCCATCACCGATGAATACGTTCGTCTTCAGTTGTTCCAATGCACACTCACTCGAGATGCTGGGAAGTGGTATGTTGACTAGCCTGTCGCTTCTCATTCCACTTTTGCGACGCTTGCTAAATCATTCCTTTCATATTTTCAGTTACCTCTATGATACTACACCGGTACGAAGCTCTTGACCACATTTCACCAGTCCTCTGCCACCTGTCTTTCCAATCATGTCAAGGAATGGTGAAGGAAGAGCACGTGTTATGCTCCACCCTTTGAATATCGTGTCTACCTCTATTGGTTTCTTAGGAATGTTTTAGCGCCTATTGCCAAATATGCCGCATCTCATTTTCCTCAGAAAGAGGAAGAGCCTCTCCAAACCTCTATGAGATATGACTTGATTTATGCTCAATATGGTTATGTCTATACCGTTATACAAACCTTCCTCGTCCTGGAGGTGCCAATGCACCGAGGGCATCTCACACCGATGACGGTATCGTTGCATCTATTTCACATCCTTCACCATATACTCATCATAGTTATGGTTATCCGCAGGGAGGCACCAGTTCCTCCAACACTCATACCCCTCCTGCCAACAACATGTACTCATGCAAAAGCACATCATATGCATTTACCCAACGACATCAGCAGATGTCAGGGCTAGCTAGTGCTCAACATGTCTACCAAACCATTTCCCCTTCACCATCTTACACCTATGCATCGTCAGGTGCCCCAGCCCCTCAGGCATTAGCGCTACAACCTCCCATGCATCCTTAGCCCCAGAAGCCACCGCCCCCTCAGGGTCAAGTGTATGCACAACAGAGTGCGACCAATCCCCAAAATTTGAAGAAAAAGAATAAGGGGAATGGTAACAAGGGTAACCAAGGTAACCAGGGTAATCAACCTAATGAACCCAGGAAAACCAACTTAACACCAACAATTAGCCATAGTGCAACCAAACTAAGCAAAACAAGGTTATTCATACGAAAAAGCCTTGTGCATGTTGTGGTGTACATGGACATTATACTCATGAGTGTCCCCTCTTACCTCATATGCACCAAATGTGGGGAGCCGAAGCAGCTTCTAGAGGTCAACTGCCCATGTAGCAACCACCTCAGAATCTTACGCCATCTCAACCCACAGTGCTTACAAATCCTTTACCTCAACAATGATTTGTTGCTACTCAACATCAGTAAGGTCAAGCAGCCCATCCTCCCCAACCTTCTAGTCCTGGTGACTACCAGATCCTCATGATGAATTCTGATGAGGTCAATACCTCTGATGTCAACTTACAAACTTGGTCATGTCAATATGACAAGCCATCGACTTCGTCCACCACTGAGACCAAAACCATCGAATATATTGAGCTTCTTATGACACCAAATGGTCCATTATAGATCCCTTAGCCTAAATTTGAGTCAAATCGTAAGATCCCTAATGGTCCATTACGTCGCAACGTAGCTTCTAACCGAGTTTCCCACACATATAGTATAGTAGATGACTTGGCGCAATCACCTGCTACCATTTCAACACTGGAAGTTCTCCAGTAATTTCCATCTCAATAGAAAGCTCTACTAACTTCTTTGGGTGCAGTAGATCCTTCAGACGATCATTTTATTTTCTTTCCTGTTGATGCATCAGAACATCCTCCATTACCTCCATCCTTTGCTTTATAGATACCAGTCTAAGTTCCGTAATGCCATCATCTCCTGATACATTATTGATGAAGGTGCATCCACCTACGTGATGTTCATTATTGTTTGGAAGCAACTCAAGTCACCCGAACTAGACCCATCCACCATCACTTTGTGTGCTTGGGATGGTCACCCCTCCCAGCCTCTCGACATGTATCGCAATTGTCTAATGACTCTTGCGGGAAAGACTGTCAATGTAGACTTTGAATTTATTGATTCCCCTCTAAATAACAAAATTCTATTGGGTCGTAGTTACACTTATTCCATGTCATTCGTCGGGTCTATGGTTTTCCATAAGATGTGCTTCCCCCATGAAGGGAATATCATCACTATCGATTAGTTGACATACTAAGAAATGTCATCCTTAACCTCTCCTGAGTCCATTATCTCATCAATGTCCGGCAAGCAGTCTGCCACCCCTCTCGCCGGTGTTTCACCCGAAGTCTACAAAGATTCCATCTTGTTAAGTGCTTACCCTGGCCCTCCCCCTCCCATCTTTGAGCCCAGCTCATCGGTTGTTTGCATGTTACAACCATCATGTGCTACTCAAAATCAGTCTAGTACCTCTAATCAAGAGTCAGCTCCACAACATCCTTCTGTTATGGCTTTAGTCGAGCCATCTGGATCCACCCCTCCAAGACGTCCTCCTTTTCTAGGTGTCTCTCCTTTGTTCCCACCAGAAACTCTTCCTCCAGGTCTTAACCTTCCAGGAACTATTCTATCGGGACATTATCCTGCAGGACAAATACCTTTCTTGTTTCCTCCTCGTGGAATCTTTTCTGTCCCTGTCATGGCTTCGTTGACTTTCCCTAATATGACTTTGGGGATCCCAGTTTAGTACATTGATCGCCCAAGGAGCACTCCACCTGGTCAGCTTAGGTCATATCATGCTTTGACCTCGGTTCAACCAGTCCCTATGACCCTTGTTGCTGCTCCAATTCCACCACAACTTCAACAGGAACCCACTCTTGTTGCGAAAGCATTCGGACAGGGAGGCAAAGCTAAGAATAAGGAACCTAAGGGAAAGTCTCCCCAAGCACTTCCAACTCCCAAGGCTCAAAAGTCGACACCTCTGCATGCTTTGCATAATGTTGTTAGGCATGCCACCAATAACTGTCACGAGCTTCCTTGTCTCAAACCATTAGTCAATGATATGTTTCTTGAGTCTACCTAAGGTCCAAGTTACCTTACCTGATCAGCCAAGAGACTGAAATCATTGCACATGAATCACCCTTGTGCTTTGTGTGATCATTATGGTATTTATTCCCATTGACTCCCTTGTCTCGACGAATTTCGCAATTGCCTTCACGTTCTTCATGAATTCGAGGCCACTTGTAGTGGATCATCTACTCCTCTACCTATGGATTATGGTACCACTAGTACACAAAAATAGGGGGACTCTAGTCTAACCATCGTGATCCCTCCCCCCGATCTCGAGATGATGGACTCCACGGTCCATATCCTTTACCTATCGCCATCCTTGAGATTTTTGCAGGAAAACCTTTATGAGGTTTATGAGCTCTTCTATCGAACCTCCTTCATCGGAAAACCAGGTCTCAACAACAGTATATTTTCCATCTACTAGCTCGTCGTCTACCATTTCAGATGATGTGTATCTAAACCTTCTTTCTTAGGATGATGCATCAGGTACCATCACCGCATCATGTAGTCAATCTTGCTCCTCTCTGCCCATCTTCCATTTCGATGAGGACATCATGGAAGCTACGTCTACCCCTGATTACCCTTGGGATGATATGCACCATCATGAGGACTTCCTTCCATAGCAGTCTCATGACCAATATGTTGTGGACTTAGGCAAGGGGCCTTATCTTCTGGAATATTTTCAAGGCCAACATCTTCCTAATCCTCACAATAAACTCTACCTCAAGAAATTTTACCCATAGCATATCCCATTAATTTGTGTGTATTTATTTCTTTCATGCATTTAGGTAGGTTGCATCATCTCTTTTTTTGTATTTTTCACCTTTCATATGATCCATAATCCACATTGTATATCGATTATGCCAACAATGTGAGTTTTCACGGTCCCCACTAGGCCTATCCTGTGGGGTAACATCATCGAGTCACTGTTGTTTAGAGCATTTGCGATGAGTCACTTTTGCATCCATGAGTCTATTTCACATCCCATTGTATCATGTCACAGTATTCCATCCATCTTTGCATACCATTCATCTTACATTGCCCATTTTTGCCTTCAGTCATATTGTCCACCATCCACTCCAGAGTCGAGTCAGTCACTACCAGGTCAACCATGCACTTTATGCTCTGACAAGGGAAGTTATATGTTTGTCCCTCGATCCCATTTTCCCCATTTTCCCT
Source organism: Pinus tabuliformis (assembly GCA_031772625.1). Taxonomy (NCBI): domain Eukaryota; kingdom Viridiplantae; phylum Streptophyta; class Pinopsida; order Pinales; family Pinaceae; genus Pinus; species Pinus tabuliformis. Next base: position 1,537,078,475 of record CM062819.1, read on the forward strand.
GGTTTCAGTCCATCAGTCACATTACTATTGTCCCTCGTGCCTTAGTTGAGGATCCTCATTGCCTCACCTCTGGAGGGCCCCATTCTATCGACATCAACACATCTATTCCAGAAGAATGGCCTGGAGGGAAGTGTATCTTGGTTCCAGTTTCCACTCTTGATATGTGGCTCAAATCAAGTAAATGGAATCATCATTTCCCTTTGGCTCGATTGTTTTATGATCATGATTCATACACTTAATGGTCTAGTGATGCAGCAGATTGTACCAGTGATTCCCGAGTGTGTGTGAGATGTTTCAGACCTCATGAGGGGGTGGTCCTTCAGCTAGCCCCCCACATGCCCGAATGACTTCATCTTATGCCACAGCCTCAAATTCAGTTTTGCAGATTTGATGGGTTTGGTTCCTTCCACTTGTAGCATTCATAACATGCATGTCTCCTTCAGATGATCCATTAAGATTTATAGAGCCCTTTCCTATTCAACAGGGCTTCTTTGGTTGTTCTACCCTCCCTCCCACCCATTTTTTTAGGGAAGTGCCATTATATCTCATTTACTCAGATGTTATTGTATCCAATCATGGCTCATGCTTTTTTCAGGCACATTATGTATATGGGACACATTGTATTATTTTCTGGCTCATTTATGCCAGTATGTCATGTACCATTCAACATGTACTTTATTGCTCAAGTTCATTTTTTTGAGCGCATCATTATTTTCTATACTAAGTTCTCTCGGCGGGTATAGGTATGCCTCCTCTGCCTCACTAAGATCAGGTACCACATAATAAAAGGAGACTTACATTAGTGTCACCCCCTCTGTCTCTATCCTCTTTCGATTCAACTCCATTGGTCTCTCTCTCTCTCTCTGACTACCCTTCGGTGTCTAGTGATTGTGTCCTTACAACATACTTCAGTCATACGTTTTGCTCCTAACACTCATACGTTGGTGTTGGGTTGTGTTATATTCTTTCCACGACTAGATACCCTAGTTAACTTGGGGGCTAGAGGGGGGACAAAGCCCCCCTTTGTTACGCCGATTAGGTTGGGCGGACCTACCTATATTTTTGTGCATGGTTTTAGCACATGGTTTTGGATGCAATGGTTTTCGGTCCATGGTATTGGATGCTCCAGCGTGTATAAATATGTATTGTAACATTGAAATGAACATAATGAAAAATCATGTTGGTATTCCTCGTTTTGGGATCTAGGGGAAAATCTCTGTGTATATGTGTTTTATGTGTTATGCTCTCACATTGTTTATTCTCGGTTCTTAGAATTCGTATGCAGGTAATTTTTGTATCGCGTTAAAACCTACATTTGGTATCAAAGTTGTTTTGGCTTCAAGGGGATGCCTTTGTTGATGAGGGGTTTCGCTCGGGCCTATGGTATACCCTATTCAGTGGGAGATCTATAGGATCGATTCTAGTGGTGAAAGAAGATGGCGAGCAGTGGAAAGATAGAGATCGAAAAATTTAATGGTCATATTTTTGAGTTGTGGAAACTCAAGGTGGAGGATCTATTTGTGGACAAAGATCAGTGGATTGCGGTAGATTCGATTACTAAATCAACTGGAATGTCCGATGAAGAATGGAATAAGTTGGATCAGAAGGAAAAGAGCACAATACGATTGTGTGTCTCAACTTCAGTATTGCTAAATGTATCAAGGGAAGCTACGATGAAGGTTTTGTGGGACAAGTGATGAGCCTCATAAATAGGTAATTATATGGGCTCATTTTACCTCCTAACCTATTCAAATCAACCATTCTCTTAGCTTATTGTATGATTTTCTGATTATATTTATGCTTATAGGGTCAGTTGAGTTAGTTATTATGCCATGTGGTCTAACATGTATTTAATGTAGATTATTGATGGATTTCGAGGTCAAAGTCAAGGATGTAGTGGTCAAACTGCAGCAATAACTCGAAGTAGACAGAGAAGAGAAATTATAGGATGGAATACCCCTCATTTATTGCTCCTCACTTCGAATTCCCCTTCATTCAGCTCGGAGTACAAGCAGCTGAATCATGCACTAGAAGGCAGCCGAGAAAGTGGAAGATGATTGATTGTTATCTCGAGTTTTGGGAGCCAAGCCTCCCTAATTTTAACAAAGTTGTTGTTAGCTTCAAATGTATAAGTAGACAAGCCTAGCGCCTCACTAGGGTCCCCTTTTTTCTTGTGTAAACTCTACTCAAATTTCGAGCTTACTATTGTATGACAATTTTATGTAATCTTGCTATTTTTTTATAATGAAGATGGAATCCTTTTTGAGCTAGCACTGAGTTACCTCAGAGGGCTGAAGCTCTTGGGTTAGGGCCCAATCCAAGCAGCCAAGCTTCTCTTTACTTTTATTTGTATGCTTTACTTTAGTTTGTATATTAGTTTGATGTTAGATGTATTTCTCTTATGGTTAAGAATAGGTTGCTTTTGATGATTTAGTAGCTTGCTTCCATTTGTGCTTTCTGTAGCAGGGTAAGTAGAGATTAGAGAAGATTAAAAAGGCTAACAACAGTGCCTTGGCCTCTCTTCCTCCCTCTGGGACCATGATTTGAGGCAAAGACTCTCTTGCTGCCCCAAAAACACAGATTTTCGTCATTCCTAGGACTTCTAGTGTTTGCAACTCTCTAGTAGGTTGATAGTCCGGTTTTGTTTTGCTTTAGATCTTCTTTATCATGTTCAATTCTTGATTTGCAATAGTCCTTTTGCATACTTTCCTTTCTTACATCATTTCCCAACATTTCCTTCTATGTATCATAGTTTAGGCCATTTTTGTGTAAATTTTGAATAATATGACACTTATTCACAGAGATTATCTTGATTATATACTATTGTGGAATACATGCATAATACATAACCTCCTCTATGTTGATCATCAATTTAGCAGCATTAAAATCAATGAAACATCAATTGCATGCGCACATTAACACAATATGTAATCCGGGGAAAGCATACAGCTGAAAACCCCACACTATTTGTATATTATAATGATAGAGAACATGTAAGAATACATAGTACAATACTCCTCTCAAGTATCCAACACTATCTCCACCTGTTACACACAAAACTAGCTCAGATCTGATCAATCACAACTCAGATCTCCTCCACTGCTTTGCCTGCCTCCACTGTGCAATCTGCAAGATAAATCATTCACTTTGTAAAAATGAATTCCCTTAGTATACTACACAAGCCATCATTGGCAATCTCCATCCATGCATGTCAAAATCTCATGCACAACTATAGTCACAACTGATAGCAATCTCAGCCTCTAACACCTGTCTCCATTGAACTATACATGCACTGAGTTAACTGATGTATTCTTTAGTTGCTTTATGAGTTAATAATTAGTGAATTAATTTAACAATTAATTCACATCACTCATCACTAGTGTATTTGCAGTTAGACTAAATACAACTAGTTTAACCAAGTCAAACTGAACACAACTCCATCAACTCCATAATCAACTCCACAATCAACTCCACCAAAACTCAACCACGTGAGTTCTAACTGAAGTCCTGCATGCAATAACTCAACTGACCCACAAGAAAAGCGTATTTCCTTCTGACAGCTGCATGTGCCACATCTGTAGCTCAAACTGAAGTTCTCCAAGAGGATCAGATAATGTTTATAGTCCAAATATTATTATGAGACAATAATATTTGACTGTTCTATTTTTAGCCTGGCAATCTAAAAATAGAAACCGCCCATATGTCTAAAAATAGAAGTCCATCTATTTTTGCCAACATGACCAATCATCCACAAATAACATCTTGCAACTCATAGACCATGATCCATATGTCTAAAAATAGACATAGTCTAAAAGTAGACTTTGTGCCAAAAATAGCCTGCGAGCCCACTTAGTGAAGGCGACTCCTTTCCACTAAGCTCCATCATCTTGTTGCATTCTCAACAATTTTAATGAAAAACTTTGTTTTTCCTAGGATGCACTCATTTCATTGGTTGCTTGATTTTCTTGGTTGACTGTCAGTTTCTACGCAGAAGATCTCTTCCAGTAGTAGGCCAACTTACCAGCAATCACACCCTCCATCTGATCCATTCCCTATAGGTATCCCAAACCTCACCTCAATTCTGCCCTAGTTTCCTTCATTTTTCATAGAACTTCTTCCTCTCTCCTTGAACAAACCCAATCATCTTTCTCTCTCCTGGTGATTCATGGTATACCTTAGGCACCTTAATACCTCATTCCAACTGTCATCTACCTTTTCCACCCACTCTCACACCCTCAAAACAACGGAAATTTCTCTCAGCCTCCTCCTGTAGGCCTCCTGTAGTTTCCCTGTTTTTCTCCTATAGTTTTCCTGTGTCCTCCTGTAATTTTTCCTGTAGGCTTTCTTTTGAAGGCTGAGTGTGGGAAAAGCTTCCAGAAGGTCACCTAAGACCTCCTAGGACCCATCCACACCATCCTACATCCTCTCAAGCTCCAAAACTGCCCTCTAATGCCACCTGTTCACTGCCACACTCACACACAATAAATTAGATGCATGTTAAATTCACATAAAAATCCAAAAATATGTTTTTTTCTTATTTACTTCTAGAAATAGCATGGTTAGATGTTATTTACTTCCTTGAGTAGGTAATGGCATTTGTTTCATGGTTTTCATAGTGTTTTTGGAAAAAGTAGAATTAGCTTGTTAATCAGGGTTCACTAGGTTTTGCTTTACATTCCAGTCTTTCTCCTTTCTGCAGTTAGAATAGCATCTGTAGAGTAATATTTCTTTCCTTTAATCACATATAGAGCTTCTTCTGAAACCTATAGAAGTTGGCTTGATCTCTTAGTGATCTCGCGCTGGCTGACCAAGTGACAACCTGCAGAGAGAACTAGTACTTGTGCATGTAGCATTGACGCTTCCAAGTTTGTTACGAACTACCGGGTTGATAAAAGTAAAGTTGGAAGCCCAGGAGTTGCAACATTCTTGCTACAATACTAGCGCTCACCACTTTTTGGCGCTGTTGCTGGCCACGTATGCCAAATGAGTCTCTTTCTCCTGTTATTGCCTCCTTATTAATTCATTCTTATTCTCAAGGTGGCTTCTTGTAATGGCTTCTCTATCTCTGAGAGCACTCAATTCCCTGCCCATTTCCCTGAGTTTGTCTTCCATTTTGCCAATATCCTCAACTCCTTTGGACTTGGCTATCTACATCCACCTATGTGTTCTTACTTTCTCCTTTTCCAATTCGAAAAATAGTGGAATTGCAAATTTCTGTGGGATTATCTTGCCTCCCTCAAGTAGTTTGTAATAGGAGTCAAGATTAGGCTGGGGTTCAAGTTCTTGTAGCTCTTGTGCTTCCTCTTTCACCTCTGGCTGTCCTCCTATATTTTCCTCAAGTTTTTGTGTCTCCTGTAGTTTGGACACTGTCTCCTATAGGACTGTTTTAGGATCCTGTAGAATTGCCTTCCTCTTCCATGTAGAAGATCTTGTAGTCCTCCTTTCATAGGTTATGGGTGTCTTGGAAGGAGATTCTCTCACCTGGGTAGATGGTGAATCTTCATTGTTAATGGGAGTCTTTGATGAGGGCTGAGGTTTTCCTATTTTAATTCTGGTACTCTTCCTTGCCCTGAAATACATGGAGGTTTTTCTTTTCCTCTTCTGCTTCTGCTTGACTGATGTACAGAGGGTAGTGAGGGCAGATGCTACTTCTCTTTCCAAAGTTTTAAGGGACTCTTCTCTTTGCTCTGCCCTCTCTGCGTCCTTTTCTCTCTCTTCTGTCTCTTTTTCCTCCTCCTACTCTGTCTATTTTTCTACCTCCTATTCTGTCTCTTCAACTCTCCCCTCCTTTATTTCTTTTCTTTCCTCCTTCCTCTCTTGCTCTATTATGTCACCATTGGCTTCATATTCTCCTCCTTGTTTTTCTCCCTCCTCACTGACAGCAGGACTGACATCATAGGTTAATGCTTTGATGTCATCCTTAGCTGTCATATCTCTGAAAACTTCTCATGCTATAGGGATTGTAAGGGTATGGAGGGCTTCTTCTACTAGGATCTTGATTAGGCCATCGTGAGCTAGCTACTATGAATTTCCTTCTTGTACCTTGGTGCTAGAGTCAATGAGGGACTGAAGGACAAAGTAAGGGATACTGAGCTTTTGATGTGCTGGGGTATCCATGCCATATCTCAATTCTTGGAGGATTCTGAAATGATATCAATAAAATTGTTGTGCCTCCCCTCACAAGAAATGTATTTGATCACTTGGTAGCTAACCTCATCCCAGGGATATGGTACACTAGCCCTCCTAATTCCATTTTTGTCTTCAACAGGGGTTTCATTATCTCGGAAAAATTTCCTCTTGGCAACCTGGCCAATTGGTTTCTAATCTTTACTCCAAGGCAGCCCAAGAGGAAGGGTAGTGACCCTACTGATGAATTCAGGGGTTATTTCAATGGAGAGGCCTCTAATGGTTACAGTAGCATGAGTTATTGTGTGAGGGACCAGAGAGAGAGAAAATTCATGGGAAATTTCATCATCAAACCCTCTAAACTTCTCAAAGAAATTCATCTAGTTTGCCCTTGTAAATATTTCCACCACTTGAGGATGTGCATGGAGTCTAGTGGAGTTAGTGGGCTCTCTTCTCATGAACCCCCCTGTCATACTACCTGTACCTTTTTTGAAAAAATAGATATGGAGGTGGAGACAAATAATTGTGAGTGAAATAGAAAAACAGAGGGGACTGTGTTTTTTTTTTTTAAACAGATTTTTTTTTTATTTTTTTATTTTTTTTTTTATGTTTTTTCTACCCTCTTAAAGACTCATTTAGTATTCAATTTGAGACCAACTCTTTCACATTTTGATATTCAACAGAGGGAATTCATGAACCCTACCTCTTCAGACTAAAATTCGTGCCAAAAATTACGTTTCCTCCCTTCAAAATGACTCACTGCCCCTCCTGTAGAAGCCCGTTGTCCCTCCTGTAGATTTCCTGTAGGTGCTCCTGTAGAAAATGCCAAGAGAAAAAATATGGAGGAAATCGATGGAGGATGGTGGATACAAGGCTGTGGGGGCATAAGAATATTGCTATGTGGCTGAGTTACGAGGAGAAATTGAAGAAAAGGTGGTGAGAATGCATGGGGAGGAGTGATCATTACCCTTTATGGTTGTTTTCGGTTATGAGTGCTGAGCTGGCAAGGTGTAAGTAGCCCAGATTAGGACCTTTGGTCCCCATATGCTTGGTCATCATGACCTCTCTCGTAATCATCACCTCATTACTGCATTGGAGTTAACTCTTCCTCCCACTACCTGTCCTTCGCATCTTTTGCTTGAGTTGACTATGCGCATGCATGGGTGGTATCGCGGTTAAGTGGAGTCAACTAAATGAAGGTGGCCAAGTTAACTAGCCACCTTTACCTCTTTTGATTTCAACCATCTTGTTGCCTTCGTATGATTCCTAATTACACAAATGCAGATGGAAGAGTGACTTAGCTACTTACCTGTAATCCAAGTGTATTTGATGTCATCGACTATGAGGTGCTTCGGCTTTCTCTACTGCATGCCTTCATTTTCCTTCATGCATGTTATCTTTGCTTGATGATGTGTTGTTGTGTGTTTTTGTAGGTTCTTCTTTTGCTGGAGCTGAGCTGCATGTTCCTTTCCAACCTTCAGATGTGCTATCCCTTGCTGCTGGTGCTGGACTTCTATGGGATCATCTGCTACATGAATTCCTACAAGAGCTCCTATAGTTGCTTCTCCCCTTGAAACTTCAACTATTTCCCTTTGCTTGGAGCTCGAGAATGATGTCAAAGGTGGGGATGAATGATGGAGGGATAACAGGTAAGCTTCAGGTAAAGTTAATGGTGCCCTTTCCTCTTTTTTTGTTTTTTTTCAAAACTGAAAAACTATTTTTTTGTGTTTTTTCTTGGAAAGGAAAAAAATAATAATGATGCTTGGAGTGTAATGCAAGCTTGGAAATGATGGCAAGGAGGTTTGAAGATGGTAAGAGGGATTATAGGTTCTTCATGAAGCTTTTATTGTCCCTCAAACTGCCTCCTATAGGCACTTTTGGCTCTCTGTAATTCCTACAGGAGCCTCTTGTAGAAAAAACAGAGCCTCCTGTAGAAAACACAGTTTTGGAAGAAGACATATAGTGGGGTGAAATAGATGTCAAAAATGATGGAGGAAGGTGTGGAGAAGATGAGATGGATGCTGGTATGAATGTCCGGTTCCCCTTGGCACCTTCTCCTGCTCCCTGTAGTCCTCCTGCAAACCGGCAATGCAATAAAAATTCATTTTTTTCTCTCTTTTTTTTTTTTTGAAAACAATTAGGGTGCCTCAGAGAGGTTTTCACCTTAATTGCCTGCTCTAGGTGAATACAAGGGAGGTTTTCACCCAGGGATCTTATTCCTTTCCTTTCTTTTTTTTTTGGCATCATTGGGCTGCCTCAGAAGAGGTTTTCAACCCAATGATGGGACTCAAGCACCTCATGGGGGTTTTCACTTGAGTCCTTATTTTTTCTCTTTTTTCTTCAGTGAGTGGGTGAAGTGGAAGCTGAGACATGCCCCACTACCATCACTGTTTTATTCAAATCTTCAATAAACTTTCACTTGGAGAGGGGTTTCTTGTAGACTTCAATTGATGTCTATTGACAAGCATGGGGATGGCTTCATCATCAATGGTTCTGATCAAAACTGAACCATTGTCATTGCATTTCTCCACAGTGTAGGGTCCCAGCCATCTTGTCCACAACTTGCCTTTGAAATCCTTGTATCTTGAATCATAGAGTAGTGCCTAATCTCCCTCTTGGAATTGCTTCTCCTGATATTTTTGTCATGCCATATCTTTCTCTGAAGCTATGGAGAAGGGCCTGCAATCTATATTCATCCAATCCATTGAGCTGAAGTAATCTCTCCTTCTGTGCATGGCTAAGGTATAGGTCCAGCTAAGCTGTCATCCTTAGGGCATTGAATTCAAACTCTATTGATAGCAAAGCCTTCTTCCCATAGACCAATTCATAGGGTGTGAACCCGGTGGTGGTCTTCCATGTTGTGTTGTAGGCCCAAGTGACCTCAACTAATCTGTTTGCCCAATATTTCCTACTACTACTCACTACCTTGGTTAGTATCCCTTCCAATAATCTGTTAGTGACCTCCACTTGCCGATTGGCTTGTGGATGGTAAGGTGATCAGGTGCTCATGTCCTAAGTGTCGTAAAATGCTCAAAATTTAAAATGCTCAGAACTGGTTCAAAGTTGAACGAATGGAAAGTGCTCGTCCTCCTGATTCCGACACCGTGAATGGTTCGAAAAACGGTCGCCGTATGAGAAAGTTATGGCAAAAAGAAGAATTTCTCAGTAACATTGAAATTTTGAATTTTTCAAAAAAAATTAAAAAAAGGATATTCCTTGGAATATTCCAGAGAATATTCCATTTGAGCAGCCAATAGAAAGCTGCCACGTGGCAGGCTCGGAGGCCACCACGTGGCCCAGGATGACGTCAGCAAGCAGGTATGGGCGCATTTCAAAATTTTGGTGGCGGTGAGGTTCAATCCCATGACCTCCCGTTCCACAACCAAACAGCTTACCGTTGGGCCAATGAGGTGGTTTGTGTTTAGGTAGCGGACCAAATACCATTTAAATTTTCAAATGATTTTGGGCGGGAAATGAAGGGGGCCAGCCCCTAAGCGGCCAACCCCCATTCCATATGACCTTATGCCAAGAACCAGGGCCAGAACACTAACCACCAGTCAGCGCGAAATCCGAGGATAACTACAGTTAATAAATGCGTTCACATGCGCATTAAGGAAACGGTTAAATCCGGCAGTCAGGTCAGATTTGGTGGCGGAATTGGTGGGCTTATCTGGCCTCCAACTACAGTTAGCTGGAGTTTTTCTAGGGGCAGACTGGAGAAACTTTAATTGGCCATAACTTTGGCTAGGAAAGGCGGTTTTGGACGATTTTTTTTTTTTTTTTGGATATTTTCGACCTTATAAAGCCATTGGAATAGGTGTTACAGCCATCTGAGGTCATTTGTAGAGGTTTTGGAGCCATGGAAGTTCTAGGAGCCACCACGACCCAGTATTGGGAAGACTGTATAGGGTTGCAGGTATCCATTGGAGGTGAACCAGTAGTCAATCCTGAAGGATTCAAGTGTTATGAATCCATTTTTACCATCTATTCCACCTGTAGATGCTTCTATTCAGCTGTATATTCAATTTGAGAATTTAATTAAAACAAGGACAGGCCCATTTGGGAGCCTTGGACCCAGCAGACTTAGCCAAGAGGGGTGAACTGCTTCACCAACGTCTTTTGCATCTGTGGTTGATTTATTTTGCAGAAAAAATTCGTTTTAGTGTGTTAAACAGTAAAAGGAAATCAATCTGCTATACTTAAATGGGTCATGAACAGCTGAAATTTTCATTTGTTTTCTTTCTGCAAGACATGGACATCTTTTAAACATGTATATATCTGAATTGAATACCTTGCAAACCATTTACAAGTAGTTTCAAATTCAGATCAAGTTGGTATCAGAGCTATGTTGTTGTTTCTTTGTATCAAAAGTAGTCAAATAAACTATAGACAGAGCCTAAAACGAGCTAGGAAGCCTTCGAAATGCTCTTGTTATACAATTGCAAAGTAGAAAAATGCTCTTTCAGTCAATCTCTGGTGTAGTTGTCTTTTGATTGTTTTTGTGCAAAGATATTCTAACTGTCTTGCAAGTATTGATGCTTACCAGGTTGAAACTTAAAAGAGGGGAAGGACAGTTGACTAGAGAACGAGAGAATCCTCAGTCAAGGAAGGCCAGAGAGCCATCACCTCCACCTTCAATTTCACCCTCAAGGGTCTCAGCAGAAGCTTCAAGAATGTCTGCACATGAAGGAGAAATTCCTGCAGACATGGATCCAAAAGAAGAACAAAGAGTCTTCAGAAAGGCTTTCTTGGACCTCACTGAAATGGTGAGGATATTGTACCAAGAAAGAAATGAGAAATTGGCTGGAGAAGGGTCCAAACATCCACAGGAAGGAGAGGGCTCTTCAGGAGGTAAGAAGGATGATGATCATTCCAAGAAAGGACATGGAGGTAATGGTGATCCACCACCCCCATCGTCACCTTCTTCCTCTTCATCCTCATCTTCTTCTTCTGTGCATAAGCATAGATCCTCTGGAAAAAGTCCTTTTTTGAAGCTTGATGTAAAATTCGAATTACCTATGTTTAATGGTGAAGTGAATGCAGAAAAGCTTGACAACTGGATTAGGCAGTTGGAAGTTTACTTGAGGATCCAGAATATGCATGATGATGCCACAAAGATTCAGTTGGCTTCTTTGAGAATGGATGGAGCAGCATTGGTCTGGTGCGAGGCCAAGACTAAAGAGGAGATCAAGAAATTTGGTAAGTTTACCTTAACATGGCCTGAATTTCTGTTAGCCATTAAAAAACAGTTTTATCCTCTTGCTCACATGCAGAAAGCCATTATGAACTGGCAAAATTTCAGACAACTTAAGGGTCAGAGTGTCCAAGACTACACCCAAGAATTCAAGAGAAGAGCTCTCTTGTTAGGGATAGCTTTACGAACCCAGGAAACCTTGCTGAAATACATTGGTGGCTTGCATAGCTACCTTAGACACACCATCTTGATGTTTAACCCTACTAGCCTGGACGAGGTTTGTGTCCAAGCTACCCATTTAGAGGCAAGGGGAAAAAACACATTTGAAGAGGGTAGAAACAAGCCCCCCAAGGGGAAAAACCAAGAGAAAACCTCCAAGGGAAAGGGCAAAAAGAATGCATCTATCAAACAGGAGAGTGAGAAAGTGTTCTGTAAACACTATTCTAAACCAGGTCATGAGGAGAAAAACTATTGGAAATTACATCCTGAAAAAAGACCTCAATCTAACAAATCCAAAGGGAAACAGAAAATTGCTGCTACTACATCTACACCACAGGATTTAGGGGATGATTCAGGTGATGAAACCAAAATTACAGCCATGGGTTTGAAAAACTTGAAGGGAAAAGAAATTGAAACTCAAGCCAGCACTAGTACCTCAAACTGCCATGTACAAGCTCCTAATGAGGAAGAAAGAATTGAATTGTTTCATGTGAGGGTGATTTCAAAACATACTAAAATTGACACACTTTTTGATAGTGGGTCACAAGCAAACCTTATATCAAAGGACTTGGTCAAGCAGCTTAAACTTGAGACTGTTCCACATCCGAAGCCATATTCACTTGGATGGATTTGCAAGGATACAAATTTACAAGTTTCAAGAAAGTTCACATTGCGCTTTGCAATTACTGCACATTTTATTGACACAATTGAACTTGATGTGGTACCTTTTGATATAGCAGGAATTGTTTTGGGAAGTCCTTACTTGTTTGACAGGAAAGCTATCTTTCATTGCCATGAAAACAAATATCATCTTTTCAAAGATGGCAAGGAGTTCATTGTTAGAGCTCATCGCAAGAAGACAAATATAGCGATGGTGAATGCAGGACAGGTAAAAAGGCTGGTCAATTCAAGTAAGAATTTTGTTCTTCTTATGATTAAGCCCAAGGTTGATGTGAATCATGAGTCATTTGACAATTGTGATCCAAAACTTAAATCAGATCTATATGATGTAGTTGATGCATATCATGAGATGTTTCAGGAGCCAACAGGTTTGCCTCCTAAGAGGGAGATTCAACATGATTTTGCATCCAGATTGTCCTCTTCCAAACATAGGCATGTACCGCGTGTCTATTATGGAGAATGCTGAAATAAAGAAGCAAATCAAGGACTTGTTGGACAAGGGTTTCATAAGGCCAAGTACTTCGCCATGTGGGTCACCGATTGTATTGATTCCAAAGAAAGATGGCACTTGGCGTATGTGTGTTGATTTCAGGGCCTTGAACAAGATAACGGTAAAGAATCGTTACCCACTCCCAAGGATAGATGATTTTCTAGACCAGCTGAAAGATGCTCGATATTTCACTAAGTTAGACTTGCGCAGTGGATATCATCAAGTAAGAATTGAAGAAAGTGACATTTGGAAGACAGCCTTTAAAACCAAACAAGGACTCTTTGAGTGGCTTGTGATGTCATTTGGTTTGTGCAATGCACCTGCAACTTTCATGCAGGTAATGGATGATGTCTTGCGTCCTTTTCTTGATGATTTCGTTATTGTCTACTTAGATGAAATCTTAATTTTCAGCAAGTCTAGAGAAGATCATGTAATGCATGTTAGGAAAGTACTTGATGTTTTGAAGAAGAATCAGTTATTTCTTAAAATGTCAAAGTGTGAATTTGGAAAGACTTCTTTGGTTTATTTGGGACACATAGTAGGAGGAGGTGCTTTGAGAATTGATCCTGCTAAGATTGAGGCTATTGTGAAGTGGCCTACTCCCAAATCCATAAAAGAGGTAAGAAGTTTTTTGAGTGCAGCTCAATATTGGAGGAAGTTCATCTCTAACTTCTCTTCTATAGCAGCTCCTATGCATGCAGTGACAAGTGTGAAGCATGCTTTCCAATGGGGAGGCAAGCAGCAAAAAGCTTTCGAATCTTTGAAAGAGAAGATTAGTTCAGCTCCAGTCCTTACATTACTGGATTTGAGACAGCCATTTGAGATACAAACCGATGCTAGTGATTATGCCATGGGTGCAGTTCTTCTACAGCATGGTAAGCCTATTGCTTTTCATTCTAAAACTTTTAATGGTGTTGTTGTAAATTATCCTACATATGATAAGGAGTTGCATGCGTGATGAGCCCCAAAAATGTACAATTATTTGGGCTCATTCAACCTCCTAATTTGGCTTAGTCCACCATTCTCATTTGTTTATTGCATGTTTTTTATTATTTTTATGTTAATAGAGTGAATTTGGTTAGTCATTATGCCAACAAGTCTAATGGGTGCTTTGTGTAGCCTTTTTGGTCAACTTGGAGACAAATTTGAAGGTCTTAATGAGCACTTAGCAGCCAAATTCGTGGGGGAACAAGCTAGAGGATTTGTAGGAAGGTGTCCCCCTCATTTATGGGCCCTTACCTTGAATTCTCCACCATCAGCTCGGAGTTCAAGGGCCACCGAATCAATCAGCTCAAGGGCAGCCAAGCAAGTCAAGTTGGACTGCTGTTAACTCCAAGTCTTGGGCAGCCAAGTCCCTAACTTTTAGGAGGACTGTTGGGTCCTCAAATTGTATAAATAAGAAGGCTTGGGGCCTCATTTTGGTTAGATAGTGAGTAGTCATTTTGTGTAGCTAGTTAGTCAATTTGGGGTTAGCTAGTTAGTCAATTTGGTTAGTCATGTTGTAGCTCGGTTTTTGCTCCTTGTAAGCCAGTTTTGGCATGTCATTAGATTCATGATTATTCAATAAAGACAGGCAGCTTTTGATCCAATTCTAAGTTTTTAAGAGAGCAACAGACCTCCTCTGTGTTGTAATGTTAATTTCTTTTTTCAGCACTTTAGTTCATTGCTTTACCATGAAATTCGAAATTACAGGTTTGCTGAGTTAGTTTTTATGAGATTGAATGAGTTTAGCTTATGGTTGAATTTCTTTCGGTTGTTTAGTTAGACTAGCAAGTTGATAATACATTGGAGCTCCAAGGAAAAAGGTTGAGGAAGTCTCCACTGCCATCTCTGTTTGGAGATTGGAGTGCAGCCTATACCAACCACAAAAATACGCAGTTCTTCACTTTATACATGCTACAACATAGTCTCGTTTATGATAGATCTTTCCATGCACTTCACTCTTGCACCATACACCTTCATCACAGCTTCATGCACATTCCTCTACACGCTTTATATTGTTGTTCATTGAGTCCATAGCACAGGTAGCATAGGTTAATGAATTTTCATCTTGGTGACAATCATAAGCCATTTGATTTATTTACACTGCTCTTCATCGTTCTATTACCTTCTTCTTCATCTTGATCACGCATACAACCACATCCTTAACCTCTGCTCCGCTCTGTTATCTCCCAAACTCCTCCACTCCTCACGTAACTTCATTCTTTAGACATTTCGCTGTTATAACCTTCCATCCATCAACCCACTTCATACACTCGTTCTCCATCCTACTTCTCCACTCCTGAGCCATCACCAGCTCTATCCCTACCTTACACATCTCCCCCTACCATTCCATCACTCCACCATCACTTCAAACACCCATGGTAGGTCATCCTGTAGCAATTTGTAGACTTCCTGTAGAAAGCCCCGCGTTTCCTGTAGGATCCCCTGCAGACATCCTGTAGGAGGCCACTCACTCGGTTGCTGAGCCTCTGAGCATGAGGAACCTCTATGGACGGATGCTAAGGATCCTTGGGAACCTCTCCTAGCCTCCCCAACCTTTCCCAAGCTTCCCTTCCTTCCGCATCACATCTGCACAACCAAACCCTAATAAACACAAAATCACAATCACTCCATCCACTTAAAGAAAAAATACAAAAACATGTATTTTAAGATGCAAGTAGCTTAGATTCATGCATTTTCACTCATTAGAAGTAATGGCATCATTGGTAGAAGTTTCATTCACATTCTTTGCATCATAGAGGTTAGACTAGTCAAATTAGGGTTTTCCTAGGGTTTCCATGCTTTGGTTTGCTTTCAGTTCATTTTCGCCAAGTAGATTAGTTTTCTCTGAGCTAGCTTTCGTCCATCATTTAGCAAGCTTCTTCTGAGAGCCTATAGAAGTTGGCTTGAGCCCTAGCGGACTTGTGCCAGCTGACCAAGTGACAGCTGCGACAAGAGCTAGTACTTGTGCATATAGCACCGTCGCTTCCAAGTTTGTACGAACTACCGGGTTGATAAAATTAAGAGACAGGAAGCCCCAGGAGTTGTAGCATTATTGCTACAATACTGGAGCTCACCATCTTTTTGGCGCCGTTGCCGGGGAAGCGGCAGAGTATTGGTGATTGTTGCTATTCTTCTATTTTCTACTACAACCTTCTGCTAAGTAGTTTATTTCATTTCCATTATGCAATTTCATTTATGCAAAAGTAGATTAGCATTTCAATTCCCAAATTTCATTTCTGCAAGCGTAGATTAGCATTTCAATTCCGCAATTTCATTTCTGCAAGCGTAGGGTAGCATTTCGATTCCGCAAGCGTAGCCTAGCATTTCATTCTTGCAATTTGATTTGAGCAAAATAAATTAGTCCTTTCCTGCTTTCATTTCAATTCCGCATTTTCATTTTTGCAAGATAGTTAGTTGTAGTTCCATTTATTTCAGTTTTGCAAGTAAAAGTAGAAAAAAGCAAAAATCAACCAAAAAGATTTCATTTCATGCTTTGTAGGAGTAGAGATAAGTTAGAAAAATGATTGCACAACACCCCCACTGCTTCACACAGCCAACGTTCTTCTTCGATGGCTGTGATGAAAGAACCCCTGGGTGGACATCAAGACATATCTGAAGAACCTCTAGGGGAGAAGAAGAAGAAACATTCCTCTGAAGCAAATGGCTACAAGCAGAAATGTTGGGAGCAGTCCCTTGTCCAAAGATGAATTTGCAAATCAGATCGAAGATTTCAAGAGTGATATGAGGCAGTTTCTTGCCATGCAACTGGATACCTTGCGGATCCAAAAGAAGCAAGAAGAAGCCAAGAGGGCTTTGGTCATTTTTTGTCCTAGGTGCCGTAAAAAGCATCCTAGGAACGAATGTCCAATGCACTCCCTAGAAGTGTGTTTCATTTGTGAAGAATACCATCCTACAGATCAGTGCCCTTCCTTGCCCAGAATCAAAGTTGCATATCAAAGAGCCAAGGGAGCCACTGAATCACTCTATTATATGAACCAAAGTTGGCTGCATGAACCTAGATCTTATCAGCAGGAACTGCAAGGGACACCTGAGACCTATTATGACCCCTACCAAGCCAATTTCATGCCTTCTTGGGGTCCCCCTGCTCATCCTTCCTGGTTCACACCTCCTCCTTGTTCCTTCACAGATCCATATTATGCCCAACCAGTTGCTCATTCATTTCACTCTTATGCTCAGCCACAGCCCTAGTGGAATGCACCTTATCAGGAGTGGAGGCCCTAGTACAACTCTCATCCTGCTCATTGTCCTCCACCACCTGCTCATCCACAACCATCGCCTCCTCCTCCACCAAGGCAACCCCAAATGCCTACCCAATCACAATGCCATCCATCTCCATCTCAATTTCACACCTCCACTCAGCTACCCGTACCATTTCCAAAGCCATGCAATGGAGTAGCTCAACCCAATTGCAAAGCTGAGGCACAACATGTGCAAATGACTCCTCTTGAGCTCAATGATGTTCACCAAAGCTCAGGAAGAGTGTTGCAAAACCAAGATCCTATTGAAGAACCAAAGGAAAAAGAAGGTTCCAAAGAAAAGATCAAAGAACCATGGGCTGCACTTAATGAAGAGAAGAGATCAGAATCAGAGATCGAGAGAGTTCCTTCATGGTTACCATCAGATCTTCCATGTATTCAAGAGAAAGATCAACAAAAATAGGAAGATGAGAAAGTCATGTTAGAAGGTGACATGAAGAATGATCCAGATCAGCCAAATAACCAAGGATATCAAAGCTATATTGAGATATGGTTTCGGAAGGTCACTAAGTTGCAACAATACTTTCTTCCTCAGTTTTGCTTGATCCCTTCAACGCCAGATCATTTGGTCTCTGAGATCTGGATACCTGTCAAAGCATGCATCTCGAGCCTTCACATCATTTTGTCTCTAATCTCGATGTGCACATGGCTCCATTGGAAGTATTCTTATACTTGAGAATGAATTTGTTTTTCAAGTAGGGTAGGGTAGAAAAAAAAGAAAAAGAAAAAAGAGAAAAAAGAAAAAGAGAAAAAATGAAAAAAGGAAAATAGAAATCTAAGGTGAAAACCTCCTCGGAGGCGCCTTAGATTGGCTCATTGATTGAAAACCTCCATGAGGCGGTCAATGGGTTGGGAAAAAAGAGAAAAGAGAATAAGATCCTTGGGTGAAAACCTCCCTTGGAGGCGCCCAGGGCAGGCAATCAGGGTGAAAACCTCCATGAGGCGCCCTAGTTGTTTTTCAAAAAAAAAAAAAGAGAAAAAGAAAAAAAGAACAAATAAAACTAATTTCCATTGGCTAATTGCAGGTCGCAAGAAGGACATTGTAGGTCAGGTGGATC
Source organism: Pinus tabuliformis (assembly GCA_031772625.1). Classification (NCBI taxonomy): domain Eukaryota; kingdom Viridiplantae; phylum Streptophyta; class Pinopsida; order Pinales; family Pinaceae; genus Pinus; species Pinus tabuliformis. Next base: position 1,537,096,505 of record CM062819.1, read on the forward strand.
ACTCAAAACAAAGACAAAGAAGTTTTTTGTGCCTTCTACAGGAAGTTTCGTATCTTCTACAGGAAGCTTACAAAAAAGCCAAATTGATCTTCGAGGAGGACCTAAAGGCTTGGAATATGTCCATGAGGCCTACCCACATCCATTTTTCCATTCCTCACCCCTTTTCCATCATTTTTTTCATGTCATTATGCTTCTTTCCTCAAAACTGTGCCTTCTACAGGAAGCTCTGTATTTCTACAGGAAACATCCTGTAGAACCTTTGGACGAGCCAAATCCAATTTCAAAAGTGAATCTAATGGTGGGAATCTGTTGATTAGGCCTACAAGCACTTGTGTGTCCATCCCTTGCCTTCATCCATCATTTTTTCACCTCCTTGTGCTTCTCATTGTGCTTCTACAGGAACTTCCTGTAGAAATTGTGGGAAACTAGGCATGCATTTCAAAAAGTGGTTTGGCGAGCATGGTAGCTTCCTCAAGGGTTCAGAAGCCCTCATGCCATCTTCCAACTCCTCCTCCAGCATCTCCATACCTGCATCACAAACAAAATTCATTTTGTCATCCCATGCAAGCACATGCAAAAAGCCTTGAGGCAAAAATCCATAGAACTAAATTTGTTTTTGCCATAACTTGAAAACCATGCATCCTTTTGACAAACCGTTTTATGGGGAATTGTACAAGGTTGATGACAACATGCCTGAGAAGTTTCATGCAATTCCGGTGCACGGTTTCTAAGAAATCAGCCTCCATCACCATCAGCCATTTTTGCATTTTCTCCATAACCGTGCATCCGTTTCAAAACCTGTTTCATGGAGATATGCATGTGAGTGATAGTAGCCTACCCAAGCAGTTTCAGCCGATTCCGATGCACGGTTTCCGAGAAATCGAGCTCTGAAATCTTCAGCCATTTTCCATTTTTCTCGAAATCCGTGCATCCATTGATCACGAATTTTCTATGGGAGATGCATAATGATGGTAGGAACATGCTCCCCGAGTTTCAGATCAATCCGATCTACCGTTTGGGAGAAATGGCAAAAAGAAGTTCTGGTTTTGTGACCATGCAGCAGCAGCAGCTTGAATGGGCAGAGTTGAACGTGGAAATGATTGCATGCACTCAGATCCGGCCAGAGGACACCTGCACATGAAAAAACAATCAAAGATTAGCAGCCAAGCCACATCCAAGCAGGAATCCAAGCATGCAGCAGCAAAAAGCTTCACAGCAGCGAGTCGACTTGCAGGTACGTGACTAAACTAATTCCTCTGTCGCATGAATGTAATTCGAGAACTGCGTGAACAATGAGATGGTTGGATTTAGACAAATTGGTGGCCAGCTAACTGGCCACCCTCATCCAGTTCAACAGCACTTGGTGGGTGAATGAGACACGTGCGCTCAACCATGCACGTGAAAGAAAAAACGGACAGTGTTGGTTGTTTAAACTCCAGTGCAACGGGTGGATGAAATCACAGGCATAGAACACAGTTAACAACTGCAGTTCATGCACAATTGCATGGGCCAGCACGTCTCTGCCACCTCACTCCAAAAATCACGCAGACATCACTGAGCGCTCGGCTGAAATCCAAAGACCGTTAGTCAACTTGCACTTGCATCATGTTCACTCAAAGAATACATCCTCTGCTTCCACAATCGGCTTAATCTATCGTCCTCCGCTGAGTTTCCTACCTATTTTCAAATTTCTCTAGTGCAGCGGGCTCACTCAAAGGCCGAATCACGCTCTACAGGCGTTTCTACAGGATGTCGTCTACAGGAAAGGCAGAAAACAGCCCTGCAGAAAGAAAACATGAGGAGCTTCTGTGGGTTGATGCTTCTGTTGGCTGACCACGGGATTTTTAGGAAAGTTCAAGCTCAAAACGAGGAGAAAGGAGGAATATGCTGAAGGCCACATTCTTGTTTCCATGCATTTCCTTTTTCATTTTCTTTATTCTCAATGCACTGCTATGAAAAAAAAATCAGTTGGTATAGTTCCTTTCGAGACTATGTTTGCCTCAGTCCTTTTATGGTTTGGAATTGTATCCATTGGATTGTTCTTCAGATTAACTTCAATATGGCTGCATCAGTCCTACTGTATATTTGGGTTCCTGTTCATTATCTTTGTGATCCTCATGGTTACCTGTGCAGAAATCACTGTTATCTTGTGCTACGTTGAAATGTGCAGTGAAGATTACAACCGGTGGTGGAGATCTTATTTGACTGCAGGCTCCTCCGCATTCTACTTGTTTCTCTATGCCACATTCTATTTATTCACCAAGCTGGAGATGACAAAACTTGTTTCTAGAATTTCATATTTTGGCTACATGCCCATCATGTCATACTCATTTGTTGTTCTGACCGGTATAATAGATTTCTATGCATGCCTTTGGTTTGTGCGGACAATGTACTTATCAGTGAAGATTGACTGAGGCCCTGCATGCAGCTACCATTTTTCAGAGGGGCCGTTTAAATTTCAAGATTTGGACATAATCTGATCATGGTTCAGCCTTCTACAAGAATATACTTGCACACTCATACCAAGGCTGAGGGCACTAAGAAAAGCAGCAGAAATGGAGGATGTCTTGGCAAATGATTATGCATATCTAAAGGAGACTGAAAATTTTGAAGCTTCTGAGACAAAGGATGTATTAACAAACAGCATTGCAGAGCAAGTAGATTTTCAGAGAAGAGGAAAAAGTAGTTTCAAATTTGAATGATGCAGTGTCCGAGTCCAATCCATCTGGTGAAACTATCATTGTACCTGTGAATGTAAGCCTTCAACAAGCCACTAAAACATAACAAGTTGAGGCAATACCGCAGGCAAAATCAGAGAAAATTCATTCTACAGGAAGCTAGCAGACTATTTCTACAGGAAGCCAGCGAAGAGTTTCTACAGGAAAGTTTGAAAAGCGGGAAGCCAAAGGAGAAATTGGCCGAGATGCTAGCCAAGGAAGTCACCATGGCCATCAAAGACAAGGGGAGAGATTTGGTTGCTCAGAGGATGAGCAACACTTTCAGTAGGGGGGTGATGATGAGCCCCAAAAATGTACAATTATTTGGGCTCATTCAACCTCCTAATTTGGCTTAGTCAACCATTCTCATTTGTTTATTGCATGTTTTTTATTATTTTTATGTTAATAGAGTGAATTTGGTTAGTCATTATGCCAACAAGTCTAATGGGTGCTTTGTGTAGCCTTTTTGGTCAACTTGGAGACACATTTGAAGGTCTTAATGAGCACTTAGCAGCCAAATTCGTGGGGGAACAAGCTAGAGGATTTGTAGGAAGGTGTCCCCCTCATTTATGGGCCCTTACCTCGAATTCTCCACCATCAGCTCGGAGTTCAAGGGCCACCGAATCAATCAGCTCAAGGGCAGCCAAGCAAGTCAAGTTGGACTGCTGTTAACTCCAAGTCTTGGGCAGCCAAGTCCCTAACTTTTAGGAGGACTGTTGGGTCCTCAAATTGTATAAATAAGAAGGCTTGGGGCCTCATTTTGGTTAGCTAGTGAGTAGTCATTTTGTGTAGCTAGTTAGTCAATTTGGGGTTAGCTAGTTAGTCAATTTGGTTAGTCATGTTGTAGCTCGGTTTTTGCTCCTTGTAAGCCAGTTTTGGCATGTCATTAGATTCATGATTATTCAATAAAGACAAGCAGCTTTTGATCCAATTCTGATTTTTTAAGAGAGCAACAGACCTCCTCTGTGTTGTAATGTTAATTTCTTTTTTCAGCACTTTAGTTCATTGCTTTACCATGAAATTCGAAATTACAGGTTTGCTGAGTTAGTTTTTATGAGATTGAATGAGTTTAGCTTATGGTTGAATTGCTTTCGGTTGTTTAGTTAGACTAGCAGGTTGATAATACATTGGAGCTCCAAGGAAAAAGGTTGAGGAAGTTTCCACTGCCATCTCTGTTTGGAGATTGGAGTGCAGCCTATACCAACCACAAAAATACGTAGTTCTTCACTTTATACATGCTGCAACATAGTCTCGTTTATGATAGATCTTTCCATGCACTTCACTCTTGCACCATACACCTTCATCACAGCTTCATGCACATTCCTCTACACGCTTTATATTGCTGTTCATTGAGTCCATAGCACAGGTAGCATAGGTTAATGAATTTTCATCTTGGTGACAGTCATAAGCCATTTGGTTTATTTACACTGCTCTTCACCGTTCTATTACCTTCTTCTTCGTCTTGATCACGCATACAACCACATCCTTGACCTCTGCTCCGCTCTGTTATCTCCCAAACTCCTCCACTCCTCACGTAACTTCATTCTTTAGACATTTCGCTGTTATAACCTTCCATCCATTAACCCACTTCATACACTCGTTCTCCATCCTACTTCTCCACTCCTGAGCCATCACCAGCTCTCCCTACCTTACACATCTCCCCCTACCATTCCATCACTCCACCATCACTTCAAACACCCACGGTAGGTCATCCTGTAGCAATTTGTAGACTTCCTGTAGAAACCCTTGCGTTTCATGTAGGATCCCCTGCAGACATCCTGTAGGAGGCCACTCACTCGGTTGCTGAGCCTCTGAGCGTGAAGAACCTCTATGGACGGATGCTAAGGATCCTTGGGAACCTCTCCTAGCCTCCCCAACCTTTCCCAAGCTTCCCTTCCTTCCGCATCACATCTGCACAACCAAACCCTAATAAACACAAAATCACAATCACTCCATCCACTTAAAGAAAAAATACAAAAACATGTCTTTTAAGATGCAAGTAGCTTAGATTCATGCATTTTCACTCATTAGAAGTAATGGCATCATTGGTAGAAGTTTCATTCACATTCTTTGCATCATAGAGGTTAGACTAGTCAAATTAGGGTTTTCCTAGGGTTTCCATGCTTTGGTTTGCTTTCAGTTCATTTTCGCCAAGTAGATTAGTTTTCTCTGAGCTAGCTTTCGTCCATCATTTAGCAAGCTTCTTCTGAGAGCCTATGGAAGTTGGCTTGAGCCCTAGCGGACTTGTGCCAGCTGACCAAGTGACAGCTGCGACAAGAGCTAGTACTTGTGCATATAGCACCGTCGCTTCCAAGTTTGTACGAACTACCGGGTTGATAAAATTAAGAGACAGGAAGCCCCAGGAGTTGTAGCATTATTGCTACAATACTGGAGCTCACCAATGCGTTGGTACAAAGTGTCAAAAAGTGGAAACACTATTTGATGGGCAAAGAAACTGTTATACATACCGACCATCAGCCCTTACAGTACTTGCAATCACAAAGCAAGTTACAACAGTCACGACACTTCAGATGGATGGGCTTCTTGCAACAGTTCCATTTGGTAATAAGGTACAAGAAAGGTACTTTGAATAAGGTTGCCGATATGCTTTCAAGGCCTATTATTGGTGTTGTTACTTTACTTAAGAATGATTCCATTGTACATGATAGTTACATAGAACAATATGCATCTGATGATGACTTTAAAGATGTGTATGCTAACTTGAGTAAAGGGAATCATGTAGAGGAAAATGACTATCACATGCATGACAATCTGCTGTTTCATTTGGGCAAGTTGTGTATACCACAGGGGGAGAGAATAAATGTCATAAGAGAAGCTCATTCTTCTCTTATTCCTGGCCATTTTGGGGTAAGCAAAACAGTTGCACATCTACAGAGGTATTGCTATTGGCCTCGCATGGTAGATTTTGTTTCAAGGTTCATAAGAGGTTGTTCATTATGTGCTACAAGCAAGCCTAGTAATAGGAAGCTTGGCTTGTATACTCCTTTGTCGGTACCTTCTAGACCATGGGAGAGCATCTCTATGGATTTTGTAGGAGGTTTGCCAAAATCTAGAAAGCAACATGATTATTTATATGTAGTAGTTGACCGTTTCAGCAAAATGTGTATACTTATGCCTTGTAAGAAAACTATAACTGCTAAACAAACTGCTGAATTATTTTTTCATCATGTATGGATTCACTTTGGTTTGCCTACTTCCATTATTAGTGACAGGGATTCCAGATTTGTGGGGAATTTTTGGTCCAACCTATGGGAGATGATGGACACAAAGTTAAAGAAAAGTATTGCTTTCCATCCGCAAATAGATGGACAAACCGAAGTTGTGAATAGAACCATTGTGCACCTCTTGAGAGGATATTGCAGCAAGCATCCCAAGATGTGGGATGAACATTTGCACTACATACAACATGCTTACAATCGTGCCAAGCACTCTTCCACAAACACCTCACCGTTTGAAGCTTGTTTTGGTTACTTGCCAAAATCACCTCTTGATTTCATTCTTGAGAAAGATGTCGCCATTGAGGGACATAGTGATATTGACAAAGCTCGTTCATTCATTGAAAGAATTCAGCAAATACATCAGCAAATTCAAGAACATCTTGAGAAAAGTCAAGGCAAGTACAAGGAAAGACACGACAATCATAGAGTCGATCACAAGTTTCAAGAAGGGGATGAGGTATGGCTGTACATTAGTAAGGAAAGGATGCAAGGAGAAGGTAAAAAGCTGAAGCCTATTCGTTATGGTCCATTCAAAATCCTCAAGAAGGTTGGAAATAATGCTTTTCAATTAGATTTTCCTTCATACATGCAAATTTATTCTGTTGTCAATGTGGAGAACTTACATTTGTATGAACCTCTTTTGATTGTTGATCATGAAAGTGTTGTTCAGCTACCATCTATAGAAGATTTCTCACCAGAATTCTTAGATGAGCTGAAAGAAGATACAATCCTTGACAGAAGGACACGCACTTCAAGGAGGGGCAATGTAGATTATGTTCGGGTTGGTTTCAAAGGCAACAAACCGAACAAGGCAAAGTGGATGGAGGTGGACAGAGTGAGGGAGCTATACCCTCACCTCTTTAATAGGTAGTTGAAGGCTTTTGGGGTCCAAAAGATTCCCAATGGGGAGGCGTGATCAGGTGCTCATGTCCTAAGTGTCGTAAAATGCTCAAAATTTAAAATGCTCAGAACTGGTTCAAATTTGAACAACTGGAAAGTGCGCGTCCTCCTAATTCCAGTGCCATGAACGGTTCGAAAAATGGTCATCGTATGAGAAAGTTATGGCAAAAAGAAGAATTTCTCAGTAACATTGAAATTTTGAATTTTTCAAAAAAAAATTAAAAAAAGAATATTCCACAGAATATTCCTTGGAATATTCTAGAGAATATTCCATTTGAGCAACCAATAGCAAGCTTCCACGTGGTAGGCTCGCATGTATGGTCGCATTTCAAAATTTTGGTGGCAGTGAGGTTCGATCCCATGACCTCCCATTCAACAACCAAACAACTTACCGTTGGGCCAATCAGGTGGTTCGAATTTGGGTAGCGGACCAAACGCCATTTAGAGTTTCATATGTTTTTGGGCAGGAAATGAAGGGGGCTAGCCCCTAAGCGGCCAACCCCCATTCCATATGACCCTATGCCAAGAACTAGGGCCAGAACACTAACAGTCAGCGCGAAATCCAAGGATAATTGCAGTTAATAAATGCGTTCACATGAACATTAAGGAAACAGTTAAATCCAGCGGTCAGGTCAGATTTGGTGGCGGAATTGGCGAACCGCCAAAATTGGTGGGCTTATCTGGCCTCCAACTACAGTTAGCTGGAGTTTTTCTAGGGGTAGACTGGAGAAACTTTAATTGGCCATAACTTTGGCTAGGAAAGGCGGTTTTGGACGATTTTTTTTTTTTTTTTTTTTTTTTGGGTATTTTCGACCTTCTGAAGCCATTAGCATAGGTCTTACAGCTATCTAAGGTCATTTGCAGAGGTTTTGGAGCCATGGAAGTTCTAGGAGCCACCACGGCCCAGTATTGGGAAGACTGTATAGGGTTGCAGGTATCCATTGGAGGTGAACCAATAGTCAATCCTGAAGGATTCAAGTGTTTTGAATCCATTTTTACCATCTATTCGACCTGTAGATGCTTTTATTCAGCTGTATATTCAATTTTAGCATTTAATTAAAACAAGGACAGGCCCATTTGGGAGCCTTGGACCCAGCAGATGTAGCCCAGGAGGGGTGAACTGCTTCACCAACGTCTTTTGCATCTGTGGTTGATTTATTTTGTAGAAAAATTCGTTTTAGTGTGTTAAACAGTAAAAGGAAATCAATCTGCTATACTTAAATGGGTCATGAACAGCTGAAATTTTCATTTGTTTTCTTTCTGCAAGACATGGACATCTTTTAAACATGTATATATCTGAATTGAATACCTTGCAAACCATTTACAAGTAGTTTCAAATTCAGATCATAAGGGGTGGAAGTCTTGTGCTTGATCTTATGATGTGTGAGTAGGTCTTCAATCAGCTTGGAGGTGAACTGACTGCCTTGGTCTGTGACCAACTCTCTCGGATACCCGAACTTGTAGAATATGTTTTCCGTCAAAAATTCAGCTACTTTTTCCTCTGTCGCTATTTTGATTGCTTTTGTCTTCGCCCACTTTGTCAAGTATTCGGTGCACACAATGATGTACTGCTTCTGCTTTGAAGGGGGGTTGATAGGCCCCACAAAGTCCATGCCCCACTTCTAAAATGGCTCAAAGGTCACTTGAGGTTGCATGGGAATTTCATCCTTTGGAGTGGGTTTCCCCATCCTCTGACATCGATCACACTGGCTCCTGTATCTCCTCACATCCTGATGAAGAGTGAGCCAATAGTAGCCTGCTTGCAATATCTTGAAGGTGGTTCTTTTTGCTACAAATGACCTCCACAAGGCCCGTCATGACAGGTCAGGAGGATGTCAAAGACTTCCTCCTCCCTAACACATCTTCTCAAGATTTGATCTGGGCCAAGTTTGAAGAGATTGCCTCCAATCTAGGTGAAAGGGGCGCTTTTCCTTACTATCTTGCTTTTCTCTTTTGAGGATAGGTCTAGTGGGAATTGTGCTAAAACCAAGTAGTTTGCTATATCAGCGTACTGATATAGCAAATAGGTTTTCATCTGGAATTTGGTCATCCACTATTCCTTCTTCAACTGCAAGCAAATTTACTCTATTCAAAAAGTCAGCAACAACATTCTCTTTACCAGGCTTATCAATAGTGGTCAGATCAAACTACTGCAGTAAAAGCAACCATCTAATAATGTGAGAATTTACATCTGGTTTGTTCATTAAATATATAATTGCATCATGATCAATGTGCACAAAGGTTTGATAGCTTGTGATATAATGTATGAATTTGTTTAAGGAATGCACGACAGCTAGGAGTTCCTTCTCGGTCACTGTATAGTTTAACTCTGCCTTTGACAAGTTTTTGCTTCTAAAGTATATGGCATAAGGTAACTTTCCATCAGTTTGTCCTAAGTCTGCTCCTATTGTTTTGTTTGAGGCATCTGTGTGAATGTGAAAGGGTAGGGCCTAGTTTGGGCCTCTAAGAATTGGGGCAGTCACTAGCTTGCTCTTCAAGGTATCTAGGGCTTCCTGACAGTTTTCCGACCATATGAACTCAACATCTTTTCCTAGGAGGCCAAACAAAGGAGAGGCTAACTTGCTGAAGTCTTTAATGAATCTCTTGTAATATCCAGCTAAGCCTAGGAAGCTTCTGAGATCTCTCACCTTTTGAGGAGGTTGGATCCTTTGGATGATGGCAATTTTGTTGGGGTCCACCTGCAGTCCTTGTTGAGATATTGCATGACCTAGCATGGTCCCTTCAGTCATCAAAAATTCACATTTTTCCGAACTGAGCGATAGGTTCATCTCAATACACTTATCTAGAACTTTTCCTAGGTTAGATAAAGCTTCCTGAAAGTCAGATCCATAAGGAGTAAAATCATCCATGTATATTTCTACTGGATCATGAATCAGTTCAGAAATTATAATCAATACCGCTCTTTGGAAAGTGGCTGGAGCATTGCACAAACTAAAAGGAAGGACCCAGTATGCAAAAGTACCCCAAGGACAAGTGAAAGTGGTATTATCTTGGTCTTCCGGGCTTATTTGAATTTGATTTTACCCGCTAAACCCATCTAGGAAGGAGAAAAAAAATTTCCCTGCCAGACCATCTAACACTTGATCTATGAAAGGTAAAGGAAAATGATCCTTTTTAGTGGCTTTGTTCAATTATCGATAGTCGACACAAATTCTCCACTTACCATTTTTCTTTGGCACTAGCACCAAGGGAGAGACCCATTCACTATCAGAGATGGGATAGATGAATCCGGCATCAAGCAATTTTTGCAGTTCTTCCTTAACAATATCTTTAAGTGTTGGGTTCATCCTCCTTTGAGATTGCCTGACTGGCTTGCAATCTTCCTTGATGTATATATGATTAGTACACACTGAAGGGTACACTCCCTTCATCTCCTTATAACTCCAGGCGAAGGAATCTAGATGTTTTCTCAGTATGCTGCATAGCTCCTCCTGGGAAGTAGATAGGGATGGATTGATTTTCAAGGTTCTTTCTAGGCTGAACTCTATATTTTTAACATGGAGAGAAGTGGGGTTGGCCACACAGAGATTAGTTGAGGGGTTGTTTTTGGATTCTCTTACCATGTCTTCTAATGGTGATACACGGGGAGGTGGATTCTGAATCAAATTTTCAATCATATCATCCTCTATAATGGTTTCTAAAAATAGTCTTTATGTCCTCATAGGATAGTTGGTATATGTCTCCCCCAGCCAGTAGATGGAGGGTGTCTAAAAGGTCTTCCTGAATTCCCCTGAGCAAGACCAACTTTAGAGACTCAGGGTCAAGTGTACACCTGGCCCTTTTGTAACTGAGTTGGAACCTCTCTTCATAGTCTTCCAGGGACTCATCACTTCCTATGGTCATTCGGAAGATTTCTTCTTTAGTATCTTTTGACCTACAATAGTCTCGATACTTGTTGTTAAAGGCCTGCTACATCTGAGCCCAAGTTGTGTGTTGGGTCCCTATAATACTAGTGATTACCCCATTACTATTGTAGTTGTACCCCTTATTAATATTGTTGTGCCCCTATTATCCCTATATTGTTATTACTGTGCCCCATAGAATCCCTCTATTGTTATTTTTGTGGCTTTATATTATTATTTTTAGGTCGGCTGGGTTATATTGTGACTCCTTAGACACCTATATATAGAAAGGAGGTTTTGTCATTTGAATCATCCAAGAATTGTTCATTTATGTAATGTAAATGAGGTTTCCCCCTTGAAGAGGCTGAATTCTAAGGCGTTGATCTATCTTTTCTATCTTTTCTTGAGCTAGTTTCATAACATTTGGTATCAGAGCTTTGAATTCTAGGGTTTCGCTGCTCCAAACAGGTCATCGTGGCGTTTTCACTATAACTTTTTTTCTACTACGTTTCAGACGTTTAAAAAAACACCCTTTTGAGAAGAAATCGTGCGGACCCTTGGGTCCAAATTTCAGAGCTATTTGCGCTATATTTGCGGAGATATGATCTGAGGAAGTTGGTCTTTTTGCAGACTCCTGAATTACATTCCAAACAGGTGACCTGGGGAAAAACATCATAAATTTCTCTCTGGGGATCAGATTGAAATTTCGTAAGAAGGTACAAAAAGAGGACGGACTGTAGTTTCTTGTATGCATTTTTCAGATCCAAAGGTTGAAAAAGTGACTCGTGGCAAGTCGTACAAGTTCACTCTACTGAACTAGTCTATAATCAAATCATTGTGGGAGATTTCGCATAACTCTTCCTTGGAGAATCTAATTTGGGTCAGACTTGTGGCATTGGAAAGAGGACACAGAGGGATACTGCAGGTAACATATTTAGATCTAGATGATTTGAAAGTACAAAGATACATCAGAGGCAATATCGAGCTCCTACAAAGTGAACAAAGGTGTGTAGATTTTCTTAAATTTTTGCTTAAGCTTGGTTTGAAAATTTATTTTGAAGGAATTCAAAGGGCATAGTAGAGCAGTATTATTGGTAACTGATGCCCCAAGGAAAGAAAATGAAAACACCTAGTAAGGAACCTGAAAGCTCTAGCATGACTCATGAAGAAGAGGAAGAAATGCAACATGATATATCAAAATTACAAGACCAAGTGCAACAACTGTCCCTTGCACAAAAAGGAACAGAATCTAAGATGGATGGTTTAAAGAAAGGCGTAGAAGCTAAGATGGATTGTTTAAAGAAAGGTGTAGAAGCTAAGATGAATGACGTGGAAGCTAAGATGGATGATTTGAAGATAGATTTGAAGACAGACATGGAAGAATTGAAGATAAATATGAATAAGTTGCTACAAGAGAGGGTCACTAATGGTGAAAGGGTAGTAAAGAAAACTCATGATGAGAAAAAAAAGAAATGTTAATCATGATTCCATAGACTCTAATGTTGGATCAAAAACCCACCATATTCCAAAAATAAATATGAGGAAGTTTGATGGCAAGGATCCCGCAACATGGATATTACATATGGAGCAATTTTTCGATCTCAATAATGTGCAAAACACAAAAAAGGTATGTATTGCAACTTTATATTTGGAACCAAATCAATTTGTATGGTATCAATGGCTTTGCTCTCATAAAAAATTTATCACTTGGGCAATTTTTATGAAAGAATTGATAGCACATTATGAGGATACAAAAAGCAACACTTTTTTTAGCCAATTGATAAGTCTCAAACAAAAGGGTTCAATAATGGAGCACATTGAGGAGTTCCAAAAATTGAACATAAGGGTAAGAGATATTCCAGAGGAGCATAGGATTGATGTGTTCATAGGGTCTTTAAAGGATAATATCCAACATGATGTTCGCCTTTGGGAACCTGGTTCATTAGAGAAGGCATTTAGGTTAGCAAGAAAAATGGAAAGAAAAATTATGGCAACCAGGAAGCATACCACTCACAACTATAAAGATGGAAGTGTTGTTGCCGCTAGTCTTCCACAACCTATAAGTTTGACACCACAACAATTGGAAGAAAAAAGAGAAAAAGGGCTTTGTTACAGTTGTGATAGCAAATACACTACAGGTCATAAGCGTGCTGAGAAGAAATTATTCTACATAGATTGTGAAGAGGAAGAGGAAAAGGAGCAAGAAAGGTCAAAAGAAGAGGATATACTCCAGGAACAAAGCCTAGATAAAGAAGAAATGAATCCGACCATATCTTGTAATGCATTAGCGGGAATTACCACTCCTCAAACCATCAAGATAGAAGGACAAATCAAGAAGAAAAAGGTAATAGTGTTGATTGATTCAGGAAGTACCCACAATTTTATTAATTGTAAGGTAGCAAGAGAATTGAATTGCTTATATCCAGCACCAGAGTGTCAAGTGATGGTTGCAAATGGAGGAACAATAAATTGCTCAGGAAAGTGCCATAATATCAAGCTATCCATGGGAGAATATGTATTGACTAGCCCAATGCTTTCCATTCCAATGGGAGGTGGTGATGTTGTACTAGGAGTCCAATGGCTACAATCCTTGGGTACAATAGCTTTTAATTTTCAAGAACTTTTCATGAAATTTTCTGTGGAAGGAAAGGAAGTTGAATTAAGGGGTATTGAAGGGAAACCGGGAAAGATAATCAGGTTAATGGTATGACAAAGCTTCTAAAAAGGGAACAAAGAGGTGTAATTTCACAATTATGTTCGCTAGATGTGTCCACAGTGGAATCATCTATTTCTCCAGACCTCCAAAAAGTCTTGGAAAATCATTCCAAGGTATTTGAGACTCCTAAAGGTATCCCACCTATTCGTGATCATGATCATGCTATTCATCTGATTCCAGGAAGTGTTCCTCCAAACATCAGGCTGTACAAATATCCCTATGCCCAAAAGAGTGAAATTGAACGTATGGTTGCAGAAATGCTAGAGGCTGGTATAATTCAACCAAGTCAAAGTCCTTTCTCTGCTCCAGTCGTATTGGTGCACAAGAAGGATGGATCATGGCGCATGTGTCCGGATTATAAGGAGCTCAACAAGCTCACTATTAAATATAAGTTTCCCATTCCTATCATTGATGAATTACTGGATGAATTGCATGGATCAATTTACTTCACCAAGTTGGATCTTCATTCGGGATATCATCAAATCAGAATGAAGATTGAAGACATTCCGAAAACAGCATTTAGAACTCATGAGGGTCATTATGAATTTTTGGTCATGCATTTTGGCCTTACCAATGCACCTTCAACATTTCAAGGTTTGATGAATTCAATTTTCAAACCATTCCTTAGAAAATTTGTGTTAGTATTTTTTGATGATATACTAATCTACAGCAAGTCTTGGAAGGATCATGTTGAACATGTTGACAGGGTGCTACAACTATTGGAGGAGAAACAATTATATGCAAAAATATCCAAATGTTTCTTTGGAGTACAAGTGTTATCGGGAAAAGTGTCTACTCAGAACGACCCTATCCCACTAAGGTGTGATAGTGACCTTAGAAACAAACAAGGAAAACTACTTTCGTGTTCTTCTTTATGAACTATAAACGAAGAGGAATAGGATGAACCAACCTGTGTCTTGCGCTAGAACTTTGATCCAATCTCTCTCCTCTTTGACAGCTTCCAACTACCTGCTCCCTTACTTGCCCAGCTTCACCATGTTCTTGTAAGATCACAGAAGAAGAAAACTACACAAAGACATGGATTTATATTCATAAATAGCTTAGGATCAGATTTAAGCTAAACATACAAATGTAACAGACATCAATGATACACAAGCATGTAGGAGAAACTCAAATAGTTTTATTGATATAACAAGAAGATCCAGGAGGAGTTACAACCGATGATTCCTGATCCAGCATCAACCTCCCAGCAAAGGAATCCCCTCTTCACCTCCAACAAAGCATAAATCACCCAATACTCTGATATCTATCTCAAAACCAACAGCAATTCTCTGCAATGTACAAAATTCCAGCCTCTGGATCTCTGGGTGAGGGATCCATATATAGATGTATGCAAAGAGGATGAGTCAGCTCCTGATTTGACTAGTGGCTTCTCTCTGTCAGTTCTTGTTTCCACTTGGAGACTGAGAGCCTCTTACTCATCCTTGTTCGAACTCAGTGAGGCAAGTGTCATTGGGGAAGATTCTGGAAGCTTCCATTGTCTGTCCACCTCGCGGAATGACACTGCCATTTGTCATTTCTTGCTCAACGCACTCTGGTAGTGCATTTAGGTGCGTTGCAACGCACCTAGCTAGTGTACTTGGGTGCTATGCAACGCAGCTAGCTAGTGGAGCAGCTGAAATGATCCTGATTTGACTGATTCTGAGCAGTTTCTGGTGGAGAACTTCTGGGAGAAGCTGTAATTTGTTGACCTTGTTCCTTTAGGGGTCGGAACAACACTTTTAGGGACTTAGGATCCCTTGGTTTATGGACATTTCATGCTTAGAGCTGTAAGGCACAAAAATGTCTATAAAAGTTGCCCCCTAAAGTATGAGGCTGTTTATCGGGTGAAATGCTTTATTAGGAGGATCCGAAGTTCTTTCAATGCTGGGAGGAGACCTGTAATAAGATACAATACAATACATTATCTTCATATTGTTTTCATGATCTAGCTGAGGCGGGCATTCCCATGCTCAGCTTTATAAATTCATTTTCATGTACATAGGACAGACAATCGTCTGATGGTAGACTGATGATTCTGATAGAGCCATCATCCTTTTGGTAGGATGATTATCTGTGCTGCAATGTTGTACATTTCAATGTATTTATTTTCCCGAATATATATCGTAGCTCGGATGGATGAAACTAGATCCGGGGTCTTCAATCTCGTCCGATCTTCACTCGAAGTACAAGTCGATCCATGTGAGAAATGTTTTGAAGTCGAACATGGAAAGACATCGCTTGATTACCAGTCAATGATGTAAATTGTTAACAAGCGCGAGAGGAATCACCGATAATGATGATGACCCTCAAGGTACTGCAGTACAATTCACGTGGTGTGAATAAAGGACTTGGCGTCGAACACCACGCAAAATATTTCGGTCAAAGGTCATTGATGTATACCTGTCGCCAGAAGTGAGAAACTTGCCATTGAGGCATGCAAGCTTCAAAGTACTGAATGGGGTGTTCCTAGATCAACTTCTTGGATAATGAGCTGGTGTCGACAAGAAGCGATCCGTCAAAGGAGGGCCTTAATGAATCCCACATCAATGACACGGAACGGAGCAAATGATTTTGATGGAGGTGAAAACGATCAGATGATATATGGTTCAGGATGGCGGTCATGAAAGAATGAAGTATAATGTATGGTAGTGGATGGGACACGGGTCACTTCTCTGGATGACTTCTCTTGAACATGTCGGCGACACTTATGTGATGGATTGGTAGCATTTACCCCAAATGTGGATGGTATGGCGTGACCATGGTGATGTGACCGGTGAATGAAACAACCCAACCCGACTTAGGCACGGAGTGGAAGTGTCATGTTCAAGAGCGACTTGCTACCAATAAAGATTCTTTGAGTTTTCTTCCTAATTTTTCCCCAGTCATTGCTGACCAGTACCTCTTTATTTTTGTCAAGCTTGAGGAGGATAACATATGCTTGTTCTATAATTTGCCCTTCGGGCAAACCCATCGCTATGTTTTAACGAGCCTAGCGATAGTGAAACTCGTTCTCCTCTAAAAACAAGTTTGTCGCTATTAATCTTTTTAACGAGTTTAACGACAAAGATAACTCGGTCCTTTTCATTTTTAGAGAGTCTAAAAAGGTACGTAAAGGTAACTCCAAAATTCCTTTTTCGTCATCTAATCCCTTAAGTCTGAAAAAGTATAAAACAATATAGAAGGGATGAATTTTCGATAGTTTTAACGAGCCGAACAAAACAAGCGCTCGATCTTTTTGTGCAATAATTCCTCAGGTCCAAAAAGATTAAAATCTAGAGGAGGGATAGCACTTCCGGTCGCTTTAACGAGCTGGAAGGCCAAAACTCGGTAATCTTTTCATATTTTACGAGTCAGTTGAAAAGAGCTTAAAGAAGACTCGTCTTTTGAGGAACGAGTGATAAAATGGGTAGCAGCTGATTCTAGGTAAGGTTTGGAATTTTCCAATCACGGCAGTGTCACAAGGATGGCTAGTGAAATTACTCTTCGCAGTTGTTCCTCAAAATGGGTAAACAATCAAATGGAGGTGAATGATCGGCCAATGGAAAAGTGGAGGTGATGGTGCAAACACGACCAAGGCTTTAATGTCTGAAATGTTTCATTCACGGTGGTTATTTACCAGGGAATAGTTCATTTTTTAACGAGCTTAAACGCGGGTGGAAACATTTGCTCATATCTTATGTTTATTTTTTAATGAGCTTGAACTATGCGCTAAAACTGCTCAATTAATCCAGTCATATGATAAGAATGTCTCATATAAAAAACTCGACAATCTTTCAAGTGTTGCCCCACATCCTTTCTTTATGTAAGTTAGGAAACGACTAATCCTACGAGTTTAAAGGGTTAGAGGTCCTAAAAATTTAAAAAAATAAATAGCCGCCCCTCGCTTGCACTCCAAAAGGTTTGCATGCCCCCAGGTATAAAATATGATTTCAAGGTTACCCCTCAATTTGCAGACAAAACATTTGTTCTATCAGGAAAGGCCTACCTCTTACAGGTTACCCAAAGATTGCTCTATTCGCGGTGCAAACAAAACACTTCTTTGGTGATGTTGCTCGAAATAAACAAAGGTGAGTGACGATGCCCACCAACTCACATAACTTTGACAAGAGAATCTTATTCTAGAATAACCCCTCTTCCACCGACGGATGGGGTACAGACTAGTCATATTCTCCCGCGGAAACCTACCCAATACCCGAAGTTTTCCTACCGAAGCAGACCAGGATGCATGCCCCCTGGGTTTCAGTCATATCCCTCCGAATTACTCGCGCTCATCAGGAGGACGGACTGGAGATTGAGATATTTCTTGTGTGAAGAGACCATTTAGGGAGGATATATGACTATTTGCTATGCATGATCCGGGAAATGAAAGCTGGTCCACGAGCTTGACCACTCTTCCTTCGTGTGGAAAACACATTACTCTAAAGAGTGAGGAGACGATGGCTCCCATGCAATAAATATAGTCTCGTCCAAGGAGTAGGTTATAATCCAAGGGTCCTTGAACTACCATTACGTTCATGTGAACTGTCTTCCTTCTCAATGTTATGGGCACATCGGGAAGGATCTCTAAAGGTCGACTGGTTCCTTTATCAAAGCTTGTCAGATTTCTCATCTCAGGCAACAGCGATGGCGAACCAAGCGCTTTCCAAGCAATACAGGAAAGGATACTCACAGAAGCCCCCTCATCTATGATGGTACCAGCCATGACCATTCTATATATTTGAACGATAATTCGGAATGGTACACTTGCTGGTAAGCAGGGTCTGCCTAGTTGATTCCAATCGGAGGAGACAACTAGGTTGCTTGGAGGTGGGACCGAGTAGACGGCCGGGTATGGCTTTGACGAACTTCCCTCCTACGGTAAGGGAATGGGTAGATTGCCCCCATGTTCGTCGGAGATTGTGTTGATGAAGACAATTTGGACGGTGTCATCCTTGTTCTCTTCAGTGACTGTATCATTCGAAGATAAAACCTCTTAAGGCAAGACCGGGTCAACTGCCGCCTCGACCTTTTGACTTTCGTCTGGTATGGATTCAGATGGTTTATCTTCAATGATAGGCGCTTCAGCCGACCACTTGAGCGGGCCAGCTGGATTCTCAACTAGCGACGGACTCGGCAAGAGTTTTTTATATCCAGGAGGAATTTGTAACGGTGAAACCGGACGATCATCCAAAACTCTTTTCGCTTCGTCTAAGAAGGGACAATGGTGGACGGCATGATTGCCTTCGCACAGTTTACAAGGAAATCTAGCTTTCCATTTTTGTCCTGGGGCTTCACTTTCGCTAGTTGATGGTGTGCTTTCAACATGATCATCAGAGGTTGATGACACCGGATTGTGCAAACGAGGAGACCAGTCCCTTAGTATCTGAGGGATGCAAGGACAATCTCTGTGAAAGTGGTCTCCTTTGCAAATGACACATGGTGATTCAGGCCTGGTCGGTGCAGTGTGTGGATTTTCGTTAGATGACACTCGTTTTCCCCCATTCGTCTTTGGCTCCTTCTTCTTCTTCTCTTTCTTCTTCTTCTCCTTCTTCTCCTTAGGAACTTGACTTTTGGCTTTGCCAGCACCATCAAGCGAAGAGGAAGGAGGAGAGGAAGAATTAGAGGAAGTAGAAGGTTGGTGGGCAACTCTGGACTCGTCTGGTTGCTGATTCGATTGTTCAGGAATAGTGGTGTTCTGAACGACATTGGTTGAGAAGAGCCATACTGGCAAGCCAATTGTCAGTCCTGGAAGCGACAATGTGGCCATATGGGGTGCAACAACATCTCCCCAAGAGGAGAAGGGACTAGGATTTCCACCAAGGGGAATTCCTTGGTTGGTAGACTCCATTTTCTCAACCTAAGATCAACGTAGGAAAAGGGTATGAATATTCCGTTTAAAATAAATTTTTAGACGCTTTGACACAACTTGTTTTTTCAATTTTTAAGAGTCGAGAAAAAACAAAAGATGACTCTAGTCTCCTTCGATTTTTAATGAGCCTGAAGTGACAAGTGCTCAGATGGACCTTTTCCATTAAGGAGTCTGAAAAGGAACGAAAGGGACTGCTCTGGAGATCTAGGTAGAGGGAGTACCAAACCAATCACAAAACTGCAGAATACTTTTTACGGTACGGCAGTCAATCTTCCCGAATGTTGTGTTCGGTGCATTGCGATCAGTAGGGCGGCCGACACGGCTTCCTATGGATAAAAGGTTTTAAGCCTATAGGGGTCTCCCAATATATACTCGACGGTACGTGGGAGCACAAGTCCGTATTGGCACTTATCGTCTCAAAGTGGAGGAATCACCCAACCATCAGTGAGGACAACAGTTACCAGGCTTTACGACGCCGGAATACGTCTCTAGCCTAGACCTCTAAATGTTGTGCGTTAAGTTCCAAAGCGTTGTTAGATTCATTCAATTTATTTTAAGTTGATCTTTCTTATGAAGTTTGCCTTTTGGGTTCACCACGAGATGTAGATGTAATTCCTAAAATGCAATCTAAAGATGATAAGCAAACTTTTATCTCTTTTCAGCAATGAAAATCCTAGCTACAAGGGGAAAAGCAAGACACAATCTTTTCTCAAAGAGCAAAGAGCACACTGTAAATGCACTTTTCCTAAATCAAGCCAAACAGACTGTCAATATGCAAATGCACATGTGCATGTATTTTTTTTCACTTTCTTAATATTGATGCCTAAAAAGAAAGTTGATGTACAAATTTGAATTTGCTTTCAAGTGACAAACACAAACAAGCTTCTTTTCGAAATCAAAAGGTAGAGATGATTACGACACTTTATGATTTTGAAATAAATACTCGTTTCGACACTAGAAAGTCACAAATTCAAACCAAAGGCAAAAGTAAAAGCATAATCGACTGTCAATAGCAAATAAACTTTCTCCTAAGATCAAAATCGACACTTACGACAGATCAAAGGACGACAGTATGACTATTCTACTTTTTCAATGGAAAACTGTAAATGATGTAACAAACACACAAAGAACATCTACAGTCTTTTTGTACAAAGGAGGCAGAATTAAGGCAAAGAAAAGGGGTTTTTAAACAGACACACACACTGATCACAGGCTGCAAAAATCAGAGACAAAACTGAAAAAATGAAGCAAAGAACCTCAGCTACACAAGGCTAGGCTGATCAGCGCACCTGTTACACAGAGAAACTGGATTGCAGCGCAGGTAGCCCTCTCGGGAACTGCGTTGAAATGCAGAATCTCTTCACAGAGCCTACGCTGGGGTAGAAACGAGAATTCTATCCGGGTTCTGGGTCACGGTTTGCAGTTTAATCTATGGTTTTTGGCCGAGTAAAAGCAATCAGTAATGCACAATCAGAGGGTAGATTTAAAGGAGGTCTAAGAGCTATCAAAAAGGGTAATCAGATCATTTGTGAATCAGCTGTTCAAATCATAAACAGATCCAGTGAATGGATTGAAGTAGCAGATGTCTACTTTGCATTTGTTAATGGCAAATGCAGTTCGATTGCTACTTCTCAGTTTATGAAACAAACAACAAGAGAAACACAAACAAACTAACTAGACACGATCCCCAGCGGAGTCGCCATTTTGTTATCGGGAAAAGTGTCTACTCAGAATGACCCTATCCCACTAAGGTGTGATAGTGACCTTAGAAACAAACAAGGAAAACTACTTTCGTGTTCTTCTTTATGAACTATAAACGAAGAGGAATAGGATGAACCAACCTGTGTCTTGCACTAGTCCTTTGGTCCAATCTCTCTCCTCTTTGACAGCTTCCAACTACCTGCTCCCTTACTTGCCCAGCTTCACCAAGTTCTTGTAAGATCACAGAAGAAGAAAACTACACAAAGACATGGATTTATATTCATAAATAGCTTAGGATCAGATTTAAGCTAAACATACAAATGTAACAGACATCAATGATACACAAGCATGTAGGAGAAACTCAAATAGTTTTATTGATATAACAAGAAGATCCAGGAGGAGTTACAACCGATGATTCCTGATCCAGCATCAACCTCCCAGCAAAGGAATCCCCTCTTCACCTCCAACAAAGCATAAATCACCCAATACTCTGATATCTATCTCAAAACCAATAGCAATTCTCTGCAATGTACAAAATTCCAGCCTCTGGATCTCTGGGTGAGGGATCCATATATAGATGTATGCAAAGAGGATGAGTCAGCTCATGATTTGACTAGTGGCTTCTCTTTGTCATTTCTTGTTTCCACTTGGAGACTGAGAGCCTCTTACTCATCCTTGGTCGAACTCAGTGAGGCAAGTGTCATTGGGGAAGATTCTGGAAGCTTCCATTGTCTGTCCACCTCGTGGAATGACACTGCCATTTGTCATTTCCCGCTCAACTCACTCTGGTAGTGCATTTAGGAGCGTTGCAACACACCTAGCTAGTGTACTTGGGTGCTATGCAACACAGCTAGCTAGTGGAGCAGCTGAAATGATCCTGATTTGATTGATTCTGAGCAGTTTCTGGTGCAGAACTTCTGGGAGAAGCTGTAATTTGTTGACCTTGTTCCTTTAGGGGTCGGAACAACACTTTTAGGGACTTAGGATCCCTTGGTTTATGGACATTTCATGCTTAGAGCTGTAAGGCACAAAAATGTCTATAACAACAAGAGGTGGAATATCTGGGTCATATTGTATCTCATGAAGGAGTTAAGGTAGACCCTACCAAAATTAAAGCCATTAAGGAATGGAAAATTCCCACATCCATAAAGCATCTGCGAGGATTTCTCGGGTTGACAGGGTATTATCGCAAGTTTGTTAAGAATTATGGAAGAATAACAGCACCTCTAACAACATTATTGAAGAAAGATTCATTTTCATGGACTCCAGAAGCAACAAAGGCATTCGAACATCTTAGAGAGGCAATTTGCCAAGCACCGGTCTTAGCTACACCAGACTTCACAAAAACCTTTATTGTGGAATGTGATGCTTCGGGAAATGGAATTGGTGCTGTTTTAATGCAAGATGAAAGACCCATTGCGTTTGAAAGTCGTCCAATCAAGGGAAAGTTTTTACGCAAAGCTATTTATGAGAAGGAAATGTTGGCAATACTCCATGCACTTAAGAAATGGCGACCCTACCTAATGGGAAGACACTTCAAGGTAAAAACAGATCATGATAGCCTTAAATACTTTTTAGAACAAAGATTATCCTCTGAAAAGCAACAAAAGTGGGTAACAAAGATGTTGGGTTATGACTTTGAAATCATCTACAAAAAAGGGAAGCAAAATGTGGTGGCAGATGCACTCTCAAGAAAGGATGAGGATGTGGAGGCATTGTTGTGCGCCATTTCCATTATCCAACCAAATTGGATAATCGAAGCAAGGGAGGAA
The DNA here is from genome assembly GCA_031772625.1 of Pinus tabuliformis. Lineage (NCBI taxonomy): Eukaryota > Viridiplantae > Streptophyta > Pinopsida > Pinales > Pinaceae > Pinus > Pinus tabuliformis. The sequence goes on from CM062819.1 coordinate 1,537,119,264, forward strand.
TGGAAGAATGATGAAGAAGTGTGGGCACTTATTCGAAAGCTACAACAAGATTCTAGTATGTCTGATACATTTAGCTGGCAAAATGATTCGTTATGGTACAAAGATTGCTTATACCTCTGTAAGAATTCCCAGCTAAAACAAAAGATTCTTATGGAATTGCACACTTCTCCCTTAGGAGGGCACTCAGGATTTTTAAAAACTTACCACAGGGTTAAGAAGGAATTTTTTTGGGATGGACTTAAAGCAGATATTCAAAAGTTTGTGGCAGAATGTTTGGTTTGCCAACAAAATAAAGTTGAAACAATTAAGGCACCGAGTCTATTACAACCTTTATCCATTCCAAGCCAACGTTGGGAGGAGGTTTCAATGGATTTTATCACAGGTTTACCCAAGTCTGAGGGAAAGAGTGTCATCATGGTGGTAGTTAACAGACTTACCAAGTATGCACACTTTTGTGCATTATCACATCCATTTAAATCCAGTACAATTTCTACTGCATTTATGGAAACAATTCAAAAGCTACATGGAAACCCAAAGATTATTGTAAGTGACAGAGATCCCATTTTCACTGGAAATTTTGGGACAGAATTATTTTCTTGTCTTGGTACTCAGTTAGCTCATAACTCATCTTATCATCCTCAATTTGATGGGCAAACTGAGATAGTAAACAAATGTTTGGAAGGATATCTTCGTTGCTTTGTATCTGATAAACAGACACAATGGGTCAAATGGTTGCCGCTGGCTGAATGGTGGTATAACACTTCCTTCTATACAACAATAAAAATGACCCCATTTATGGCACTTTATGGGTATCAGCCACCATCCATCACATCATATTTAAGAGAAAATTCTAAGGTTCAAGCAGTGGAACATCACATTGAACATCAACAACAATTCCTCCAACTCTTAAAGGATAACCTTGTGTTGGCACAGAATAGAATGAAACAACAGGCAGATCAATATCGTAGTGAAAGAAGTTTTGATGTAGGTTATTGGGTATTCCTACGGCTACAACCATATAAGAAAATGTCCCTCAAGCAAGCTAAGAAGGATAATAAATTATCACCAAAGTATTATGGTCCATACAAGGTGTTGCAAAAGATTGGTACTATGGCATACAAATTGGAGCTTCCTGTAGCTTCTTGATTGCACCCAGGTTTCCATGTTTCATGTTTAAAGAAGGTTATAGGCGACAAGCTCCCAGTTCAAATAATATTTCCAGAACTTGACAAGGAAGGAAAAATTATATTGGAACCGAAAGCAGTCACAGAAACAAGAACTCGACAGCTATGAAATTGATCAATTTCAGAGTATCTTATCAAGTGGAAGAACTTATCTGCTGAAGATTCCACATGGGAGGATGAGAATTTTATACATAAGCATCCAAAACTTCTCAAGCGTTGAGGACAACACTTTTTTGAAGGAGATGGGCATGTTGGGTCCCTATAATACTAGTGATTACCCCATTACTATTGTAGTTGTACCCCTTATTAATATTGTTGTGCCCCTATTATCCCCATATTTTATTATTGTGCCCCATAGAATCCCTCTATTGTTATTTTTGTGGCTTTATATTATTATTGTTAGGTCGGCTGGGTTATATTGTGACTCCTTAGACTCCTATATATAGAAAGGAGGTTTTGTCATTTGAATCATCCAAGAATTGTTCATTTATGTAATGTAAAGGAGGTTGCCCCCTCGAAGAGGCTAAATTCTAAGGCGTTGATCTATCTTTTCTATCTTTTCTTGAGCTGGTTTCATAACATTGTGATGCTATTGCCAGGTAATCCCATGAACCAATGCAGTGTTGCGTCCTTGAGAGTAGAAGGGAACAATGTCAACTTTTTCTCATCTTCTGCATAGTCATAAGTTTGACAGATGACAACAAACTCGAACAAGAAGGTGTCAAGATCTTCTGTAGGCGGACCATGGAAGTGAGGTAGGGTTGAAGGACTTATATTCTTCATTTTGGTGTCCCCATTGGTTTCTTTTTTCAGCCATTGGCTCTGGAGGAATGTTTTCTTCTTCTTCTTCTTCTTCTTCCCCTATAGGTTCTTCAAATATGTCTGGATGTTCACCTAATGGTTCTTCTTGATTGTAGCGACTGAAGAAGAGAGAAGGTTGGCTGTGTGAAGTAGTGGGGGTGTTGGGCAAAAATTTTCCTAAGTTATCTCTACTCCTACGAGGCATGAAACGAAATATTTTTGATTGGTTTTTTTCTTTTTCCCCACACTAAAAGTACCTGCAGAAACTGAAATTGTGATTGAACAAACAAAATGCAACTAGCTGAAATGAACTTGCTAAATGGAAATTTGCAGAATTGAAAAGGAAAGAAAGGAAATGCAAAACTGAAAGAAAAGAAACGACTAGTATACTTTTGCCGAAATAAACTATTAGCAGAATGTTGCAATAGGAAATAGAAGAAAGAAGTAATCACATAATACTCTGACGCTTCTCCAGTAACGGTGCCAAAAAGTGGTGAGCACTAGGATTGCAGCAAGAATGCTGCAACTCCTGGGCTTCCAACTTTACTTTTATCAACCCGGTAGTTCGTAACAAACTTGGAAGCGTCGGTGCTATATGCACAAGTACTAATTCTCACTGCAGGTTGTCACTTAGTCAGCTAGCACGAGATCACTAGGAGCTCAAGACAACTTCTATAGGTTTCAAAAGAAGCTCTATGTGTGATGAAAGGAAAGAAATATTATTGTACATATGCTATTCTAACTACAGAGAGGAGAAAGATTGGAATGTAAAGCAAAACCTAGTAAACTCTAATTAACAAGCTAATTCTACTTTTGCCAAAAACACTATGAAAACCATGAAAGAAATGCCATTACCTACTCAAGGAAGTAAACAACACCTAACCATGTTATTTCTGGAAGTAAATAAGCAAAAAACATATTTTTGGATTTTTATATATTTTTTATATGTGAATTTAACATGCATCTAATTTATTGTGTGTGAGTGTGGCAGCCAATAGGTGGCGTTAGAGGGCGGTTTTGGAGCTTGGGAGGATGTAGGATGGTGTGGATGGGTCCTAGGAGCTCTTAGGTGGCCTTCCGGAGGCTTTTCCCACACTTGGCCTTCAAAAGAAAGCCTACAGGAAAAACTACAAGAGGACATAGGAAAAACTACAGGAGGAAAACAGGAAAACTACAGGAGGCCTACAGGAGAAGGCTGAGAGAAATTTTTGTTGTTTTGAGAGTGTGAGAGTGAGTGGAAAAGGTGGATGAATATTGGAATGAGGTGTTAGGGTGCCTAAGGTCTACCAAGAATCACCGGGGAGAGAAAGATGATTGGGTTTGCTCAAAGAGAGAGGAAGAATTTCTATGAAAAATGAAGGACTAGGGCAGAATTGAGGTGAGGTTTAGGAGACCTATAGGGCATGGAACAGATGGAGGGTGTGATTGATAGTAATCTAGCCTACTGCTGGAAGAGATCTGCTGCATAGAAACTGACAGTAAACCAAGAAAATCAAGAAACCAATGAAATGAGTGCATCCTAGGAAAACAGAGTTTTGCATTAAAATGGCCTAAACTATTATGTATAGAAGGAAATGTTGGGATATGCTGTAAGAAAGGAAAGCATGCAAAAAGACTATTGTGAATCAGGAAGTGAACATGATAAATAAGATCTAAAGCAAAGCAAAACTGGACTATCAACCTACTAGAGAGCTGCAAACACTAGAAGTCCTAGGAAGAGGAAAATATGTGGTTTTGGGGTAGCAAGAGAGTCTTTGCCTCAAATCATGGTCCTAGAGGGAGGAAGAGAGGCCAAGGCACTGTTGCTAGCCTTTTGAATCTTCTTTAATCACTGCTTAACCTACTCCAAAAAGCAGAAATGGAAGCAAACTATTAAATCATCAAAAGCAACCTATTCTTAACCATAAGATAAATACATCTAACAACAAACTAATATACAAACTGAAGTAAAGCATAAAAATACAAGTAAAGAGAATCTTGGCTGCTTGGATTGGGCCCTAACCCAAGAGCTTCAGCCCTTTGAGGTAACTCAGTGCTAACTCAAAAAGGATTCCATCTTCATTATCAAAAAATAGCAAGATTACATAAAATTGTCATAAAATAGTAAGCTTGAAATTCGAGTAGAGTTTACACAAGAAAAAAGTCAACCCTAGTGAGGCCCTAGGCCTCTCTACTTATACATGTGAAGCTACCAACAACTTCCCTAAAATTAGGGAGGCTTGGCTCCCAAAACTTGAGATAACTATCAATCATCTTCCACTTGCTCGGTTACCTTCTAGGGCATGATTTCGCTGCTTGTACTCCGAGCTGAATGAAGGAAAATTCAAAGTGAGGAGCAATAAATGAGGGGGATTCCCTCCTATAATTCCTCTCCTCTGTCTACTTCGAGTTATTGCTGCAGTTTGACCACTAGATCCTTGACTTTGACCTCGAAATCCATCAATAATCTACATTAAATACATGTTAGATCACATGGCATAATAACTAACTCAACTCACCCTATAAGCGTAAATATAATCAGAAAATCATACAATAGGCTAAGAGAATGGTTGATTTGACTAGGTTAGAAGGTAAAATGAGCCCATATAATTACCCATTTATGAGGCTCATCATCAGAGGATGTAAGATGGTGTGGATGGGTCCTAGGAGGTCTTAGGTTGCCTTCTAGAGGTGTTTCCAACAGTCAGCCTTCAAAAGAAAGCCTACAAGAAAAATTACAGGAGGACACAGAAAAACTGCAGGAGAAAAGCAAGGAAACTACAGGAGGAGACCAAGAGAAATTTTCATTGTTTTGAGGGTGTGAGAGTGGGTGGAAAAGGTACATGATGGTTGGAATGAGGTGTTAGGGCGCCTAAGGTCTACCATGAATTACCAGGAGAGAGAAATGTGATTGGGTTTGCTCAAGGAGAGAGGAAGAAGTTCTATGAAAAATGAAGGAAACTAGGGAAGAATTGACGTGAGGTTTGGGAGACCTATAAGGCATGGATCAGATGGAGGGTGTGATTGTTGGTAAGCTGGCCTACTACTGGAAGAGATCTGCTTCATAGAAACTGATAGTCAACCAAGAAAATCAAGCAACCAATGAAATGAGTACATCCTAGGAAAAACATAGTTTTGCATTAAAATAGCCTAAACTATGATGCATAAAAGGAGATGCTAGGAAATGTTGTAAGAAAGGAAAGCCTACAAAAGAACTATTGGAAATCAAGAAGTGAACATGATAAAGAAGATCTAAAGTAAAACAAAATTGTACTATCAACCTACTAGAGAGCTGCAAACACTAGAAGTCCTAGAAATGAGGAAAATCTATGTTTTTGGGGCAGCAAGAGAATCCTTGCCTCAAATCATGGTATCAAAGGGAGGAAGAGAGGCCAAGGCACTGTTGCTAGCCTTTTGAATATTTGCTGATCCTTTCTTACCCTGCTAGAGAAAGAACAAATGAAAGCAAGCTACTAAATCATCAAAAGCAACCTATTCTTAACCATAAGAGAAATACATCTAACAACAAACTAATCTACAAACTGAAGTAAAGCATACAAATACAAGTAAATAAAAGCTTGGCTGCTTAGATTGGACCCTAACCCAAGAGCTTCAGCCCTCCGAGGTAACTCAGTGCTAGCTCAAAAAGGATTCCATCTTCATTATCAAAAAATAGCAAGATTACATAAAACTGTCATACAATAGTAAGCTCGAAATTTGAGCAGAGTTTACACAAGAAAAAATCCAACCCTAGTGAGGCCCTAGGCCTCTCTACTTATACATATGAAGCTACCAACAGCGTCCTTAAAACCAGGGAGGCTTGGCTCCCAAAACTCAAGATAACTATCAATCATCTTCCACTTGTTCGGTTGCCTTCTAGTGCATGATTCAGCTGCTTGTACTCTGAGCTGAATGAAGGGGAATTCGAAGTGAGGAGTAATAAATGAGGGGGATTCCCTCCTATAATTCCTCTCCTCTATCTACTTCAAGTTATTGCTACAGTTGGACCACTAGATCCTTGACTTTGACCTCGAAATCCATCAATAATCTACATTAAATACATGTTAGACCACATGGCATAATAACTAACTCAACGCACCCTATAAGCATAAATATAATCAAAAAATCATACAATAAGCTAAGAGAATGGTTGATTTTGGTTGATTTGACTAGTTTAGGAGGTAAAATGAGCTCATATAATTACCCATTTATGAGGCTCATCAACAAGTTAGGGACTTTGTACCAATCCAAGTCCCTGGTGAATAAACTGTTCCTAGAGAAAAAGTTGTATAATCTAGGGATGAAAGATGGAGACTCATTGACCGAGCATCTGAATGCCTTTAATACTATGGTAGGTCATTTGTTATCTGTTGATATTAAAATTTTAGATGAATATAAGTGCATTAGTTTGTTGTGTTCTCTACCAGATTCGTGGGATAGTCTAGTTATTGCAATAGGTAGCAATGTGACTGCCTTGCAATTTGATGAAATAGTCTCATCCTTGCTAATGAAGGAGATGAGACGAAAAAATATGGAGAGCCAAAATGGTGATGCCTTGTCTATACGAGGATGGTACTAGAACAGAAACAAAAATAAGTCATCGAGTGGGAGATCTAAATCTAGAGGGAGATCTAAATCTCCAGGAAAACTTGTAAAGGTGGTGTGCTAGAAATGCGGAAAGGAAGGGCACTACAAAAGGGACTACAAATCTAAAGCTCCTAACAAAGGAAATGGATCTGATGATGCTCCTTCTGCAGAGATGAAAACCACCTCATATGAAGATGGAGATGTGTACTTGGCTTCTTCAAGTACACATGTAGATCATGAGGCATGGTTGATTGACTCAGGTGCATCCTTTCACTTCACTCCCCATAGAGAGTGGTTATGCAAGTATGAAAAATATTATAGTGGTGATGTCTTATTAGGGGATGATAGGAAGGCTAGAATCGTTGGTCGTAGAAAAGTGAAGTTGAAGTTGCAAAGTGGAAGGGTTAGAACACTTCCAGGTGTTCTGCATATTCCTGCATTGGCCAAAAATCTGATTTTTGTAAGCAAGCTGGATGATGCAAGTATAAAAACAATGTTCAAGAAAGATACCTGCAAGATGGTTTGGGGAGCACTGATATTGATGTGGGGAGCTCATATTGGAAATATGTACAAGCTACAAGGTAGCACTGTTATTAATGGGTGCAACAGTTTTGTGGTTCCTAAAAGTGGAGCAGAAAATCTAGTGGTCTCTCGAGAAAAGAACATGCTATGGAATCAAAGGCTTGGACATATTGGAGAGAAGGGCCTTCAAATACTTCATGGTAAAGGTATAGTAGAAGGTATGACTAGTAGCTCTCTACATTTTGATTTTTGTGAAAATTGTGTATATGGGAAGCAAAATCAGGTGAGTTTCCCCTCTGATGGTAAGAGGGTGAAACAAATATTAGAGCTTGTGCATAGTGATGTGTTTGGACCTGTGAAGGTTCCATCACTGGGTAATTCTATGTACTATGTATAATTTATATATGACTTCTCAAGGAATACATGGATATATTTCTTCAAGAAGAAATCTAAAGTCTTTGACAGGTTTAAAGAATTTAAGGCTCTAGTGGAAAACTAGACAGAGAAGAAGATAAAGGTGTTGAGGGCAAATAACGGTGGAGAGTTTTGCGACAATGAATTTGAAGAATTTTGTAAGAAGTGTTGTATAGCATGACAGAAGGCTACTCCATACACACCTGAGAAAAATGGAGTTGTAGAAAGAATGAACAAGATGTTGATGGAAAGGGCAAGAAGCATGCTCAGTGGTGCCGGGTTAGGACAAGAATTCTGGGTAGAGGCAGTGGAGACAACATGTTACCTGGTCAATAGATCACATTTATCAGTGTTGGAGGATAAGACTCCACAAGAGGTATGGAGTGGTAAGAAACCCTCTTTTTCACATTTGAGGGTATTTGGATGTGATGCATATATACATGTTCCAAAGGAGAAAAGAAAAAATTTGGATAGTAAATCTAAAAGGTGCATCTTTATTGGGTATAAGGATGGTTTAAAGAGTTATAAGCTTTGGAACCTAGTAACAAGGAAGGTTGTGTATAGCCGAGATGTGGTTTTCAAAGAGGTGAAAGATGTTGTTAAACATGAAGTCCAACCAAAGGAACCTGAGAAGATAGAGTTTGAGCTTAATGAGGAAGAATCAGACTCTCCAGCAGAAGAGGAATCAGAAGATGAAGAGCCACAAACTCCGGTTGTGATAAGATCAATTTGAGAAAGAAGGCAACCAGAAAAGTATAGTCCATCTGATTTTTGTTCAAATTTTGCTTTATCTACTATTGATGATGATCCAAGAATTGTGAAGAAAGCAGTAGACTCAGAGGATGGAAAACTCTAGAAAGAGGCCATGGTTGATGAAATAGAATATTTGCACAAAAATGAGGCTTGCGATCTGGTGGAGTTGTCGTCTAGAAGGAAACCCATTGGCAGCAAATGGGTGTTCAAGAAGAAGACAAATGCAAAAGGAAAGGTGGAAAAATACAAAGCTCGGTTGGTAGAAAAAGGTTATTCCCAGGTGTCGGGAATTGATTTTGGTGATATTTTTTCTCCTGTTGCCAAGATAGCTTCTATTAGATTACTTTTATCTGTTGCTGCTGCTTTTGATTTTGAGGTAGAACAGATGGATGTGAAGATAGCATTTCTTCACGGGGATCTAGAAGAGGAGATCTACATGAAGCAACCTGAAGGCTTTGTAGTGAAGGGTAAGAAAGAATGGGTATGCAAGTTAAAGAAGTCTTTGTATGGGCTAAAACAATAACCAAGGATGTGGTATCAGAAATTTGATACATTTATACGGGGACTTGGCTTCACCAGAAGCAAAGAAGATCATTGTGTGTATTTTAAATTAATTGGTGACCATGTTATTTATCTAGTCTTGTATGTGGATGATATGTTGCTGGTTGGAAATGACAAAGAAATTATCCAGGATTTGAAGACCCAATTGTCCTCCAAATTCGACATGAAATATCTTGGTGCTGCAAACTATATTTTGGGCATGGAAATTAAAAGAGATCAGGCAAAGAGGAAGCTCTAGTTAAACCAGATGAAGTATGTCAAGACAATATTGCAGAGGTTTAATATCCAGGATATTAGACCGGTGAAGGTTCCTATTCCTGTAGGTGTAAAGTTACCTGCTGAACAATGTCCCAAGACACAAGAAGAGGAAGAGGACATGTCCCGTGTTCCATATGCTAGTGCAGTTAGTAGCCTGATGTATGCATTGGTCTGTACTGGACCAAACATTGTACATGCAGTGGGAGTATTGAGAAGGTTTATGTCAAAACCAGGGAAGGAGCATTGGAAAAGAGTGAAGCGAGTTTTCATGTATTTGCATGGCACTAGTGATTATGGTTTGTGCTATCAAGGAAGACAAGGATTGGACAGAGTTTTGGATATTCGTGGCTTTGTTGATGCAGACTCGGCTGTAGATCTGGATCAGAGAAGATCTAAAAGTGGGTATGTGTTTAACCTATTTGGAGGTGCAGTTAGTTGGATGAGTAAGAAATAATCTATAGTGGCACTATCAACTATAGAGGCAAAATACATGGCAGCCACTCATGCAAGAAAGGAAGCAGTTTGGTTGCATAGATTGTGTTCAAGTATGGGGTTAGTGCAAGGAGATATAAGGATAGACTATGACAGCCAAAGTGCAATTTTCATGGCAAAGAACCCTGCTTATCATTCAAAGACAAAGCACATTGATGTTCAGTATCACTTTCTGAGGGATATGATAGAAGACAAAAGGGTGTTGCTGGTAAAGGTGGACACTTTGAAGAGTACTGCAGATGCATTGACAAAATCTGTGAGCCCTGGGAATTTCTCTTAGTGTAGAGAAACAATGGGCATTGCAGGGATGGATAAATGACTAAGCTCTCCTGTGTCCCCCTATGGAAATAAAATAGCAAGTGGGAGAATGTTGGGTTGTGTTATATTCTCTCCATGACTAGATATCCTACTGAATCGGAGGGTTAGACGGGGGGCAGAGCCCCCTTTTGTTGCGTCGATTGCACAGCGGGGGGTTCACAGGGGGGGCGGAAGCCCCCCCTATCCAGGGGGTTTGAGGGGGGCGGGTAGGCCCCCTCTATAGGGTCCGGGGCAGCGCCTCAGGGAATTTTTTTTTAGACCCTATATTAGGTTGGGCGGACCTACCTATGGTTTTGTGCATCGTTTTCACACATGGTTTTCAACACGATGATTTTCGTTCCATGGTATTGGATGCTTCGGCATGTATAAATATGTATTGTAACATTGAAAGGAACATAATGAAAAATCAAGCTAGTAGTCTTGGTTTTGGGATCCAAGGGAAAATCTCTGTATATATGTGTTTTATGTGTTATGCTCTCACATTGTTTCTTTTCTATTCTTAGAATTCGTATGCAGGTAATTTCTGTATGGGGTTAAATCCTACAGTTGGGGGGAAATATCTTATCACCAAAAAAATGATCATCTAGCTATAATTTACTAGATGGATCGAAGTGCACCATTTAAGGCCAATTTTACCATAGTAAAATTGCTTTCATTGTAAGAAATTACTTAATAAACCATATTTGTTAAGTTATCTCTGGTTCAACCCATGAAGAATAATTAAATAAATCACTATTTATTTAATTATCTTCTAGGAATAATTAATTAAACCATTGTTTAACTAATATTCCTTGTCATATTTGACCCAATTATGAGAAATAAATAGATAAACCATTAATTATCTTATTTTTCTCTAGGAATAAATAATTAATCACTAATTATTTATTATTCCTTGTCAAGTTTGACTAAATCCCCTAGGAATACTTAAATAAATCATTATTTGTTTATTATTCCTTAACCATATTTCTTGGGACAATAAATAAATCATTTACTTATTTATTATTTCTAAGTAAAAGTATTTAACCAATTTAAATATGTTTTCCCTCCAACCAAATATAATATAATATTCCAAATGGTTAATTCTAGAATTTGGTTAATAGTATTTTATTATTTCCCATTATTCGAAAATAACCTAATATTTTGTTATAAATAGAAGGTTTTTACATTCATTCTTCACTTTTGATCATTTTCATTGCTACACTCACTGTTGTAGCTCTGATTATTATCATTGCCGCACACCATATTCTTTTTCATTTGAGTTCTCATTGAGCTAAAACAATTTTTTCTTTGGGTTTTACACACTATAGAGGAGATGGACTCTACAAAATATGAAGACATTGAGGATAGCCAAGAACCCATCCCATAGAGGGGGACTAGTAACATTATTTGTTCCCTACACAAGTTTTGTTTAATAAAATATATTCTTTATATATTTGGTTTCCATTGGATTAGTGGAGTTACTTGCGCTTATTTTCTTATTCCATTCTTTCGTTTAACTATTTCTGTTGCATAGATCACAACTTTGGCATGTTTTTTTTTCTATCATTTGCTGCAGATCTACACTATTTAACAACCGTTTTTACTGTTGAGGTTGTTTGTCATCCACAGTGTAAACTGATTTCTTTTCGTACACCTCTCGATAAGAAAAAACCCCAACAACACCAGAGCCATTGTCAGTAGTATAAGTAGAATGAAACTAAAAAATATCCATGGGAGTCATCATCAAGACAACATATCACTAATCTTGAGGATCTGATAATTATCTTTTGTTTTCATGAGGTCAAGTATCTCTCACCACTTCTATAGTCAATGTTAAAAATATTCATTTTAGAATAAGAGACCCCCAAAGGCACCATCTTCATGAGAGACTCCATTTTACTCTTATCTCCAGTCATGTGATGAGAACATCCAATATATATGTACCATTAATCTTCATATTCAAATGAGAAGAGAGTAAGACCTCACCTTATCTATTCTTCCTTTTCTTTCTTATTGGTTGATCCATCCTTTTCAGATTTTTTGATATCAATGTTCTTGTTTGGTTGCTTACCATATTGTCTACGGTGATCCATAGACTTGTTCCTGCATTATTTTGCTACATGTCTAAAGTTGTTACAAGCATAACATCTTATATGTTTCATATTCATTCTATTACAATCAATGGCTTTGTGACCAAACATATTGCAAGAAAAACAATATCCCTTAAAGTACTTGGAAGCTGGTAATATTTCTGTGAGATGGTTCTTAGCTTGAAACATTATACTTCTGCAACTAGCTGCAACATGTCCAAAATTATGACATGTAGAACATTCAACATCATTGATTAGAGGAAAAAATCAATTAACACTTCTATAGTGAGGAGTAAATTATTTCCTTTGAATACTTTCTTTCCTTGGTTGTTGATGGGGTTGACTTCATATCTCCTTGTTGAGAATTTCAGATTTTGTATTAAAATTCCTTGTCTCAGCTTGTGAGCTAGATTCACCTTTAACATTTTCATGAAAACCAAGACCAGATTTGATGGCAGGATCCCTTTGACCACTAATAATATTATCCAAAATCTTAGTACTATCTTGAAATCGCAAATGTTTATCCTTTTCTTCTAATTTACCTTTTAGGATATTTACCCAACCTAATATTGTTGTTCCTTTTCTAGATACTACTTCTTCATGATTTCTTCAACCTTTCTTCCTTCCTCCACTTGTTGTTTTAATTTGAGAATCTCATTTTCTTTTCCTTCAAATTCTTGAAGTAGTTCTTCATTCTACTTATTTGATTTTTAAAGATCTTATTTTTTAGAGATGACCTCAGCTTCAAGACCTTTATATTAACTGGCTCTTTATTTAAGTTCCTTGGTTGTTGTATCCTTTTCATTAACTTGATTTCTTAATGATGTTACTTCATCTTGCAGCCTTTGACATTGATCTTCCTTTTCCTTGTACTACTTCCTTATTTTGTTTCCTTCCTCCAACTAAGTTTTTTACCTGGTAATCTCTTCCTTGTAGGTACATTCTCTTTTATCATATAGATCTTGTTGATATCTAATTTTATTTGTGAGCCTTTTAACTTCTACTTCTATGGTCATTAGATTTATTTCACTTTTACCCATAAGAGAAAATTTAGTTGTTTCATTTTCATATTCATTATTTTCAATATTGCATGAACAACGAAAGGTATCACTAGAGGACCGAAAATTAGTACCTAATAATTCTTTTACTTGATCATCTTGATTCTGAGGTGATTCTAAATTTGGATATTTCCTTCCATTTAATAGCCAACTGTCTCTATAATTGTCATTGTCTCTTTGAGATGTCTTCTTCTTTTGAGGTGCTTTCTTCTTTTTCTTCTTTCCCATTGTCTTGACAGATCTCCTTCAAGTGATCAAGCTTCTGCCAAAGGACCTGCTCTGATTCCATTTTTTGGGGAAAATACTGAGAGGGGGGGTGAATCAGTATTTTCAAATCAATAACCTTTTTATTTCATATTTTGATTTCTGTATGTGACTTTACTGAAAGGAACTCGTGTGTGTACACGTCTATTCTTAAGACAACTAGAGTACATACAGTAAACTTATGTTTTAGTTACTTCATCATTTTTTTATCTTTATATAGTGCATCAATACTTTATTAAACATTAGATAGACAGTAACCATATGTGGTAAGAAAAAAATAAAAAATCACACATAAGTATCACACATGAACACCAGGATTTAAGGAGGAAACCCAATGTGGGAAAAAACCACCTGCTATTGTCGTCTTTGACTTATTTTTAATATAAAGAAAAATATTTTTACAATCTTGTACGGGTGCACACTCATACCAGTACGGAGGCACCCACTTGTAGAAGGCTACAACCTTTTCTCGTTCTCTATCTCCTACTAGAAGGGAGCTCCAACCCCATGATATGATTACCAGCTACTACTGGCAGGAAGTTTTGACTTCCTCCTCACTGAAGGCTCCAACCCTCAAAAAAATCATGGACCACGTTTCATAAATTTTCACACTAGATCCACCTGCTTTAATACATCACAACTTGTAGATCAACTAAAGAAAACACCAACTTAATTCAAACAGAACAATGAGATCACTATAACCAGAACACAGAACTGAACTCAGAACACTGCATCAACACACATAATTAACTGCAATCTTGATCATTCATATGCCAACATGCATACACTACTTCACTTAAGGTAAACCACGTATATACGCGCTTTTTTGTAAAGAAAACTGCATACATATCTCAATCTACTAAAAACTTGTAATTCTGAATCAAACACAGAGTTGACTAGAGTTATTCTGAACTATTCTGTTAGCTTACAGAACCCCCATACAGTTAGCAAGATCAACAATCTTTTCAACCAATCAACATGTAACAAAATTCAACTTTATCATTCAATCAGTTCTACTTCAAACATTATCACTCAGCCCAGATCAACAAGAGGACATCCTTGACAGACATCAAAGATATAGCAACACTGAGCAGGTTGATGAGTCATTTATGAATAGAAACCCTTCCTTTATATACATGACTTTAAATAAAGGAACCCGCATGTATACATGACTTCACCGAGACCAACCTGCGTACAGATCTGAAAATTTTGACCTAAAATTATGCAGCTCTTTAGAACTTCAGAAAGACCCAGATCATAATATTCAGAGATAAAAATGTGTCAATACTTAGATTTAGTCAATCCATGAGCATATCATACAATGGAAATTCATTTCAGGTCTCATGATCTCGATCCATCATTGTATTCATCGGTGCATAATTAGTTTAGATCAAGCAAAGCATCAAAATCCCATAACGTGCATATTTGCTTTAGATCTAACTATTCATAAGATTTTCATTACTTGCACACCTTACACATTTTTATCTTCACCACCTTATATAGTTTATCATTTTTCAATACCACTGGTCAAAACCATACTCCAACCAATGGTTTTTTTAGATGGGATCAAAACGATCGTTGTTGGGATCAATGCCACAGGGAAATACCATGGTAATTACCTTTGGTATTTAGCATACCATGGTGCGGAAACTCTACGTGCCTTTGCTTCTTTAAACTCACGTGTATGTGCGACTTGGCCTTGACGAATCCGAATATAGATCTTCAAACATTCACCTTTATTAAACTTTTGATTCTTATCAATAAACCTTTCTCCCATCATTTTGTTATTTTGTTCCATCATTCAGTTATTTTGTTCCATCACTCTGTCACCTCTAAACTGACCTGTGGATTTATCTAGTTACCATATACTTATTCTGTTACAAGTGAGTTGCCATCAAAAACAACACATGCATAATAATGGAAAAACTTAATAGAGACTCCACCCTTTAGGATTTACCAAATATCCCTACATTCACCAGTCGAGGATTCCTAGGCCTGATCGAGGGACACACATCTAGGCTTTATCGTATATCCTACCATTCAGCGGTCGAAGATTCCTAGGCCCGCCGAGGTACACAAAATCCATCTTTATCGCAATCCCACCTTCTCTGGTGTATGGATTCCTAGGCCTCGTGTTCTTCTTTAGAGACCACCTCACTTAGTTTTGAAACCATTTGGCAATCCAGCTTAACCAAATAAAAGAGAACCCATCACATCATGGCTATCCAGAAATGGAAAGGCAAGGTTGAAAAACACAGTCACCCTTGAAAAAACCCCTTCCAATGGCTGTAGGAGAACCAAATACGCAGTTGAAATTAGATACCTACAAGTAATCCCACTATAGCTGATTTATCGTACTCTTCCTTGCTTGATATTTTCTTCCATTTTCCTTCTTTTTCCTTCCTTTTCTCTCCTTGATCCAATGTTAGAGTGCTCCAAGAATTCTCTAAGTGTCCAAGAGTGAGAGAGAGAGAGAGCTCCAAAACCGAACTGAGAAAAGCTTGTGAATTGATCCTTAGAAACATTTTTATTGATGAAGCCTCTAATTTCTTCAATTTTCCATTATTGTACTTCAATTTCCTCCTCACATGCAACTTGTGACATTTCACCTTCATTTTCTCCTAATTTCCTTTATTTTCATAATTAAAATGCCAATTAATGTCTCTTGCCTTTTCAAAGTCTTTGCCATTGCCTTTTCCAATTTCCTTAGCCATAATAATCCGAAATGAACACCCACTAGGATGTGTTTCTCAACATTCATCTTGGAATACGCGGACCATGACCTTGGTCTTATTTTACCTTTATTAACTTTATTACATGGATTTTTACCAGGGTTGTTACAATATTGAGATTGATTTTTTTGTGCAATAGTCTTGATCTCTTAGTTTTTGTATTAGGATGTCCTTTAAACCAATTCTGCAATTCAAATAACTTCTCTAGTGACACAACACCTTTAGGAATTTTATTTTCGGTCTCGTGTGTTATCTCTTTCTTGCAAGACTCTATTGTGTTTTTCCTCATTTATGGCTACGTCTTTGAATGTGTATGCATTAACAAGAAAGTGTAAGTTTTTTAGTCATCATTGAAAACACATAAATTAGTTACATTATCAAGGATAGTAGGTTTATAAATTATTTCTTTAGAAAAACCATCCCTAAGCAGTGTAAACCTAGTGGTGGCATTAGTTTTTTTTTTTTGTTTTTTTTTATTGACTAGCGAAATCGGCAACGACAATGGTATCATACTTGCGTTACACGGGTTCGAATCCCACCAGCTTCCACTATAACCTCTAGGAGGAACTGCCCAGCCCACAAGAATGGCCCTTGGTTAAGACAAGACTCGAACTTGTGACCTGCACAACAGCACAGACGACTTAGCAGATCATCTGCTAGCCACGAGACCAAACCTCTACGGGCAATGGTGGCATTAGTTAATGTGTCAATTGTGGAATTATTAATTATTGGCACTGATTTAATATTAAAATCTTTGAAAGCATAAATTAATCACCATACCTCCTATTAGTAATTTTTCAGATGAGGTGAAAGACAATGAATAGTATTATGTGCTTGTATTGTGATAATTTCAAAGTCACCAATTACTTTCAAACACTCTACCTTTAGGTCAATAGCTTCATTTAGTCCAAGAATCAAGGCCACATTATATTTTGAAATGTTGTTAGTACATTAAAATTCCAAATGACAAGAAATAAAAAAATTGTTCTTCTTGGGTTCCCCTAGGATGAATCATGTACCAACTCCATCTTGCATATTTTATCCTTCATAATACAAAGTCCACAAGTCAATATTTACATCGTTAGTTTCAAAATTAAAACTATTTACATCTATAATACATTATTCATTTCCACCAGCTGGAGGACAAGGAAGGAGTTCTAGCTATGTATCTGACGAGATGGGTGACGGCATGACTTGATAGAAACCAATATCAGATTCTAAGAAATAGTTTCCCAACTCTCCCTAATCAATATTGATAGGTTCATTGTGCACTTCTAGATTATTCACTATATACTTCATGTGTGGCTCACTGTTAACCCTAATTTGAATGTTATTTTCTTTGAATGGGAGCCACAAATGAGACTAGTCCGTGGAAAAGTATCCTTGAAGTTTACTGGACCAGTCTCTACTCAAAAGAATCTCATATGCCTCAGGAATGTCAAGAACCATAATATCAATAAACTAATGAACTCTTGAGTTAGAAAATGATCTAATAAACACATTTTTTAGTTCTCCCACCACTTGTAACTAATATCTATCAATATAAATGATATTTGCATGTTTTTTCTCTAGTTTAGCGTTAATATTTTTGCATACAAATAAAGTCATGACATTTGTCAATACATTGGATTCAACTAAATAATTATACTCATTGTAATTGAATATCTCAAATGTCAATAAAAATGGAGGTATCGATGATCTTGAATTAACATTAGTTGCATTCAAAATAGATTCAAGTCTTACCCTGGATTTGGATTTAATGGAAGTGGAAGTATTGGAAGAAGAAGTGGCTTTGTTGGCTGAAGATATGGATGAGAATGTCTTGAGAATCAACTCTCTCTATTCGGGTAGCTTAGCTATTTCAAAGGGATATATTTGCTCAAAATATCTTCATAGATTAAATGATGTTATAATCCATGTCATAAAACACACCTTGATCTTTATATGGTTTTTATAAGGTCGTTAGTTGAGAATTTTATTCAACTACTTTAAGCGTGCTGGAATTAATTTTACCACTTCTTGATGTACTCTTTGACTCCTTACGAGTTGAAGATTTTGGAATCAAATTCTGAGTAGTTTATTTCTGGGGTAATATACTTCTCAATAGCTCCTTATTATTATCATCTAAAGTAGGTTTAGCAACTAGTCATTTACTCCTAAAATTGGAAGTCTTAAGAGGATTAGCAAGAGGAGTCTCTCCAACCAAAGCGTCACCAACTAATTGATGTTCACTATCTGTAACAATATTCAACACCATTACAGATGATCCAGCAATATCTTCAGGTACAAACGACTTTTATTCCTCTTTTGATTATCATATTAGTATTCAATAGCCTAATCATCGAGAACTTTACTTACCATTCGGTCATGTTATGCAACCATTGTGGGCATGTTTTCTTAGAATAAGAAACTTGATGGAAAGTGAAATAATTGTCCATTGCTAATTCTTCCATGTTGATATTCACATTCAAGCTTTTAGCCAACTTAGATAGTTGGTTATTACTCTTCTTGAAGAAAGGCTTGAAATATTTGCTACCAGAAGAACTTTCATTGGTATTTCTCTTCATGTTAGACACTTCATTAGTTAATTGTTTGAGAGATTTTTCCAAGCTCTGAAAATCAAACACATCTTTATCACTAGACTTACTGGATGAATTGTGGGATTTCTTATGAGTATTTTTTGGATAACCTTGTACATAATGCACTCCTATAGTGATCATGTCCTTCTCAACAACAATGTCTTAAAAAAATCTAAACCAATGTAGTCTTCATTGTGCTCTTAACAAACATAGCAATGTTATATGACAACATTGCCATGTAGTATTCAATTGTGATAGATTCATGGGGCAACACATTATTTGAAAACTTGTTCAGTATCGTCATGAGATGTTGATTGAAGTCTTTAACCTTTTCCTTTCTCCCCATCTTCAATGATTTCAACTCTTTAAGCATCATAGTAGGTGTCTTCTCTTTAACAAACATTTCCAGAAAATATTTTTTGAACTCATCCCAAGTCCTAATAGACACCACAAGAAGAGTATGATACCATACAATGACCTTATTCTCAAGTGTGTGTATGGAAACAATATATAAGCAATGTTTTCATGTTTCACACTCATCATCCTTAGTGATATATAAAAATGATTGATGTTGTCTTTCGTAGAAATCCATTTGTCTAGGTCATACTTAGTAAGATTTTTTTCAGGTTGGCAAGGTAAATCATGAATAATACCTTGGATATCAATCATAGACTATTCCATCCACGCCAAATTTTTTGGTTGATTCCTAACCATGTTGTTGTCTCTATCACTTTCTGAATCTAAGTCTAAGAATTTGTTATCATTTCACAAATTTCCTTCATCCTTAAAATTCTCTCCATTCTCAAGCCCCTCAACATGTTTAGCGTTCTCAAGTGGTCCCTGCTTTTCACCTTCTAGATACTCCCCTTCAAGATTCTTAGAATTAGCTTGACCTTCAATACCCTATTTTGAGTTTCTTTCTAAAACATCTACTAAATCACCAAATAAATGTTAAACAACTCATGAATTGTACCAAATAATACCCCTTAGTGATGTGCCTGAGGTTGGGTTATGAATTTATGAGGTAAGAAATATGTAATGGGAAGGAGTCCAAGCCCTCTGGTGTATTCACAGGTAGTAGGGTGAAGGGATCTTAACTAGTTGTAAGTAACTTCATATACTAGTTTAAAACTGTGTGCAGGGGATTCAATTTCAGGACTTTCCCACATAGAGGGAGTCGGTGAATGGGAATGGGTTTGGTTATTTTCTTGGTCAAATCTCCCAGGAAAATAATTAGGAGTTGTTCCAGCCATATAATGGTGTGCCTCCTTTTATCACCAAATCTGTTGATGGGCCAAATTTTACCGCCAATAGTTAAGGGATCTCCCTAGTACAAAATCCCAACTAGACTCTACATTGTTTGGGATAGGAGTCCCATATGATTTGTGGGGCCAAGAACCACCATGTTGTTTTATGAATTGTTTTGGATGGAATGAACAAGCGTTAGAGAAAAAATAAAACTTCTGATAAATACAAGT
This sequence comes from Pinus tabuliformis, assembly GCA_031772625.1. Classification (NCBI taxonomy): domain Eukaryota; kingdom Viridiplantae; phylum Streptophyta; class Pinopsida; order Pinales; family Pinaceae; genus Pinus; species Pinus tabuliformis. Next base: position 1,537,139,313 of record CM062819.1, read on the forward strand.
TAAATCAACTTTCTGGAAACTTTACATATGAGATTCCATAGACATAACAACAATAAAATAACATGACATGAATCTTAAAGAATCATGTTAGCAAAATTCAATTAAAATGTGTGGATAAAGGCGAAATATCTGTTTATCGATTACAATTTAGAACCTAATTGATCACAAACATGAAAGCATGAACCACATACAATCCCAAGTATGATATATACCTAAATCGACAAAATAGTTTTTCAACATAAACACATGGAATCATAGACATATACCATTGAAACACCAAGAGAAGAGTCCCACAATTGTCAACAACACATGTATGGAATTGTGCGCCTTGGATCAAAGAACTTTCCAAATTAAGTCAAAATCTCCATAACACCATCACATGAAGTACACATGAAATCCATTAGTGGGGATGCAAAGCTATCACTTGAATTCTAAAAAATATCTATAAGCTCTCAAAACAATATTCTCAAATGAAGTCCAAAACTAAAGGTCCATTACATCTAACCATGAGGGTATATTTATAAACAATGTGGTGACCTTTCACCTACCATGATGTTTCACCTACCCTCATGACTATTCAACCTCCATGTGACTCTTCATATTCTTTATGACTATTTAATATAAATTATATTTTACTTTTAATAAAATAAAAAATCTTACAAAATTAAATAAACAAAACAGTCTCATTTAGCCAATTTTGGGATGGAGAGATCAGGAGCTTCTGTCTGTAGATCTCTAACCAAGTATGCTTTCTAAACTTTGTATTCACTAGTGATCAACTAGATATTGTGTTATAGTTCATCTTCATATCTCGTGAGTAACTCCATTGCATCAAGTGTCAATGTTTCATTTTCAGCTTGCACTTGGTTTAATTGCATTGTGAACTTCATCTGTATTTTTATGGATTCAACAACACATTACCTGATCACCTCTTTTGTAACCTCTAGATCACTTTTTGCAGCAACTTGACTTATTGGATCTAAAATTCTTTGAATCTCTTGTTTGACCTCTTCTTGTGATACTTTTTCTCCTGTTTCACCAATGGAAGGTATTTTATCTACCTTGAGAAGAGATTCAAGCCCCTTATGCAAGTTCTTATAAGTGACCATTATTTTACCCATGTATTTGCTCATCTTTTCATGTGATTGCATTTTGATACCAACATCCACTTTATCATTTTTTGCTGTTATCCAATTTTTCCTACAAATTTTTTCAAATGCCTTAGGGTATTTCATGATTCATTCATATATGAGATTGACTACTGAGGATGTTAGTTTAAATAACATTCCTCTTCCTTTTAACTCACTTTTCATGTGGGGAAATGGATCCATTACTTGATATAGGGCTATCATTTCATTATATACTAGACTCATAACTTCCTCTAGCATCTTAACTTCTTCAAGAATAGATGCCCGCAAATCTTTACCCCGAGAGTGTGTGATCAACAAGGTCTATTTCTCAGTTGTAGCTAAATATTTTACAGATCAGAAATAGCCAACGTTTCCTTTAATTCTTAGTAGACCTTCGAAGATTGATCTATCTTCTTCTCCATGGTAGCTACAAAATAATTTTTGGTAGAAGCATATACTCTGGGATTCATTATAGTATCCATCACTATCTCCCATTTTATAGTGACCAATATGGGTTTTCCTGGATCCATCGCCCAACATTTGTGCCTTTCCCATATGATTTTACATTTAACTTGATTGAAAGTAATTTTGGGGAGATCCAACATCGCTTCTTCTTCATCCACTTTGATGCCTAATTCCTAAGATGGAAAATGTATGTCAGTGATAGGAGTGAGTGGTGGAACATTCAAGGTAGGCAACTCTATATCTTTTTCTAGACCTAGAAACCTGCTATATTTTTCTCATTTATCTTCATTCTCTTTATTGACCAATTATTGTTCAAGCTACTTGTCTAATGATTCTTCTTACATTTTGGTTTCTTCTTCTTCCTTTATTTTTCTTTCTCCCTTTTCTTTCCTTGTGTTTTCATCTTCTTCTTTCCTTTTCTTTGCATCTTTCACATTCTTTCTTTTGATAACTTATAGTTTCTTCTTTTCTTTTCCTTCTTTTTCATATTTTCTTCCTTTTCTTGTTTTCTTCTTGTCTCTTCTTCTTCCTACTTACGTTTAGCTTATTCCTCCTCTTAAGTTCTTGTTACTTCTTCCTCCTCCTGCCTTCGTTTATCTTATTCTTCCCGGTGCTTCCTTTTAGTTTCCTTATTAGCCATTTGTTCCTTTTTCTTATATTTCTTGGCTTCTTGTCCCTATTTTCTCTTATGAATGGCTTTCCTCCCTTTCATGCTCAGAATGCTCCCATCCATCAAATTGAATAGCTTATTCTACCACCTTGGAAGAGTTGTAGGATTTTTTTACCTTTTCCTCCTCTTTCTAAGTGGCTAAAGTGTATATCTCACTATATCCAATTGCTTTACAATGTCCCATGGTGATACCTATCAGATAGTGTTTATGAAAAATCAACTCACCAAACCCGAAATGTTGCAATTATTCAAATTCTGCTACTACCTCTTTGAAACTTTTAATGGTGTAATCCCTAATATCCAATGGAAATACGGACCATGGGGTTTCTTGGCTTTGGTCGATGTCTTTGAAAATATTGTAGCAAGTTTGTAAGCCACCTCCTACAACACTAATTTGTCCATAATGAATTTAGGTAGAGCATGTGGAAGCTTGTAGGTGTTGTATACTCTGATGAAAGTATAATCACCAAGAGGAAACCAATCTATAATACCATTTAAAGAAGATATGGCTTTATTAGACATGCATGGAGGCTTTGTGCAGAAGAGTAAATGATATAGAGGAGAGATGAAATATTCTGCAATCTTCTCACACATTCCCCTATATCCTACATTCCACAAACTCTTAAAATAGATATTCACATGTAGTTCTTAATCAAGACTTTGTTTCAAACCTAGCCCTTCAAAATAGCACTTTGCACACACAACATCCAACAAGTAATATGACATGTAAGACTCTGATTGTTCCATCTCAAGTGGATTCTTTTTTTCTTAGACATTGGATTTGATGGAGGATTCCGAAACATTTTCCCAGTTGAACATGGTCCCTTTAGTGGTACACACAACAATCAAGGGAACCCAATGTTATAGACATATTTGGGCACTACAACCCCAATATTATATGTCCATAAACCAAGGGCTCTTTAACCCCTAAAAGTTTTGTTTCATACCCTAAAGGATCATGGTCAACTGATTACATCATTTCCCAGAAGTTCCACCTGAAAAACCACTCAAAACTAGCCAAACCTGGACCATACTGACTACTCAACTGTCAAGATGTGATGCATCTCACCTTCTACACACGAGGGGTACGATGCATACTGAAAAGGCCTTCTGTAGGGTGCGATGAGTGAGGATGGACAAATGTTTGAGACAGTTTGCTAAGTGGATGATCATGGAATCTTTCAGAAACTTCTCATATGACACTTGCCTCTCTAAATTCGCCCAAGGATGAGTAAGAGATTAATGAAATCTCCAAGTGGAAACAAGAACTATCAGTGGAATGACACTAGTCAAAAACCTAGAGCTGACTCACACCCTTGCAAGACATATATAAATGGATCCCTCATCTGAGAGATCTAAAAGGCTGGAATTTTGTATTTTGTAAGGAAGTGTTGTTGGTTTATCTATGAGAAGAGACATTGTATTGTTGGGTGATCTTGCTTTTCATGAGGTGAAGAGGGCTTTGATGCTGGATCAGACAGTTGGGTTGTAATCCTCTCTTCTACTATTAATAAATTTATTTGATTTTTCCTCCATATAATCATGTATTTGTGAATCTTGTTGTTTATGAATGCAATTGTATGGTCAATGTACTTCTGATTCTGCATTGTTTATGATATTATAGACTGTGATGCTTTGACGGTGTTTTGTTACTTTGACTCTACAGGTATTCTTTGAAGCGGGACAAGTAAGAGAGGAGTGGAAAGCTCTATCAAGGGAGAGAGAAATCAAGCAAGGAGCCAAGTGAAAGATCTAGGTTGGTCCCCTTTGCTTTTCTCTTATTTGTCATACATAAAGGAAATCACAAATTGCTTTGATTGTTTGTTTCTAAGATAGCTACCTGTCTTAGTGGGACTAGTAGATCTAAAAGACACTAGTTTTCCCAGAAACAAAATGGTGACTCCACTGGGGAGTGAATATATTGTTGTTTTTTATTGTTGTTTGCTTTATAAACTACAGACGGAACTTGAAGTTAGCCAGAGAGCCTTCGAACTGCCTTTTCTATGCAATTGCAAAGTAGATGAATGCTGCTTCAGTCAATCTCTGGGTTGGTTTATGAACTGAACATCTGACTTACAAGCATTCTAAGTGCCCTTGTGGTAGCTCAATAACCTCCTAAGATCATACCCCTGTACTTTTTTCTTTACTGTTCATAATAGCTCAGCCTAAATCCCTGAACTCAGCTGCAAATTTGACCAAAAACCCAACTCAGTTTCGCTCCCTGGCCCATCGCACTATCTGTAACTGGAAACTAGTATGCATCACACCTCCCATGTGTAGTAGGTGAGATGCATCCCTGTTTCTCTGAAGGACAGGTGCGATGACTGAGTGATCTCATTTCTCTCTTTGAAATTTGGTTTTTGTCCTTGTTTTCAGCTCTGTTTGATTATGTTGCTGCTTATGATCAGTATCTCATTGTTCAAGCTTCTTTCCTTTACATGTTTCAGCCTCCATTGATTAGGATTAATGAATGTTTTAATGTATTTGTCCATCATTTACAATCCTTCGTAAAAAATTAGCTTAAATTGAATTGTCGTTTTGATGCAAAAAGTATCGTAACTGTTGTTTTGAGTCAAAAAGAAGAGTGTCGTAAAGTCTTCCTCCTCTAGATATTCGATTGTACTTTTTTCATTGTATTTGATTTGAATTGTTAATATTTGAAGTGTCAAAAGCAGTTTTCTATTCGAAATCAAAAAGTGTCATTTTAGTCTTCCTTTCATTTTTTGAAAAGAAATTGTCGAAATGTCGCTTTGAAGAAAAATAGTTCAGATCTATACTTATTTTTCCTTTTTGGCATTCTCACATTAAGGAAACGAAAAAAAAAAAATACATGCATGTGCATTTGCATTTAGACTGTGTGCGAAAATGGTTTAGTAAAAGTGCATTTAGTGTGTGCTATTTGCTCTTTGTTGAAAGAATCGTAATCTTCTTTCCTTAGTAGCTAGGATTTTCATTGCTAAAAGAAAATAAACGATTGTTTATCATTTTATATTGAATATTTAGGAATTTTACATCTACATCACGTGGTGAACCTTGAAAGACAAACTTCTAAGAAAGATCAACTCTAAAATAAATCTTAATGAAAATAAAAATGCTTTGGAACCTAATGCAACATATCTACAAGTCTAGGCTAGAGACGTGTTCTAGCGTCGTAAAACCTGGTAACTATCGTTTTCATCAAAGGTTAGGTGATTCCTCCTCTTTGATACAAAGAGTGCCAGTATAGACTTGTGCTCCCCGTACCATCAAGTATATATTGGGAGACCACAATAGGCTGATATCCTTTATCCATAGGAAGTCGTGTCTGTTGCCCTATCGATCTCAATGCACTGAACACACCATTCGGGAAGATTGACTGCCGTACATAAGTCCTTGGTAATTTCTCTTTAATTTATCACTAAGGTGTATTTTGCAATTTTGCGATTAGTTTGGTAATCCCTCTGTTGGCTAGTTGAATTGTTTATTGATTAAACAATCAAGTACCACATTAATTGTCAACCTGGGAAAGTCTTTTTATTCCAAAGGCTACCGCGTACTGTATGTACTTAATCCTAAAAGCATTAAAAAGTTGTAGTATACGTAATCCTTACGCTAAGTTATCACAGTACTGATAAAATGAAAGTAATTAATTAAGATCACAAATCTGAAAAGCAAAATGATGGATGCTCTGTTGGCAGAGGATCAGGACCCTATCCTCCAGGTGAGGACGTTCAGCACCTGCCCCTGTAACCAGATTGCTAACACACACTGCACTCTAATTCACCGGTGAAATATCCTTGCACAACTTCAAGCAGTTAATGAAACAGAGTACTAGCAAAACGGAAATACCATAGGTAATGCTACAGAATCCAAACAGAGTACCAGCAGAAAGAGACTATCACACACTTACACACTTAACAGAAAATTAAATGGGTGAATCTTGTGAGGAAGGCGGGCCCAGTCCCTCTCACAAGATTCCCTAGAACACAAAGGCTAGATTAAGTGCTCAGAACAATCTTCTATTCATCTGCCAAAAGATTCAAGTACAATAAAGTTTAGACTTGCTGATGTCTTTCAAAATCTCACTTATAGATCACACATTCACCCCCCTTCTAATATAGATGTCTCCTCTTTATAGAGGAGACATCTATTACAATAGATTATTACAATTCATTCAGTTAACCCATTCTATCAAAAATAAGAATTACAGACCGTTGTTACAACAGTATAACAACATATTCTTTCTTAGGTTCTGGCTGTTACACAGCTGGTAACTGTCTTCGACCGTCTTCTTGGGATCTTCGCATTCCTTTGCCGTTTCCCCATGCTGTTCCTGATTTAAGCAATGGTAACTGTGTTCTACCCGCTTTAGATAGCTGCAGATCGTGTCGCGTCAGCGTTCTTCAGATAGTTGCCGGTTGTTATTCCCAGCTGTTGCAAAATAGCCTGCTTTAGATAGTTGTTGTTGCTGACTGTAGCAACTGCGTAGTTGCTGCTTCTGGTGTTGCAGCAACTGCGTAGTTGTTGTTTCTGGTGTTGCAGCAACTGCGTAGTTGTTGTTTCTGGTGTTACAGCAACTATAAATTATAATTCCTGCAGGCTTAAGACAATTACTTGGCAACTTAGTCATCTTTTCAAAGATAAATATAAAGATACTCACGAATATGCAATGAACAATTAAACATATAGATATGCGGAAAGTTACTTCGTACCTTGGGGACATTAAGTCATTATGTAATCAAAGCTTACAACTTATGACTGAAAAGGATAATATTATGGAAAAAATATAAGGTCAAAGTAGGTCAATTCTGAGTCCTAACATCCCCCCCAACTGAAGAGATTGCATGTCCCCATGCAATGCCTACTCTGAGTTTGAGTCGGAGTACTGGGATGAACAATGTAGATTACTGAGACAATAGTTATAGGAAGTGGCATCAAACTTCTTCCTGAATCCACAGGCAGTCTGTATTTGCCTCCATGCTGCTGCTTCTTCCCTGTTGGATAATCCAAACTGTCCTTTGTATTGTTCACCAGATAGCCATAAAAGTGGAAATCTAAATCTGTAACCCATCCAATTTTCAGCACAGTGCTGCATGCAATTAACATAATGAGGTACCCTTGAGAGTGCCACCTGCAAATTAGGTGGATTATAAGGGTGATATTCCTGCCTCTCCTTGGGGCAGTTCTCCCAAAACAGTTTGTTTGCCTTGACAGCCAAGGATGCCTTAGTCTTTACATAATGCTGACAGTCTTTCAGGACCATTGCTTGCAGTTGCTTAACATGGTCCTTCATTTCAGGATCACTTACCATTCTCAGGTGTTGTGCAATAAAGGTGGTTGCATTCTGTGGTTCAGCTCTAATCCACAGAAGACAATTCTGTTCATTATGTTGAGCTGAAGCAAAGGCGTTCTGCCATGTAAGTTGATTAGCTAGAAAGGAGATAAAGACTCTCAGCTGTATGTCGCCAACTACAAGTATCATATTCATATTTCTTTCTTCGGACATGGCTTCATTATGGAGATAGAGCTCGCATAACAAATTTTGATCATTTTTAGGTGCCTCTGCAAAGGTTTGCATAAACTGCTCTGATGTAACTACCTGATGAGGTCTACCTTCTTTGACAGCCTTTATCTGCAAAAATGTGAGTCTTTCCCTCAAAAATGTTGCATAATTAAAAGAGGGTTTCCTTGTAGCAAGTATTCTTTGGAACAACTCAAACATCTGGGTCAATCTGGCTTTTAGTTCCTTGATCTCTTTGTACTGGGCTCTGCACTGCTCAAGTGCTTCCCAGTTCTTGTATGCATGACTAAACCAGATCCCTTTTTGCTGTTGGAATGCCTTGCCTTGTGACTGCTCATATTCTCTCCACCACTCTCCCTTTAATGCTTGAAAACTATCTGTTTCTGTGCATACATCACTAACAGAGGGAAGCTCTGTTTGTGTAAAGGCATCCACAAGGATAACCTGCTCTGTAGGAGTAGGCTGGGATGATCCAACATCTTTTTCTTCATTTCTGGCTAGTGTCTCTTCTTCCTGTTGTACTGATTCATTTTGTTCCATGGTGATTTGGGTGGGCCGGGGTGAGTCTGTGCCTTTTTCCTCATTTCCTTCTTCTTCTTCTGCTTCCTTGGCAATTTGAATAGAGCTGGGTGAGTCCAATTTTTCTTCATTTCCTCCTGAAACTATTTCTTTTTCCTCCATAACAGTTTGGGTAGGCCGGGGTGAGTCTATACCTTTTTCCTGATTTTATTCTATTTCTTCCTCTCATTCCATGACACTTTGAGTGGGCCGAGATGAATCTGTGTTTTCTTCTGCATTTCCTGATTCTTGTGTAACTACTTCTTCCATAGCAATTTGGGTAGGCTGGGGTGAATCTATATTCTCCTCTTTCTCATTCCTTGTTTCTTCCTGCATAATTTCTGGGGAACTTGCTGGTTCTTGTGTAACAGCAAGCCCTTCTGCTTGTTCTTGCGCAATCTCTGGAGAACTTACTGGTTCTTGTGTGACAGTAAGCTCTTCTGTTCGGACCTGTGCAGTTTCTGGGGAACTTACTGGTCCTTGTGTGTCAGTAAGTTCTTCAGTTCTATCTTGTGCAGTTTCTGGGGAACTTACTGGTTCTTGTGTGTCAGTAAGTTCTTCAGTTTGGTCCTGCATCTTCTCTGGAGAGCCTGTTGGTTCTTGTGTGACAACAGGTTCTTCTGTCTGCACTTTTTCTGGAGAGCCTGTTGGTTCTTGTGTGACAACAAGTTCTTCTGTCTGCACTTTTTTTGGAGAGCCTGTTGGTTCTTGTGTGACAACAGGTTCTTTTATTTCAGCAGAGGATTGTGGCATTTCCGTCTGTGTGACAGCAGGCTCTTTCGTTTCATCTACAACATCGGAGGCTTCCTTCATTGGTTCTGCCACTACCTTATATCCTGCCTGAGTATATATTTCACCACAATTGGTACACACATATTCATTATCCTTACTTTTCTCTGCTGCAGACGCTACTCGTGCTAAAACATGCAGGCTAAATTCATTCTGATATGCTTCCTTGACCCTTATTATTTCCTCCTGATAGTCCTGAATCTGAGATTTCAAAAATTCAATTTCTTCCTGCAAGGCAGGTATGGTAGGCTGGTCTTGTGGAGCGGCAGATTCCCATGGAGGCAGAGGTTGTGTTTCATCATTTTGATCAGTATTCCCCACAGGTGGTTCTTGTGTGTCACCTGGGGTAGTGGCTGTTTCTTGTGTTGCAGCCACTTGGTCACTATTACCTTGGGTGTCGGCAGCTGGTTCTTGTGTGTCAGCTGCCTTAAAGTATGATGTCACGAAGCTATGAACACTCTGCATCTCAGCTTCCGAGGTTGAGGGAGAGGAGTTTTGAGGACTGGTGGGAGTGCGGATCCTTATAGTGATGGGCGGTGAACTGGGGGAATTAGGAGATTCAGCTGCTACCGATGACCGAGTTCTTCACTTTGGTAGAGAAGCAGGGAATTCAAGCGTTTTTCTCTTTAGGCTAGCTTTCTTTAGGATGGGGACAGTAACCGGAGTAGCAGGTGCCTTAGCTGAAACCCTAGTTCTCCTTCTTTTCAATGGGGTTTTCTTTTCCTGCTGCCTTTTTCGTTTAAGCAGGGTAATAGGGATATTGTCATCGGAGCCATCAGTAGAAATACCAAGTATGAGAATGGAGGGATTGGTTCTTTTAGGAGATGGGGTTGTTCTCGTGGTTATTTCTACATTCTCAGCAACTTGCGGGGGTGTTTGCTGGAGTTGTTCAGGAATGTGCTCTGCTTGCTGAGGGTTTTCTAAAGGGATTTGTTCAGGCATGTCCTCCGTTTGCTGAGGAAGTTCTTCATCTTGCTGAGGTGTGTCCTCAGCTTGGTGAAGAATTTCCTCTTCTTGGTGAGGAATTTCATGTTCCAGCTGTGGAATTTCTGCCTCCTGATGGGGATTAATGGGGGGTGGAGGGTTATTTAGAGCGAGGGCTCTATTAATCAGCAATTGGGCTAAGCGGTGGTGTTTTAAGGAAAGAAGTGGATGCTTCGCTTTCACAACATAACGTGACATATTTTGGAGACAACCCAATAGATAATATGGCATGTTTATTAACTGACCATTTCTCAAATGATTTAACAGGACGAAATCGTGCTGGTAAATTACCTGGTAGCGGCCTTCGTACGTCAGATATTGCTTGACAAATTCAGCGACTTTCGGCCACGGTTGAGGTAACGACCGAAGTGCTACGCCTCTGCCCTTGGGCTCTACCTGCTCGCCTGGTCGGAGAAAATCCTACTGTGCATTAAGAATCAGGTGCTTTCTGCTGAACCACCGTGTGCCATTAGCTGGTAGCCCGGTAACTTCGGCTATGATTTCTTCCGTGACTGGAACTTGAATTCCCTGGACAACAGAGAATCCTTCTGTTAAATTGCATGCAAATTCAAGGACTTGCTGCTCGTCAAAGTCCGGAAGTCTCCTGAAGTACTCTATCCATCCTGCTTGCAAGAAGATTTGATAAATCTCCGGAAAGAGTTCCAGGACTGCTGTTGTGCCAGGTTCATGTGTAATGAGGGTTCCTCCCATAGCTGTTGTTTCAGTGAATTTCAAAGTTCAGAGCCGAGCTTCCGATTTTAGTTCAGAGTAAAACGTCGCAAATGGTAACATGTCCTGATAGGGTGGCTTTTACATATTACGGGGAGAGTTAAGGGTGGCGGTAGTTGGCGTAGTATGTCATTATGACAGTTGCTTTGGTAATCCCCCCCTCCTACGTGTAAATGATATGATTGGAAGTACAATTATTTGATAGTCCTATCAACTTCTCCGCACTATCTATTATTTAATGTCCATACATAATCATGCGTACCTTCGTATTTTACCTTTTTGATTGCTGCATCAAAAAGTCTTGTCTTGTCTTATGCTGGATCATAATGATTACCGCGGATCTACAAGCATGGGAATACCTGTGATTTGTAATGATAATGACGGGAAGTGATAGTAGGGTGCTGTAATCATCACAAGAAGTGGTATATTTTATCAAAATTTGTTCCTTGGGGCTGAAGTGGTAAGACTGGTGTTTTCGTACGTGAGGGAATTTGCTGGGAAGGATATTCCGTGATCGGGAAGCGATGTTGTAGCACCGGGATTGGTGTTGCAGCAACGGAAAATTGTTGTTGTGGCAACAGGGAATGATGTTAGACGTTTGTAAAAATGGGAAATGTGCTGGGGCAATAGGAATGGTGTTGCAGCAACAGAGAATGGTGTTGCAGCAACGGGAGTGGTGTTGCAGCAACGGGGAATGGTGTTGCAGCAACAGGAATTGGTGTTGCAGCAACAGGGAGTGGTGTTGCAGCAACAGGGAAATGGTGTTGCAGCAACAGGAGTTCCGAGTCCGCAAAGTAATTCCTTTGAAACTTTTGTTCTCAGCTACTTCCCAGGCTAAAATCTGCAAAATACTGAAATGTAATATCGCAATCCTTGGCAGGATTTATTAGTTTCTTAAAAAAAGAATATCTAACCTAAAAAAAAAAAAAAATTACATAAATAATAGAAACTCAAGTGCTTTGAGGAACAGCAAGTTCCCCTGGAAAAGAATACTGTTTTATTGCCATGCAAGTGGCTTTAAAATCTTCTTTGGAAACCGACTGCTGATATAACCGAATTCTGTAGCCATTCACTAACAATGGTGTTCTGCTTCCATCAATTGTTAAAAGTCTAACTGTTCCATTTGGAAAAACCGCATCCACTTCATACGGCCCTAACCATCTTGTTCTTAGCTTCCCTTGGAAATTCTCGAAACGGGAATCATAAAGTAGAGCCCAGTTACCTTTCTGGAACTGCTTTTGCTTGATGGTTCTGTCATGCCATCTACTTCTTTGTTGCTGTATCATAGTTGTTTGATGGACGGCATCCAGTCTTTTCTCATCCAATTCCTGAAGCTGTTGCAACCTGGCTGTCTGTGCATCAGTTAAATCAAGGTTAACAGCTGAGGCAGTTCTTAAGGTTTTAATCTCAAACTCTACAGGGAAAATAGCATTCTTTCCAAAAACTAATTCATAGGGTGAAAAGCCTGTTGTATTCCTCCAAGTGGTTCTATAGGCCCATAGAGCCTCAGGCAACCTCTGAAACCAGTCCCTTCTATTCTCCTTTATTGTTTTTGTTGATGGCTTCTATGACCTTGTTGGTACTTTCCACCTGCCCATTTGCTTGGGGGTGGTACGGTGTAGTCATTTTGTGCTTGATATGATATTTTTGGAGCGTATTTTTGAAGCCATGAGAATTAAAAGGAGGTCCTCCATCAGTGGCTAATTCTCTGGGTAGTCCAAATCTAACAAAGATTTCTTCAAATAAGAATGTTAATACTGCTTCTTCATTAGCTTTAATGAGTGCTTTGGCTTCTATCCATTTAGTCATATAATCTGTGCATACTAATATGTACACTCTTTGATTAGACGAAGGATTAATAGGACCTATAAAATCTAATGCCCATCTCTCAAAAGGTTTAAGAGTTACCTGGGGATTAAGTGGCATTTCATCCCTATGGTTAGGCTGGCCCATTCTTTGACAGCTGTCACAAGCCTTCACATATTTTCTAGCATCTTTAAAAAGTGATGGCCAATAATAACCCATTCTAAGTACCTTGTGTGCTGTTCTTTTGTCTGCAAAATGTCCTCCACAAGGGCCATCGTGACAAGGTTTTAGTATATCATAAATCTCGTCTTCCCCAATGCATCTCCGGATTTCTTGATCTATTCCTGTGTGGAACAGACACCCACTTATCCAGCTGTACCTAGCACTTTGCTGAATGATCTTTCTTCTTTCCCTGTGTGATAGGTGTGATGGTAATTTTCCTGCAACTAGATAATTGGCAATGTCTGCATACCAAGGTGAGTGAGCAGATACTGCAAATAAATACTCATCAGGAAAAGAATCATCTACTGGAGAATTTTCATCAGTTTTTAAACGAGAAAGGAAATCAGCAACTACATTTTCTTTACCTGGCCTATCTACAATTGTGATGTCAAATTCCTGCAATAGTAATAACCATCTGGTGACTCGGGCATTTGTAACTGATTTATTCATTAAATACTTAATGGCTGAGTGATCAGTATGCACAAAAGTAGTGTAGCTAGTAATATAATGTCGAAATTTATTAATAGCATAAATAACTGCTAGAAATTCCTTCTCAGTGACTATGTAATTTAGCCCAGCTAGTGTCATGTTCTTGCTAATAAAATAGATGGCATAGGGGAGACTGTTTTCTTCCTGACCCAGGACAGCTCCAATTGTCGTGTCTGAGGCATCAAAGGAGATATGAAAGGGTAATGCCCAATCAGGTCCCCTCAAAATGGGAGCTGCGGACAACTGATGTTTAAGTTTATTGAATGCATTTTCACAGTCATCAGTCCACTTAAATTCAACATTTTTCATTAACAACACAAATAGAGGAGAAGCTATTTTGGAAAAATCCTTAATGAATCTTCTATAGTATCCGGCATGTCCTAAAAAGCTTCTTACATCAGTTTGTGTTTTGGGGATAGGAAGGTTTTAAACTACCTGTATTTTAGCTGGATCGACTTGAATTCCTAAGAATGAAACAAAGTGACCCAATACAATACCTTGATTCATCATCATATGGCACTTTTCAGTGCTTAAAGCAAGGTGTGCTTCTATACACCGCTTAAGTACTTTTTCAAGATTCTGTAGTGCATCCTCAAAAGTCACTCCATAAGGGGTAAATTCATCCATAAATATTTCTAATGAATCATTTAACATATCAGAAAAGATCCTTATCACCGCTCTTTGGAATGTTGCTGGAGCATTACATAGCCCAAATGGAAGTACTATGTAAGCAAAGGTCCCCCATGGGCTAGTAAATGTGGTCTTGTCTTGGTCCTGGGGTGCAATCTTAATCTGATTATATCCACTAAACCCATCCAAGAATGAAAAGAATTTCTTACCTGCTAAATTATCAAATACCTGATCAATAAATGGTAAAGCGAAATGGTCTTTTTGGGTGGCTTTATTCAATGCTCTGTAATCCACACATACTCTCCATTTCCCATTTTTCTTGGGTACAATTACAAGTGGGGAGACCCACTCACTATCAGATATGGGGTATATAAATCCTGCATTCAAGAGTTTTTGAAGTTCCTCCTTCACAATCTCTCTTAGGTTGGGGTTCATTCTCCGCTGGGGTTGACAGACTGGTCGGGACCCTCTTTAATATAGATACGGTGAGTGCATAATTCAGGTGAGATCCCTTTCATGTCTGTGTAGTCCCATGAAAATGCCTCTTTATTTTCTTGGAGTAACTTTATTAATTGCTTTTTTTCATTATCAGTCAAGTCAGGATTTATATTTAATGTTTTGCCAGGCTCAATTTCAATTGTTGTACTTTTGGAAGGGCTGCCTACTGCTGTCTGAAATAAGTTTTCATCTCTCATGTTCTGCTGGGATTCAGATTCTAAGATTGCAGTGAAGTGATTATATGTTTCAGGGCTGACCGAAGAGGGTTCAGAAATAAAGCTGCTGATTAATTCATCTTTGGTGGAGTCCTTAAAAGTCAAGGCTTGTCCAATAGTCAATATAGGTTGGGTTTCTTCATCCTCATAGTCTACCCATACAGAATTGTCATTATTAATCATGGGTGTAGCATGAGGATAGAGGGTAAGCTGTTTGGTTTCCTGCCCATTAGAGATGGTCATTGATCCAGATCTACAGCTGATGAAAGCATCTGCTGTAGCCAGCCAAGGTCTTCCTAGAATCAACGGATGACCCCCCAACTTTGTTTTAGTTTGTAACACCACAAAGTCAACCGGGTAATTCCAGGATTCTACACAGATTATAAGATCTTCAATGACCCCTTCAGGTTTAATCATAGAATGGTCAGCCAACTCCAAGATAGTTGGAGTTTCCCTGATAAAGTTTTTTAACTGGAGCAATTGTGATGTTTCGAGTGTCATAATATTTATTGCAGCTCCTAAATCTACTAGGACTTTAGAGATAAAGGTTTTTCCAACCTGGACTGTTACTGTAGGGTGACCAGGGTCACCATACTTTACAAGATAATCTTTTTCTGTCATTAAAGCAGTTAATTCTCCCATCACATGAACTGTGAGGGGATTCTTAGCCTTCCTTCCTGGTTTTTTTACAAATGTCTCTAATAGTTCTAGCATAAATAGGAACATCCCTTAATGCTTGCAATAATGGGATTTTAACATACAAGTTCTGTAGCTCTCCTAAAAGGTTAAAGGTAGGTTGCTCAGGTGTTTTAGTGAGAGCCAGCCGTTCAGGGAATGGCGGATCTATTGTTTGATCATTATTATTAGGTGCTGATTCTACTGTTTCAGCATTATTGTTAGCTGGTTCCTCTTTTCTAACTTCTTCTTTGTCAGAGTCAGTAATATCATCTATAATGGGTTCAAAAATTCTCCCTGAGCGAAGATGAATATCATTACATTGTAGGGGAGAGACAGGCTGATTTTAAATGTCAATAACTTGCAGGGCTTTATTATTATTTGGATTGGGGTTAGGTTGCACAGGCAGCTGTGGTCTCATTGCCTGGTTATTTGGAGGAGTATTGGATGGTAAGGAAAGAGACTGTTGTTGTTGAGGAAATGGTATCTGTTGGGCTGCCCAGTTTGGATTCCATTGATTAAAATACGGTTGCTGGGGAGCCCAAGGATTCCATATAGTAGGATCAGGAAAAGGAAGATTTGGTTGCTGCATAAGTGGAAAATTCATTGTATTAAAGGGTGGGTACTGCATTTGGTTCATGGGTGGGTAGTTTGTTTGAAAAGGAGAGTTATTATTCCAACGACTGAATGCTGTGTTAGAGTTCATACCTTGTCTTTGTGGCCATTGCCTCCTCTGTGTCATCAGGTACACTGCTTCAGCCTCTTCTTCAGTTGACTGCAATGCTGCTTTGATTCCAGGTAGAGAGGGGCATTGCTGGGTTTCATGGTCCTTCTCGCAGATTGTGCAGATAGGTATCTTATCCAGTGGGCATTCCCTGAGTGGGTGTTTTTCTCTGCATTTGGAACAGAAAATAGCTAGAGCAGCTTCTGCTTCCGCCTGTTTCTTCCTAACCTGCAGAGCATCCATTTGTAAAGTAAACGAGCTTAACATCTCAGTTTTAAATTCTTCTAATAAATTACCTATTTCAGCCCTTGTTGCTCCTCCACTTGCTGACTTATGAACTCTTGAATATACATTATCTCTGCTTTTTGATCTGCCTACTGCTCCCCTTGAACATCTCATGCAGAGATTGATAATTTCATCAAAGGGTTCTTTGGAAATGTCCCCTTTTCCCAGCATGTTTAACATGTCCAGGCAGTCATCTCGTACTCCTTTCAGCAATATAGTCTTCAGAATATCTTTACTCATATTAGGATGATCAGACCGCTGCAGATTATACTGTAATCTTTCCACAAAATCTTCCAAATTCTCGTCCTCTTTCTGAACCATTTTAAACAATTCTTCCTTCCTTTCTCTCGTCCGGCAGTAGTCTTGATACTTAGCCAGAAATCTTTCTTTCATCTGGTCCCAGGTAGTGATTGCCTGAGCTCCTAGGCTCATAAACCATCTTAACGCATTCCCTTTCAGTGTTGCTGGAAATAGTTTTAGTTTCTGATTAGCGCTCACATAATCATAACTTCTGCATAGTATGTCGAATTCGAAGAGGAATTCATCTAGGTCTTCAGAGGATAACCCATGAAAGTTGGGTAATGCTGAGAGTGGAATGTTTTTCATGGGGGTTGTTCCTCTCGGGAGCTCTCCAATAGGGAATTCCAGGGTAGAGAGCGAATTTTCCCCTCTTCCTTCTGTTCTGTTATCCTCCATTGGTCTTTTTCCTGAATCACTTGCTTTATCTTCTGTGTCTTTTGTTTCTTCAGGTTCTTCTACCGGTTCCTCGATGTATTCTGGTACTTCCAGCTTCCTTTCAGGTCCTATTACTTCCTCCGTCTGTCGATCTGTTTGTGAGGAATACTGGATCTGAGGTCTCCGGGAACTTGTCCTCTGTGATGTTTCAGCCTTTGAGATGATTTCGTCAATATAAGTTTTTCTTCCTCCTTTGCTGCCTGTGAAATTAGGTTTCTTGTGTCCTCTCATGCATCTGTTATTCTCGAAAAGAAATCATTAATGCCTTTAGAAATCTCTAGTTGCCTTCCCCGGCAGCGGCGCCAAAATGTTGGCTATTTGAATTGTTTATTGATTAAACAATCAAGTACCACATTAATTGTCAAAAAGCTGTAGTATACGTAATCCTTACGCTAAGTTATCACAGTACTGATAAAATGAAAGTAATTAATTAAGATCACAAATCTGAAAAGCAAAATGATGGATGCTCTGTTGGCAGAGGATCAGGACCCTATCCTCCAGGTGAGGATGTTCAGCACCTGCCCCTGTAACCAGATTGCTAACACACACTGCACTCTAATTCACCGGTGAAATATCCTTGCACAACTTCAAGCAGTTAATGAAACAGAGTACTAGCAAAACGGAAATACCGGAGGTAATGCTACAGAATCCAAACAGAGTACTAGCAGAAAGAGACTATCACACACTTACACACTTAACAGAAAAGTAAATGGGTGAATCTTGTGAGGAAGGCAGGCCCAGTCCCTCTCACAAGATTCCCCAGAACACAAAGGCTAGATTAAGTGCTCAGAACAATCTTCTATTCATCTGCCAAAAGATTCAAGTACAATAAAGTTCAGACTTGCTGATGTCTTTCAAAATCTCACTTACAGATCACACATTCACCCCCCTTCTAATGTAGATGTCTCCTCTTTATAGAGGAGACATCTATTACAATAGATTATTACAGTTCATTCAGTTAACCCATTCTATCAAAAATAAGAATTACAGACCGCTGTTACAACAGTATAACAACATATTCTTTCTTAGGTTCTGGCTGTTACACAGCTGGTAACTGTCTTCGACCGTCTTCTTGGGATCTTCGCATTCCTTTGCCGTTTCCCCATGCTGTTCCTGATTTAAGCAATGGTAACTGTGTTCTACCCGCTTTAGATAGCTGCAGATCGTGCCGCGTCAGCGTTCTTCAGATAGTTTCCGGTTGTTATTCCCAACTGTTGCAAAATAGCCTGCTTTAGATAGTTGCTGTTGTTGACTGTAGCAACTGCGTAGTTGCTGCTTCTGGTGTTGCAGCAACTGCGTAGTTGTTGTTTCTAGTGTTGCAGCAACTGCGTAGTTGCTATTTCTGGTGTTACAGAAACTATAAATTATAATTCCTGCAGGCTTAAGACAATTACTTGGCAACTTAGTCAGCTTTTCAAAGATAAATATAAAGATACTCATGAATATGCAATGAACAATTAAACATATAGATATGCGGAAAGTTACTTCGTACCTTGGGGAGATTAAGTCATTATGTAATCAAAGCTTACAACTTATGACTGAAAAGGATAATATTATGGCAAAAATATAAGGTCAAAATAGGTCAATTCTGAGTCCTAACACCCTCTGTCTAGATTTCCAGAGTAGTCACTTTCGTTCCTTTTCGACTCCTTAAAAGAAAAGGTCCATTTGAGCACTTTTCACTTCAGGCTCATTAAAAATCGAAGGTGACTAGAGTCATATTTAGCTTTTTCTCGACTCTTAAAAATTGAAAAAGCAAAGTTGTGTCAAAGCATCATTAAAATTTATTTAATATGGAACATCTTTTTCCCCTTAATTTTGAGTTGATCAAGTAATCCGCAATCGTGGATAAAAGTCAATCAAAACCCTGTCATTCGTGGAGACTAGCGAGTCAACCATCTTTAACTCTGGAGACGAAACCATTCCAGGCAAAATGGTCTCGTTTAACTAAGTCCAATTCACCTGATTTATTTGAAACTTGTGTTTCAACATCGTCAAAGACTACGGTTACCCCGATCATTTCTGGTACATCTGCCTTTATAGAAGAAGCTCCGTGGTTACAAGAGAACATTCTAATTGATCCTAGTGTAATAGTAGGCACTTCTATACCTGAGACAGCTCCATCTAGAGTTGAACCAGAGACTAAAGTTCACTTACCTGAACATCTGGAAGTTGAGTTCCAGAATTCAGAAGGTGTCACCCCTCCAGTATCTGTTACTGCAGAAGCTATACCTTCTTCGGCTCCAGAAATATTTTACAGACCTGACGGTCTACCTCTTCCACCTGGACTGATTGCCATAGAGGAGATAGTAGAGGATCTTCCATCCAGTACTCCATTGCATTTTGGAACTGGGATCCACTTATATCCTTCTATTCCTGAAGTTAGTTCTTTTAATCATCTTTCATCGCAAGTTCCTGTCGAATTGCTAGGAAATCTTTTGGATAGACTAAATATGTCTGAGCAACCATCAACATCTAGGACTATGTCAATTGACACGGCTACAGCAGAGCTTCCTGCTGCCATTCCTACAATGTTTGCTGGTATACCATCTGTCCCGGCTAGTTATCAACAGCTAGCTGGAGTCCATTCAAGGACTATTTTGATGACATGGTCTATTCCTATTTCCTCATCCGGAGTCTCATCTAGTATTTCTTATGTTGAAACTCAACAAATTGATCCTGTATGCCAGTATCAATTTGGGCAGTCCAGTCTTCAAAGGCCGATCTATCCTTTAAGCACTGGATTGCCACCATATGGGGGGCAGTATGCCTTTTCATTGTTCCCTCCTGCAGAACAAAAATATGACAGTTTACAACAAAATTCAGGTCAAACTGGAATTACATCTAGCGGTTGGGTACCAATATTGCCTCAACAACCAAGGTTTGTATATTCAATGCAAACAGTCCAACCCGTGTCGAATATTCCCACTACACCTGCTATTGTGACTGTATTGCAAGTACAAGCACTAATTTTTGTGTTTCAACCTCAAGTCTCTCAGGTTGCAATACAACAGCCTCTTGTCTCTGCGGCTCAATCACAACCTCAGGTTAGTGCCTCCTTACCTAAAACAACTCAAGCTCAAACAGGTACTATCGCTCCGCATCTTGGTCAATCATCCAGTATTGGGCAATAGCAATTGGTCCAACAACCATGGCTGGTACAATATCAACAACCGCAATTCCAGCAATCTTACCAAGGACCTGAGCAACAAGGCTTTACAAGTAACGGGCAACCACATTTTCAAAACGGTTATCAACAACCATACTATAATGGTTATGCCCATCAACCTTATCAAATTTACCAGCATCAGACACATTATGCTGGTATGCAAAGACTTGCTGCTCAGGCGATTTCATCTTATCCTGGGTATACTTCGCCTAACCTGAATCAACAGTTGCCTTTGTAGCAACTCTAGAATTACCAGATCTGAACCAGCTGATGAATGATCCAATTGCTTACGCCCCTTAGTGACCAACGATTCCTCATAAACTTCCCTCTGATATTCCTAAATTCAATAGAAATCCAGGTGAAGATCCATCGAATCATGTAATGACCTTCCATTTGTGGTGCTCATCTAACACCCTGAATGATGATTCGATTAAGCTTCACCTTTTTCAACGAACGCTAACTGGTCCGGCAGCAAAATGGTATATTGAACTGCTTAGAGCTTTGTTTGATAACTTCAACACCCTTGCCACTACCTTTTTAACCCATTTTCAGTTACCCATAAGGTACGAAATGGGGATAGAACTCCTTACCAAATTTAAATAGACGACAACTACTCACATATTTGATCATATTCATGAGTGGCTACGTCGTTGTCGAATGGTAAAGACATATGTTCCTGATCAACTTTTGGCTGAATGGTTTATAAAGTCATTATTACCCTCTATTACAGAGGATGTGGCTAAGGGAGCAGTTGTCATTGAAGAGCAAGTCATTGCTTGTGCACAATATTTAGACTTGATCTATACTCAGTCTGGCACACTCTACAACAAAATTCCTGACGCTCCTAGACCAGAATTTTTCGTTCCTCCCCCTCCTAAATCAAATCGGGACTCTCATGCCAGCAATGGCATGATCAGTACCACAAGCATGAAAACCACAAAGGCTCCATCTAAAAAAGCCCTTGCAGTTTCTAGTCAAAAAGCAAATGAAGAACCTCTTGCCTTGGAGATTAATGCCATGTCATCTGACAAGGGAAAAAATCCAAAGCAACCAGGGGGCAAGAAGAAAGGGAAAAATAATAAGAAGAAATAGGAAAATTCACCTCCTGAAAAATCTTCTGAAAACCCTGCTAGGCAAAAGAAACCTCGTTATCCATGTTACATATGCGACGATGAGCATTTCACGAAATATTGTCCACATAAATCTAAGGTTATGAAATTTTTAAAAACTTCAAATACCCCAATGGTGTTGACTAATCGGTTTCTGAGCCCAGAAACAAACTTGGTTGCTATCGATCATGCTTTCCCATCCCAAGTGCTTATGTTATCCATCTCGAAACAACAAAATGATGCTTTGATATTAACAAGGAATAAACATTATGGGAATCCACAGTCATCGAACAACAAGGCTACATATCAACCCAGTAGTTCAACAACAACTTTGCCTGAAGTTGTTCCGCCCATCATTCCTGAACTGACTATAAAGCCACCAAAGGGAGTAGTACATAAATCGACGTTTAATCCTCGTGCCCGAGCAGCACAGAATTATAATATAGTGGAGGATCTAGCCCAATCGCCATCCACTATGTCGACACTTGAATTACTGCAGAATTGCCCATCCCAAATGCAGGCTTTGTTATCAACGATAGGTGGGATTGATCCAGCGGATTCCAATCTGGTGGCCTTTAATCATAAAGGATACGAACCTCAGTTACCGGCACAGCTCGCTTTCCTTATACAAGTAAAAGCCCTCAACAAAACTGTTCATCAAACAATCATTGATGAGGGGGAATCTACCTGTATTATGTCAATGAGTTGCTGGAAAACTTTAGGCTCACCACCCTTGTCATGATCATCAACGACATTAAAAGCATTCGATGGAAGAACATACACGTCGTATGGGATATTAAGTAACTTGCAAGTTGAATTGGGGGGCAAGACAGTAGAAATTGAAGTCGAGGTCATTGATGGAAACCTTGACTACAATATCTTGCTAGGAAGGCCCTGGATTTATGCTATGGACGCCATTGTGTCAACATATTTTAGAAATATTGCATTTCCCTTCCAAGGTAAAATTACAATCGTTGACCAACTAACCTTTTTCCCCAACAGTTCACAAGCTACTGGAAGCATTCCATTGATCCATGGAAGTTCTCAATCGCTTCAAAATGTCGGAGTAGGTCTCCTAAAAGACCCTTCCTTAATGGGTACTTTTGCCCTCCCGCCTCCAAGTAATCTGGCGGAAGTGGCCACAGTGGAAACCTGTCTCCCTCCCCTTCTTCCTCTTCGCTTGGTGAAGATAGCGATGCTAGTAACCAAGTGGCTGAGAAAGTGAGAATGATACCATTCAAATTCTTTTGTTACTTCAGAGTCCGATGAACTTGGGGGCAATCTGCCCGTTCCTTTACAACAGGAGGAAAATTCCCTAGTTCAAGGGGTTCATTCAACCGTTTATCTGGTAACCCCTCCAAGCAGTCTAGTCGTTTCCTTCGATTGGAATCAACTAGCAAGACCCCGCCTTCCATCTAATGTACCATTCCAGATCATAGTACAAGTTTACAAAATGATCGTATCTGGCACTATCATAGATGAAGGGGCTTTAGTGAGTATCCTTCCCTCAACTTCTTGGAAAGCGCTTAGTTCGCCATCGCTTACGCCTCGTACGCAAAATTTTTCAGGTTTTAACAAAGGAAATAGTCGATCGTTAGGGATCCTTCCTAAGTTGCGATAATTTTGAGAAGGAAAAACGTTCACTTGAACGTGATGGTGGTCCAAGGGCCATTAAATTATAATCTACTCCTTGGACGTGACTATGTTTATAGCATGGAAGATATTGTTTCCACACTCTTTCGAGTGATGTGTTTCCCGCATGAAGGCAAAGTTGTCTAGCTTATTGACCAGCTTTCATTTCTCAGTTTAAACACAGCTCCAAGTTAAACATCATCCCTAAATGGTCTCTTTGAGTCAAGTATGACTCTTCAACCTTCATTCCATCCGCCTAATTACCGCGAGCAGTCCGGTGAATGTAACGAAGCTTAGGGGGCATGCACCCTTGTCTATTTTGCGGACAAACCCAACTGTAGTGATAAGTTTCCCTGTAAGTTATGTGATTGTTCCGGGTGACCTTTTCACCTTTGTCTATTTGGCGGACAAAGTGAAAGAAGTGTTTTGTCTAAGTATTGACAGAAAATCATCCTCCTTAACCACAATAAGTTTCCATATGGTTACTGAAGACTTTTTTTTTATGTTGGGGGCATGCAAACCTTTTTATGCAAGCAAAAACGACCAATTTCATTTTTTAGCTTTTTAGTGTTTTAGCCTTATAGTTTGGTCATTCCTAGCTTACATAAAAAGGAAAATGAGCAATGTTTCCGCAAGGTTCAAGCTCGTTAAAAATCAAACCCACATATGAGCAATGTTTCCGCAAGGTTCAAGCTTGTTAAAAAATAAACCCGCCTATGAGCATAGTTTCTCCCAGCTCAAGCTCATTAAAAAATGAATCCACCCTCAATAAATAACCTTTGTGATTGCCCTGCTATCAGCCTTTTGAACCTTGGTTGTGTTCCTACCGTCACCTCCATTCTTTTGGCCAATCATATGCTTCCACTTGATTGTTTACCCTTTTGAGGAACAGCTGCGACGAGTGGTCCTGTTAGCCACCCTCTTCACACTGCCATGTTTTGAGAAGTTCCAAACTTACCTAGAACCAGTTCCTACCTGTAAACACCACTCGTTCCTAAAAAACGAGTCTATTTTAAACTCTTTTTAGACTCGTTAAATATAAAAAGATTGTCGAGCTATTGGCCTTTCCAGCTTGTTAAAGTAAGGGGAAGCGCCATCCCTGCTGTACATTTTAATATTTTTTGGACCTGAGGGATTATCAAACAAAAAGATCGAGTGCTTGTTTTTTTCAGCTTGCTAAAGAGATCGAAAAGTTATCCCTTTCATATTATTTTATACTTTTTCAGACTTAAGGGATTATGCTATGAAAAAAGGACTGTTGGAGTTTCCTTTTCATCCCTTTTCAAACTCTCTAAACATGAAAAGGACTGAGTTATCTTTGTCATTAAACTCATTAAAACAATAGCGACAAACTTGTCCATCCAGACAAGAACGAGTTTCACTGTCACTAGGCTCGCTAAAACATAGCAATAGGTTTGCCCAAAGGGAAAATTATAGAACAAGCATATGTCATCCTCCTCAAGCTTGACAAAAATAAAGACGTATTGGTCAGAAATGACTAGGGAAAAAGGGAAGAAAACTTAAAGAATTTTATTGGTAGCAGGTCGCTCTTGAACATGACACTTTCACTCCATCACCATGATTGAGTCGGGTTGGGTTATTCCATTCACTGGTCATATCACCATTGGTCCTCTGTACCATCCATATTTTGGGGTTAATGCTACCAATCCATCTCAGTGTTGCTGAAATGTTCAAGAGAATTCATTCAGAGAAATCACCATCTAGCTAACACCTCATCCACTGCAATCCCTTCACCCTTCATTTTTCATGACCGCCATTCCTGAACCTTGTATCATCAAATCATTTTCACCTCCAGAAAATCATTTGATCCGTTTCATGTCGTAGATGTGGGATACATTAAGGCTCTCCTATGATGGGTCACTTCTTGCCAACATCAGCTCATTATCCAAGAAGTTTACTTAGAAACAACCCTTTTAGTACTTTGAATCTTGCATGCCTCAATGGAAAGTTTCTCACTTTCGGCGACAGGTTTACATCAATGGCCTTCGACCGCAAGATTTTGCATGGTGTTCAACATCAGATCATATATTCACAACACGTGAATTGTACTATAGTACCTTGAGGGTCATTATAATTATCGGTGATTCCTCTCGCGCCTGTTAACAGCTTACATTATTGGCTGGTAATTAGGCGAGGTATTTCCATGTTCGACTTCAGAACATCTTTTCACATGGATCGGCTTGTACATCGGGCAAAGATTGAACGAGTTTTGAAGACCCCAGATCTAGTTTCATCCATCTAGGCTGTGATATATTCAGGAACATAAAGACATCAAGTGTACACAGAAGCTACACAAATAGTCATCTAAGCCAGGGAAGATGACTCTTCATGTGAAGAATCACCAGTCTACAACAACAAATGATTATCTGTCCTATGTACATAAAAATGAATTTATAAAGCTAAGCATGGGAATGCCTACCTCACCCAGATCATGAAAATAATATGATGATGATTTATTGTATTGTATCTTATACAAGTCACCTTCCAGTTCGAATACCTTGGATCCTCATGATAAAGCATTTCACCCGAAATCAAAAGATTTACGACATCATGCATTAAGGGGCAACTGTTATAGACATATTTGGGCACTACAACCCCAATCTTATATGTCCATAAACCAAGGGATCTTTAACCCCTAAAAGTGTTGTTTCATACCCTAAAGGATCATGGTCAACTGATTACATCATTTCCCAGAAGTTCCACCTGAAAAACCACTCAGAACAGGCAAAAACTGGACCATACTAACTGCTCCACTGTCAAGGTGTGATGCATCTCACCTTCTACACATGGGGGGTGCGATGCATACTGAAAAGGCCTTCTGTATGGTGTGATGAGCAAGGATGGAGAAATGTCCGAGACAGTTTGCTAAGTGGATGATCATGGAATCTTTCAGAAACTTCTCATATGACACTTGCCTCTCTGAATTCGCCCAGGGATGAGTAAGAGATCAATGAAATCTCCAAGTGGAACCAAGAACTATCAGTGAAATGACAATAATCAAAAACCCAAAGCTGACTCACACCCTTGCAAGACATCTATAAATGGATCCCTCATCTGAGAGATCTAGAACGCTGGAATTTTGTATTTTGTAAGGAAGTGTTGGTTTATCTGTGAGAAGAGACATTGTATTGTTGGGTTATCTTTCTTTTCATGAGGTGAAGAGGGCTTTGATGTTGGGAGGATGATGCTGGATCAGACAGCTGGGTTGTAATCCTCTCTTCTACTATTAATAAAGTTCTTTGAATTTTCCTCCATATAATCGTGTATTTGTGAATCTTGTTGTTTATGAATGCAATTGTATGGTTAATGTACTTCTGATTCTGCATTGTTTATGATATTATAGATCGAGATGCTTTGATGGTGTTTTGTTACTTTGACTTTACAGGTATTCTCTAAATTTGGACAAGTAGGAGAGGAGTGGCAAGCTCTATCAAGGGAGAGAGAAATCAAGCAAGGAGCCAAGCGGAAGATCCAGGTTGGTCCCCTTTTCTTTTCTCTTATCTATCATACATAAAGGAAATCACAAATTTCTTTGATTGTTTGTTTCTAAGATAGCTACCCATCTTAGTGGGACTAGCAGATCGAAAAGACACTAGTTTTCCCGGAAACACCCAGCCTTCCTGAAAGGTCTTCATTCTTGATTTTCCATATAGCCTTCCTATCATAATAGCTAGCATTTGATAGACCTTTCTAAGTGATTTGGTCTTATGAGTCCCATATCCTCTCTACCTAAAATTACTTAGCTCTTTCCACCAAGCCTTCAAAATGTCCTTAGATGGTCCATCAAAGTTAACCATCCATTTGGTGTTGAAATTATCTTGAGGTTTGGGAAGCTTGTAATAATTTTCCATGTCAGTTATTGTAAATGATACTATGAATTTTCAATTTTCACTTTTGATTGAAAATTATTCCTTGTATGTATGTTGAAGAATTCATTCTATAGTATCTACATGGGGGGAGACCAGATGGTGGGTGGAAAATTTATGTAGCCAATATTTCTTCAGATTAATGTAAACCTAAAAATATTCTTCATCCTATGGGATGTCCTTCATAGAGAAATTTGAGTAAATATCACCCCATGTATGCTTTGTTGTCTTTGAAATGTAGCACGAGGTGCCACTATATGGGTAGTTTAGGAGGACTACCCACAACTCCTTCTATGATTCTCTCTATTCTCCTAGAATGTCTATTGGATTCCCTTATGATGGGTGGAACCATCTCTCTAGAAGAACAGAATATGCTGAGGCAATCCAAATCAATAGTTCCTGAAATCTCAAAAATATTCATTATAGAAACAAGATGTTAGATTATTTCAAAGCTAAACACTAATTGAAAATTCACCAAGAAAATAATACGAGGGTTTAGGTCATATTTTGAGGTGAAAAGGTTAGTCACACATCGCATACACAATGGCTAAAACATGCTAGTTGCAGGTGAGGTTTCTAATTTAGTCACGAATCATGGTTCTAGATAAGTCATAGTTTCAAAATCATGTGTCATTGAGGATTAGAAGTGTAATTTGCAACTTGAGGAGTAGAGGCCTCTTACTCTATTCGTAGACTCAAATCCTATTGCTATTAATGCTTTAGGATGCGATTTATGGATTTTAGGAAGGGAGGGTGCCAAGTCTAGTTACTAATTGCATATCTAGAGCCTAGAGGCTTCTAAGTTCTCATTAGAATCATGATTTGTGATTTAGGGAAAAATATTCTACTTAACTAGTTGCAATTTAGAAATCCAAGGATTGAATGGAAGATATGGAATACAAATCACATGTTAAGATTTCACTATGTGATGAAATATACAATTCTATTACGATTTCAACCAATCAACCATACAAATTCGACCAATGAACATATATGATTTCAATTAAATGAACTCATACGATTTCTTGATTTGTAATTGGGATATTGAAATAAAACTTAACTGATGAAATGTGACTTAAATTCAGGGCCAATTTTATTTAGAAAGAGATGATGGTTGAGAGTTTGAGAGAATAGAGGCTAAGTCTAAGAATCAAGTAGGGATTTGGGTGATTATTGTAAATGCCCCACCCCACATTTGCCCAAATTCACAAGCTCTCCAGGGCAAACATGAGATGAGTGTCACTATGACATGACTCGACCTCCAAGTTCTAGTTAAGGAAGTAAGGCCTACAAACTGAACACTTACTAGCATCCCACAGGGACTACAGATCACTTGGGAGTTAGATAACCACCCCAAGTGATCAATCCATGAGCTGGAACCCAACCGCGCATAGAGTAAGGTAACATTGTTATTATGAGGCCCAAATTGCATGCATAAGCCTCCTTCCATGTGGTTATGGCCTAAATCCTTCAATTTCAACCATGAAGTTCTGGGATTTGTGCCACCTTTTTAGGCCAACCTCTAGACCACCACCCAAACTTTCCTGTAACCTTCCAAAATGCAATCAAAGGTAATGAAAAATTCATCCAATCAAAACTCAAGCAACAAATTAACCCAAAGGTGCCTAATCCATAATAGACATTTTGTCAAACATATGGAAAACATGTTAGATACAGGTCATGAATGCATATCTAATCATAAATTGATAGTATTCATCTAAGAACCACCAAGAAGGCTATAAGCCCTCTCTAGGTAGTTGCAATAAAACTTGTTAGTCCATGCATTCATTAACCAGTCAATAACTTATTAAAACATGATAGAAACCATAGATAGAATACATCATATAACCAACAAATAAACAACATATAAACCATGGAAAATTAGCCTTAATGTCACTAACATAATCACTACAAGTATTCATAAATCATAGTAGTAAAATAACACATTAATATATGAAAATTCCAAACAAGTCAAGGACTTCCACGTACCAACTGACCATAGATTGGGCTAAACCTAATCTCTCTTTCAGCCAATCACCCCCACACCATATTCCAAGCATGAATGTTGGATATCATGGAATAAACCAAAACAAAACAAAACTAGGGCTTCTAAAGGCAAAACCACCTCAACCCTCAACCATAGTGATTCCACCTCTATGGTCTAAAAATCACTAACATCAACCAAATCGGTCTCTACCCAAGCTTTCCAGGACTCCAAGAACTAGTAACTCAACCCACATCATTCCAAGGCTCCAGAGTGTTTGTTCCAACCGTGTCTCCAAGGACTAGTTAATCAACCCACCAAGGGCTCTAAATAATTTTCGACAACCTATAGTTCTAGGAACTAGTAACTCAACCCATGTTATTCTAGGGCTTCAAGAGTGTTTGTTCCAACCCAAAACCATAGGGTACCTGAACACTAATCAGAAAAACAAGTGGGAACCCCACAACACCATAGAAATCCAAGAAATGGAAAGGCAAGGTTGAAACCATTGTCAATCCAGGCAAATATCCATGCCAATGACATCATATAACCATAGAATCACATGCATATACCATGCATCCAGAAATAAGCAAGGAAATCACACATGCAACCTATTACCTACAAAGCAATCTAGCGGTAGTTGTTGATCCAACTATTTCCTTTTGCTCCCTACTTTCCTTTTCCATGTTTCTCCAAATCCAAATGAATGTCAAAGTGATCCAATAATTCTCCAAGATTTCTCTAAGTGTGCAAGAGTATGAGAAAATGAGAGAATGAGAGTGTGGTCAACTCAAAAACTATCAAAAGGCTAAAACCAACCAAATTTGTGAACTTGATGAGCACTAGTATTTCAGCAAGATTGTTGCAACTCCTAGGGCTACCAACTTTACTTTATCAACCCGGGGTTCATACAAACTTGGAGGTGACAGTGTTGTATACACAATTAAATGTGATCGGTCTTCTCGTTGTCACTGTTAGGTTGGCGATAGACCACTAAGGTTTTTCAAACCAAACTTCTATGGATTCAAAAGAAGCTTGATTACCAATGAGGAAAAGAGAAATCTACATTAAGGGAAAGCTTGTCTACTACAGTGAGGAAAAAGAATGAAATCAAATGCTAAAACACACCATTTTTCTAACTAACTACTAAGAGGCTTTGCTTCAAAAGAGTGCTAAGTTAAAATGTATGAAATCATATTGCCATAAGCATCAAATTGAAACATCAAACATTCTACTTCCGTGCATGTAAATGAACAAAATAACTCTGTTTTTCTTTTTGTCTTTTTTGTGTGAAAGTGTGAAAGCTAACTTCTTTTGGTGATGTGGAAGGGGGCTTAAGGATGATGGTGAATGGACAGAAGGATTGGGAGACAAGTAGGGGTAATATTTTATCTTCCTAGTGGTTTTTTCCATGATTCAGCCTTAAAACAGGCCACTATAGGTCAACCTACTGGATGTCCTAATGCATTCTACAAGATGTCCTGAATTCCTACAGGATCCCCTGTATTCCTACAGGATACAGCCAAGAGAAAAATGAGGGATGTTGAAGGTGATGGAAAGCTTAGGGAAGTTGGTTATTGGATGGAATGAGGCAAGGGAGTGCCAAAGACTACTTCAGAACTCAAAACCAGAGTTGGGAGATAGCTGGATTTGCTCAACAAGCTTGGAGAAGTAACTTGTGAAATGATGAAATTGGTGAGGGTTTTGGTGAAAGGGAGGACTGATCATAGATGGACGAAGCTGGGATGAGGTTGTTGATCATGAAATCTCTATGTACTGCTGAAAATCCTGCACTGCATCAAACATTGACACTTATCCATAAATCAAGCAAACAAGAAGGATTTCAATTAACTAAGGAAAACAGAGTTTCATGAGCTAGCTTCCTGCTTCATGCATGAGGGAAAAACTTGCAGAATAAGATGAAACCTTGATGAGATATGAATTAAAACTGGAGATAGAAGAACTGATAACTAAATCCTATTCTTACAAACTAATCAAATGTTGGCCTAAGTACAGAAAACCCTAAATTCCATGACAAACTAGAATTCTGTATGTTTGGGGCTACATAGGAGTTCTTTCTTCAAACAATGATCCCTGAAGGAAGGAGTGAGGCCAAATCCACCTATTGGTAGATTTTTGATGTTCCTTTATCACTTCTAAGCTACTGCTGAAGTAAAGCACAAATGGAAGAAAACTAATCGAATCCACAACTATTTGCAACGAAATAATGCTAAAGACAATTCAACTACGAAGTCAACTAAGAATACAAATACAAGAAGAGGAGCCTTTGTTGATAGGGTTGGGCCCTAACTGAAGAGCTTCAACCCTCTAAGTCAACTCAGTGCTAGATCAAGGAAATACTCATTCTCATTATCAAAACAAAAAATTACATAGCAATGTCTTCCATAAGTCTTGAACTGGAAAAATGACTAGTGTTTTTACAACAAAAAATTGAATCCTAATGAGGCTCTAGGCCTTATTATTTATACAACTGAAGTCTCCAACGAATTCCTTAAAACTAGAGAGGCTCGACTCCCAAACTCAAGATAAACTAGCTCTTTGACTATCACTTGCTTGGCTGCCTTTTGATCTCCATGACTTGGCTACTTGTACTCCAAGCTAGTGTGATTTATGGAGGAATATTTGAATGTGTGAGGAGTAAATGAGGAGCATCTACCTCCTACAATCTCTCCTCCTTGTCTCATTGGAGTTTCAACCATTAACTAGCCAAAATTTCCATGATTTTCTCTCAAAAACCTGCAATTAGTGCATATTAGTCCACTAGGCATAATATCTCACTTTGATTCATCTCATTAAGAAAAATACAATCAAAATATGTAATAAATTATGAGAAGAGTCGATTTGAATAAGCTAGGAGGTGGATTAAGGTCCATATAGTTACCCAATGATGAGGCTCATCATCACCCCCCTACTGAAAGTGTTGCTCATCCTCTAAGCAACTCAATCAATATCCATTTCCTTCATTTCTCTAGAGACCTCCCTGACATCCCATGTTTCTATTGTAGTTTCCTCTTCCTGTGCATTGAATCTTGCCTTCCTTTCTATCTCCTCCCATTGCTTTCTTTCTTCCTCTTCCTTCCTTCTTTCCAACATTCCTAAGAGTAGTTGTGGACTAAGTTTCAAGCCAATACAATTGACTTTGAGTCTCTAGAGAGCTTGCTTGTACATGGGTGTCCTTTTCAGTGCTTCTCTCATTCTCTGAGGAGAATGGTACTCTAATTTTCAAGCTGTAGGGAAGAGTGTTCCATCTCCTTTGGTAAGCTTGCATGCTGTCATCCCCTAATAGCCTAAGTATGTCCTCAAAGTGTGTGATTTCTTTCTCTTGGGTAGCAAGGTACCTAAGTGCAAGTTGAGGGTCATTTGCAATCAAGTTATGGGTGTTGATGACAACCATTGGATTTGACTGCTCAGCTCTTATCATAAGAGGTTATGTTTCTTCCCTTTCCATTATTTTCCTCATTTCTATAGCCCTTGCTTCCTCATGGTTCATCCATGATGCCAAAGCCATCAACTGTAAGTCCCCTAGTTTTGAATTAGGGTCCCATACATTCAGATCTGTCAAGGCTAAGTTATGTATGTAGAACTCAGACATTTTAGCCCTATCCTCCAATGTGCATTGATCACAAATATCAATGAATTATCTATAATCCTGGAATGAGATAGTGCCTCTCTATGCTAAAGTCTTGATTTGGAACTGCAACCATTGTTCCTTAAGAGACAATGCATAGGAATTAGTTGGCATCCTGCACTAGATTGCCTCTAAGGATAGACTCGCCGTGGATGCCAGTTGATTCTCTCTCTCTCTTGTACTTGTCCTCTTAACCATGCATTTTCTGCCTCCAACTGAGCTTTCATCATTGCCTCTCTATCCCTGTTGGTGCCCTGTTTTGTCCCCACTTCCACTATTTTCCACCTCCATTTTTGTCCTTTTTGTACTCCTATACCTACTCTCCTATCACTTTTATTGCTCTAAAAACTGTCAAAATCCTACTATGAGGTAAAGCATTTCATTGTGTCATTTTGTTGTTTATTGGTTAAGTTTAAGCGAATTTAAGTTGTTACCAATGAGCTAACTAATTGATATGATTGAGTGTGAATATTGTAGCAGCTGAGCAGGATGAGATCAGGAGAGTGCTTGTCCATGAACCATGTTCCACCATTTCTATACTCAACAACCATTTCAGGATCAGTACTCAATGATATAAAGGATGAATAGGCTGCATGCTTCTAGATGATCGAGCCACCTACAGCTGTGATCGAACAAGTTCAATCTCTGCCATGATAAAGATCTTCACTATCCTCACTGAACTTAGTTGGTACCAATATTGGGGTTAGTTGAGGATTTGTTATGCTAAATCGAATAGGTCATTCCAGCAATCTAATCTGGAAGATCAATTTAGCCAAGCTGTTAAATTTGCTATGTATGGTCCAGGTTGTTTTTAACTGAAGTCGATGCCTATAAAGGTTGATCTGTAATAACTAGGAAGTTAGCGAGAAAAAGAGAATACTGTCATTTGTATCTTTGAAGTGTTATCTCCAGACATATTATTTTTAATTGAAAGACTGTTATGATGGCTATGTATTAAGTTCAGATCAATTCATTGGATGGTTTGTTGTGAGTTCATGAATTAGTTGTGCTAAAGCTTTCTATTTTCTATAAGTAAGTAAGCTTCCCAGGTGTGGTCGGGCCCACCACCATCTGGGATTAGCTCTGTATCATTTCTTAGGAACATAGTCGTGTGTTAGTTATAGTTACTTCTCGTTTGTCTTTGGTTTGTATATTAATCGTTTATATGTTGCGTGGAGGCTTTTATTGAATTTGGAATGATTTCAGTGTGCTGACCATTACATGTGTTTTCAGATTTGAATGTGTGGTTCTTGTGTGCATCCCAGAGATTGGTGCTCCTACCTTTAAAACAAAGTCATACTCTATTCCCCAAAGCAACGAGTTATATCGTCCTGACTGTGCTATTGCAGTCATATAAAACTTGTTTCAATCACATTGTAAATCGAATGCTTGTGGTCCCTCTGTTGAAAACGTAGAACGAACCCTCAAATGTTGAAGTCGATATAATTCATTGAGTAGTAAGGATTGATATGGTGTGGGTTTTGTTGTGTGGATTAGGAAGTCAGATTGGTAATATGCATTGAGTGGATTTCAGTTAATTCCGAATAGAATCGCATTGCTTGTTTCTTTCCATTATCAAATCAATTGGTTTTCTTCTAAAATTATTTTCATGAATGTGTGT
Source organism: Pinus tabuliformis (assembly GCA_031772625.1). NCBI lineage: Eukaryota > Viridiplantae > Streptophyta > Pinopsida > Pinales > Pinaceae > Pinus > Pinus tabuliformis. The sequence goes on from CM062819.1 coordinate 1,537,173,468, forward strand.
GCCATAGGAGTATTTATTTCCAGATTGATTGATTAGAATAGCTTAACCCATAATCGTTTGATCTATTCTTGTTTGTCAATAGATTCTTAGCTTCTTGATAAAGTTTGCAGATTGATTTTGAAGTTTAAGGAGTGATTCAGCTTATAGTTTGATTTCTTTTGTTTTTTTTTGAGTGCTTGAGTGCAGTACTGTAACCTAGAATTTGATATTGTTGGTTGAAATTGTAGTTTCCAGCTTGAGATAATTTCCATCAACATTGCCTTAGTATAATGTGAGTTTGATTAGATTTTGAAGTAAGATTGCAATTAGTTGTGTGATATATTCCTTTCACTAAGAGGACAGAGTGTTGGTTTACTGAGAGCTTAAGTAGGTTTTCTTTAGTTTAGTTTGAGATTTATGCAACTGTAGGATAGCTTCATGAGTACAATTTTGTGTGTTCTATAGCAATTCATATTTGTCCTATTTTCTTTTTCATTCTTGAAGATAGAATTAGGGTTTGATATTTGAGCTGTTCCTAAGGTTATTACAAATTAGTTAATATGTATGTAGATTAGTTAAGTGTGAGATATCAAGTTTCTTGGTTGAGTATATGAGATAGAGCATTCAGATTAGCTCCCAACATACAGTTCTTTTACTTGTTGTCGAGACAGTGGAATTAATATGAAGCCTTTCTCATTCTAGGGTTTGAATCAAGGACTAGTTATCGAATTCAAGATTGATTTCTTAGTTTAAAATTGAATTACCATTGCAAGTAGATTGGATCTTTCAATTCTTTCAAGTGTAAATTATAAAATCCAGAAAGTAGGATTTGGATTTCAAATATTGAGTTGATGTGTGGAGTCTGTTTGATTAGGAATTCACTTTCATAGTCTGTCAAAGTCAAATTTGTGGTGAAGAGTTAAGTCCTCATTTGAGTCTAGATTTCATTTCAAGAACATAATAGGTTAAGTTTATAGAGATTTCAAAGTCTTTAGGTTGAATTTGATTATTGATTCTACCTATGTTAGCAAGATGGATTGATTTCCTTTTGAATTGTGTGTTTACAAGCATTTATGTGTTCCATTACTTAGCTAATCATTATAAAGGAAACATTTAATCTCTGACCAAGAACTGAATATAGGAAGCACAATACAACTCATGTTTAAGAGCTCAGATTGACATATATACACAAGAGAATTAATACACCTATCAAATCTCTCAACATTTTGGTGTCGTTATCGGGGAAGTTGCAATTTCCTATTCAGGTAACTATTCTTATTTGAGTTTCAGGATCTTGCAAGACTATCAGAGAGCGGAGAGTGTACGATAAGATGTGAGTGAAGAGCCATGCATCCACTTTTGTGGGGTTGCTTCAAAGTCTGACCGATCACTGATTGTTCTTGAGTTTCTATTTCCTTTATCTTTATGCGTAGGAGTACATGTAGACCTAGAGATAGCAAGGGTAGATTTATTTCTAGTTCTAAATTTCCTGCAACCTTTGGATCAATTAATATACCCATTCTTACCACTACTAATCGATATGGAGGACTAAGACAAGAAGGAGGAAGTGTTGATACCAACTTAGTTTCGGATCAAGAATTCCTAGATCAAGGAGAAAAGACCATTCGACAGGTTGTATTTGACAACCTTGTAGAAGAACTAATAGAACTACAAGACAACATGGACGAGAAATCAACCAACATCAACTATGTTCCAATACCTCTTGTTCACACCATAATTAGCAAACCCCTTCAGGTGCCCGTTGCAAATATGGATCACCAAGACGAGGAGAACATAAACAATGAAGAACACCATGGAGAGGGAGAAGGCCCTCGACGCAATGTTAACCTTTTTGGAGGAAACAACCAGGAAGACGAAGAGGAAGTTACCTTCGGGTTCCCTATCCTAGATGTGACTCACGACATCAACATGAAAAACATTATGATGGCATATCTCCCGTTATTCTATGGTAAATCATCTGAAGACCCTGATGCATTTCTTTTTGAATTCGATATTTTATGTCGCAGTTATAATTACTATGAGGATGCACATAAACTTAAATTGTTTCCCGCCACATTAAAAGATGCAACCCTTAGATGGTTCATGAGTCTAGGGCAACACACGATATACTCATGGGATGACATGAAATCAGTCTTCCTTAAAAAGTATCAAGATTTTTGTAAGAGTAGGGACATCAATGATATCCTTAGGATGCAACAAATAGAAGACGAAAACCTGGAGGAGTATCTTGAATGATTCCTATACAATTTTCACAAATCTCGTGGGTCAAACTTAGACGAAAAGATTATCAGAATTGTGTTCCTAAAAGGGTTGAGGGATGACTGCATTGAAACATTAAACCTCCTTAGCAGTGGGGACATCTATAAGAATCCATTTGTTGAAGTAATCGAGCTCTGTCGTACCTATTCTAGGAGCCAAGCTAAAGTAGGCAAAAAGCTTCGCAAACTTAAAGATAATTCTAGAGACTATGTGCAAAAGAAAACTGTGGCTAATGCTGTTACGAGAGTTGAGCTAGGAAACCTATTAGAAAAATTTAAAACTGATATACTCAACACAATCAATGATCATCTAGACACTATGAAAATCAAACAAAAACAACAGGCTGAAAATGCAACCATGGAAGTATTTTGTTCCAAGTGTAGGCGCAAACATGTAGATAGGGAATGTCCTTTAAATCCCATTGAGATTTTTGGAATCTTCACTCTAGAACACCTGACCGAGAAGTGCCCATCACTTCCTAGCCTACATGCTATCTACAAAGGGAACATCGAAGCCATTGACCAATCTCAAGCCACCAAAAGACCCATCTGGAGAGGCCAGAATCAGAATGTGTTTCCAGATCCAAATTCCCAAGGTTATGGTCAGACTTAGTCGTGGAACTTCCCAGCATCTGACCCTCCTTGGGCTACTCTGCAACAACAAAACACTACATGGAGCCATAATTGGATGTGTTAACACCCAGGTTGTTCCCTATGACTCCCAAGGGAATACGGCCGGGGTAACCACTAACCAATCTTTTGATCATTGTTTCTAGCCAAACTGTGATCAGAGAGGGCTCTCTCTTTATGATTTGTATCTGTTTATGATAGGGTTTTAGGCTAGGTATTATGCACAGGTTTTGTTTATGTTTTGGTTGAAGATTTTCTTTCAGGTCTTGTGATATAATGTTCAAAGAGTCAAATATCATTGGGCAATGGAGTCTATAGCAATAGGTGTCTAGAAACCTTGAGGTGAATTGGTGAAGCTGGCAGGGCCATTTGGATACTTCATAGAACAGATTTTTGATTTATAACACAAACAGGTGAAAACACCAGTGAAAGCAATCAAGAATTTTCACTAAAGTATTTAAGTATTTCCACCAAACTAGGCATGAACAACGGATAGATGTCTCAGGAGCAAAACTTGAATCCCTGGGGATGTCTATCACTGTAAAAGATATAGTTTTAAAGTGCAGCAATTAAGAATTACACTTCATTCATTGTATCTGAAGAAAACATAGATAATAGCTCAGATTGAGTTCAGGGTAATCAGTGATTAAATCCTGGAACTATTCTTATACTTTGCTATTAAGTGTAAAACATTTAGACAATGAAAGAGAACAAAAGACTCGAAAACATGTAACACAGAGATTTAAGAAAGACTTATTGTTTTATGAAACACTCTGGAATCCTGCAACATTCACCATTCATCACAATGCATCAAGGTACGCCAAGCTTCAGAAATTCCATTCACCCTTTGTATTATTTCTCTGAGAATTTTACAGCAAATGAGATGCCCAAAATGAAAATAACAACAACCCCTTAAGCTTTAGTCAGGGGCGAATATATACATACGATTTTACAAAAAATATCTGAGTTCTAAGTTATCTCAGACTTAATGTTCTCACCAACTTTTGAGATATTATTATAAGAAATTTATTACAACATTGAATACAAGATAAAGGCGTCTTGATGTTCTGTCAGAAGATATTTTGGCCTTTGGGAGCTGCTAAGTCGGTCGGGATACTTTGATCAAATGCTGGAGAACCCGACTTTTTGGCTTGTGCGCTGTATTTTGGATCTGCTACCTTGTGATGGTGATTGCTGTTGTGGTGAGTAAATAGCCCTGCTGAGTTGGCTCAGCATCTGTCTCTTCCTTGTAGATTTTATCCACCAAAATTATGCCTGTGCATGACTGTTCATAAACTGGAGAAAAACTATCGCTACAGGTTCGGGCCTGATAAGATTACCTGTGTCAAATTCCTCCATTCTTCCTGTGTGGGCAATTGATGATTTATGATTGCCCCCATAGTCTCATCTGCTTCTGTATACTTAAAGAAATTTGGTGGTGTATCAAACAGGTGATCAATTTCATTCATGATAAAAAACAGGTTATCCACCCTATCATACAAATTCTGCCCTGATGCTGGCCCTGTTTCTGCTGAGGTACTGGGCTGTTTTGCTATTTGTGCTGCAGCATGTGCATCAACCCTTTTGATGTAATTTTCCAGGGTAAGCAGCCTTCCTACACTGCTTAATATGCTGGGGAGGCCTCTGTTTTGTAATGCCACAAATCTGTCCAGGAATTTGTTGATCTCGGTCTGCATATCCTGTGTTCTTCTCTCCAGCGTTCCAACTAGGTTTCTCAGTGTCAAGACTCTTTTAGCTACTGAAATTGTTTCAGTCCTGTTAGTAATTCCCATGGTAGCTAGTTGAGAGCTAGTTTTGTTATTCAAAATAGTGATCATTCTGCTGGCAGCATCTGGCATGTGGCCCAAGCTTGCTCTAGCTCTCTGTACTTCCCTGTTTGCCTTGGTAATGAGTACTATTTGCTCATCCATAGTCTCAATATACTGCCACTGATTGGTGATGGACCGCCCAATGTTACCCCAGAGGACTGCTTTTAGTTCTGCTGTTACTTTTTCTAGTGCAAGCTCTTTTTCTAGTTCAGCTATTCTCTTTTTTAGAGCTTTTATTTCTCTTTCCTTTGCTGCCTCATTCTTCTTGCTTTTATCAAATCTTTCATTCACCTTAGTCAAAGACTTTTTGACTTCATCAAGCTCTTTCATTTGGGATTCAAGAACTCGGATCTCAGCTTGCAACTTCTGCATATCCAGACTAGGAGTCTGCTCTGTTGTTGGCGCAGTTGTGGCTGTAGATGGTGCTGTAGTTTCCGTCTGCTGAGGAGGAAGAGTAGTTATTGGAATAGCTTCTTCAAGATTGATTACTTCCGGAGGGGGCTGGGAAGTTTGGCCCTCTTCTCTCTGTTTCAATGCTGTCTGTAATGCTGCCTTTGCAGCTTCTGATTGTCCTAGCTGGTCTTGAGTCCGAACCAGCTCCTTGTATAAGGATATCATCAAATCCGTAGCATCCTTTTCCTGCCTTTGCTGGGCAACCTCGTCTGTTTGTGGATGGATGGTAGCTGGGAGCTTGATTTTCTTTCTTAAGGCCGCCATGTCTGCATCCCTTAGCTTCAAGAGTTGTTGGATACCTTTAACATCTTTAGGATCATGTCCTATTTCTATAATTACCTCCTCCAAGGACTTGATTCTGTTGTCCTTGGCCTGTGATGATGCTCTCTCCAATTCCAGCTGAGAGGCTGTATTATCAAGGCTGCTCTTCAATTTGTAGTTTTCCAATGTTTCATCTGCCAAGGAGGCATACACCATTTCACCAGTTTGTTTATGCAGTTCGATTTTATCCATAGGGTGTATATCTTTGGCCAGAACCTCCATGTTGGTCCTTAGGTAATCCGAGGTAGATTGGGGATGCAGAGTTGTGGGCATGAAGTGACTCATGATCATTTTGCCTTCACTTACATCAAAGGCAGACATGAGTCTTTGCTGATTGGTAGGAGCCAGGTTCAGCAAATGATTGTACAGCTGTACTTTAATAGGATCACTTCTCCTCTTAATGTCAATAAATTGTTGTTTGATGCTTGACTGTCCTTCTCTGTGCTGGCTGGAGGAGCTGACCTCTCCTCCTATAGCTCTATCATGTTCATGCTGGAATGAACTGGCTGAAACTTGTCCACTGGGTGGGCCCATGCCCATTGCTTGCCTCACTGCTATGTCATCCTCTGGAAAGTCATTTAGTCTTTGTCTTTTCTCTCCCCGATTGATGGATGAAGTCAGGGGAGTCTCTCTATCTCTTTTCCTGGTTAAGTCCTCCTTTTGTGGGGTTTGGAGGACCGAGGTATCAACAGTAGTCTCTACCCTAGGAGGCACTATTGTCTGAGCCTGTTGCTCTGTGGAGCTTGGAGCATCAATCACTTTTTCTTGCTGCAAGGGCTGCTGTTCACTATATTGTACCTCTTCTTGTTGCTGCCCTTGTTCCTGCTGCTCCATTTCTTCTTGCTGCTGTAGCAATGTATCCACTTGTTCTTCTGTCAATGGAGGTGGCTGCTCCACCTGCTTCCCTTTTTCTTTGCTTGCTGTCTGCGGTGCCTTCTCGGCAGTTTGCTGCTGTGTTGTTGATGATGTAGTAGCTGCTCCCAGCTGTCTTCTGTATGAATGAGGAACCTGTCCACAGTTTTCCAAGTCAGCTTGCTTTTGTATATTTCTAGCTTCTCTTTCTAGAAGCTCTTCAGCAGTTATTTCTTCTTCTAAGGTACCCTCTTCCCAGCTTAAGGCATTGGCATACTGTTCAATCTCAGGTTGCCTCTTGTGTGCATAACCACCCAAATTGTATTTTATCCTCCTGAGGGAGATAGAATGATTGGGGTCATAGGGTACCCATTCAAAACTAGTTTGTAGTCTGAGGCCTTCCAGGATAGTGTTTGCCTCTTTCCATCCCTCCTCTTTTCTGTTATATAGGAAAGGACCCAGCTGGCTCCTTACCTTTAGCTGTGACTTCTTGTTCTTGCTCTGAAAATGCAGGTAGTCTGAGTTGCCAAACTGTCTGAAATATTCCAAGGCAAAAAGCCTCATGGGGACATACCTTGGCAATCTAAAAGGTGTCAACTCACAGCCATATATTCTGATGACTGTATGGTTTTGGTAGAAGTACCAATTCCCAATGCTGTAGGACTTATTCAAATGGAGAATTCTCCTCATGTCATCGGTTAGTCTAGGAGGAGGAGTACCCTGCAGTACTGTCATGGCTGGATAAATGAATAAGTCAATGAACTCATTGTATGTATAAGGCGACACAGAGGCATGATGAAAAACAGAGGTCCAGAACACAACTGACCTTGGACTTCCTTGGGCATTGAGTGGCTTTAAAGGAAAAGAGAAGGTGGCTGGTTGATAAAACAAGAAGAGGTGGTATATGTATGAGGTATACCTGAATAGTCTTTCTCTCTTTAAGTTCATAAACTGGTCATGGATTTTATCTGCAATGTATGTAGCATAATCATAATGCACAGCTGGGGGCTTACCAGGAGAGAATAGAGACAGCATTGCTATTATGGTTTCATCCACATCCTCCATTCCCTTGAATCCTAGGGCATAGCTGATTAAATCCACTAACATCCTGCCCAGTTCATTCAAATATTGATACCCAATAGGAGGGGTTCTGATGGTGTCAGAGCCTGGTCTTACAAACAGCTGATTAATCTTAATGATTTGGTCACCTGACAGCTTGCTCCCTTTGTTTACCAAATTCTGCATATAGAGGGGGGTCAATTGCTTGGCAGTATGGAAGTGCAGCATTCCATTTATACTTTCTGGGGTAATCTGGAACAGGACTGAGCCTGTGGGGCTGATGACAGCTCTTTGGTTTGGGTCATAGCATTCCTGGCAGCTGTAGACCAATTCTGGCATAGGATTTACTTGGGGGAGGTTGTAGATGGGCAAGTTTGAGTCCCAAATCCCCAAGATATCTGCCCCACTCAGGTGCTGGGCCTTCAACTCATTCATCATCTGGATATTGTATTTGGAGCCCATAGGGAACCAGTCCAGCATCTGATAATCCATGTCTCCTAGGGCTTTCCATGCTAATTCCTGGTGAGGAGCATTGAGGGGCTTGATATTCAGAGCAATAGGAGTCTCCATGGCCTTCTTCAAAGTTCAACAATTGTAGGTGGATTGTTTAATGGAAGCAACACAGAATAGAAGTGATTTTTTGTAAAAACAGTTTGTATCTCAGAGACCAGAGGAGGAAATTACACAACAGCAGTTGAAACACTGTTTGTTTCAGGAGCAGGGCTTCTCTATGGTCTCACTATGTCCTCTTTCAGCGGGTGAATTGAGCTTAACAAGAAATTAGCCGGGAATACGCAGTGAATGTTGTTTTTGAGTGAAATTACAGGTATTAAGGCTCGGCTGGTGTCTTTGGACTTCACACTTGCGAATGTGGACGTGCAGAGGGAAATGGCCGGTGAAAATATAATTTTTAAGGTGTCCTTAGCCCTCTGAGTAACTTTTATTTCAATAACAGGCGTATGGAGGGCAGCAAGCGGTAAATACCTGTTAATTGACGAACGGAGATCGCATGGGCGTGCACAGTTGGAGCTGTGGAGGTCGCCTCAGTCAATCGAGCAGGTTGGCGAAAATTTGGACGTAAACGCTCATGCTGAAAAACAGTAGAGAAACGCACAAACAATGGAAAAATGGACGTTTTTTGGCTTAATATGGGCTTTTTATGATTTTGGCGCTTTTTAGTGATGACGTCAGCATGACGTCATTGGTGGGTCAAGGTGAGGTGACGTCAGCTGACGTCATCGGGTGACGTGTCAATACACTGTTGGTCCATGGGGGCGATGAGGTGGCAGCCATGTCAGCGGCCAGGTGGACGAATAACAGGGGCGAGGACAAGCGGATATGACGTGGCGTTGTGACATAGGAGGGCAGCTGGCGGTCTGAACCGTAGCGGTTACGGTTAAGGCTAACCGCTACGGTCTCTCGGGGCGGTTTTGGTACGACGCCGAATGTGTCAGGCCTTGCTCCGAGAGACTTTAGCGCTTGACGCGTGGAGAGGCCCTGACGTGACGCAACGTCACTTTCTCGGGCGGTAAAGGACCACCATGGGAGCCCCTCCGATATCATCGTGGATCGTCGGATCATTGGGACTTGATCCGACGATGGGCGGAGCAACAACATGCTCGGGTTATATGCGCTGGCGGAAACTTTGGGTTGTGGGTTTTTTTTTTTTTTTTTTAAATGGTTTTTCAATGTTTTCCTTTGAAACAGACAGCGCGCTAGCCTTTTGGGAATGTGCCAGAGGCGGGCCTTTTAGACTTTGGGTAATTTTTGCAAAGGTTTTTAAGGGTAAAAGAGGGTTTACAAGGGTTTTTCAATGCAAATGGTGGTTTGAAGAGCAAGTTGGCTTGTAGCAAGGGGGAATGGGATGTGATAGGTTCACCAAGGTGACCAGAGGTCTCTTTGGTTCCTTTTGAAGAGCATATGGCTATAATGCCAAGGGGAGGAGTATTTATAAGATTTTGGGGCTTTATACACCATAGTGTTAGTATTATTAGGGGAGGGGTAAGATATGGGAGCTATATAGTAGAATTAGAGGTTAATATGAATGAGGGGAGAAAATGAAGGGGATTTTACTGAGTTTATCTGAAATTGATTTAGTTTTGAGAGTAGATCAAAATGAAAAGATCTTAGACAAGAAATGTGGCTTCTGAATGAACTAGAACCACCATAAAACCATGATCTCTCTCCATAAATCTCAGATAAAAGAAAGGGAGTGTTAGTAATGGAATGAAGGGGGAGAGGGAGGTTAGTCATGCTCCTTGCTGTAATTTGATGGAATTCACCACTTTGTCCATTGATAGATTTTTGCCTTGGCAAAACACCTCTTGACATGTGTGAAATGGTGAAAATACCTTTTCTGCAACCACAACTACTTACCCAGCTACTTTCCTAACATTTTTTGTTTCTCCTTAGAGGGTGCATTTAGGCTTGCAAACCCTTACTTGCCTTTTCTTTTCTTTGGCTTTTTCTTTATTCTTTTCTATCTACTTCTACCCTTATCTCTTCCAAGGTCCCAGATTAAGCTGTTGGGAACCTTTACTTCTCTACCTAAACTACTTGTCTGCCAAGATTAAACAGTTTGGACAGACTTCTTTCTCTATTCTATAACTCAAAATTGAAACATGGCATGATCCAGGTTAAACTGTTGAATCATCCACAAAATTGAAACAAGGTCCTCAACATTGAAACACTTTACACACCTTCTGTTCTTTAGGAAATATGGGATGTTTGTGATACCAAAGCAGAGCATATTTGGACTTTCCTTGGCCAATCATGAAATATGAAACCTATTAGTATAGGTATCCAACAGTGGCTCCACATGGGGATGGTTTTTCTTTTGAAAGACCAAGAACAGCAGGTCAGATTGCCTTGTTCTTTGACTGCCCATCTCAATCTTTGAAATTTGCTGCCAAATGTGTCAAAATAGTGTGCTTCTTTCTTGGAAGACCTCTGATTCTACTTGCCTCTAGCTGGTTGGTGAATCACTTGAAAAACTGTGTTTTACAATCTAAAACAGAAATCAATATGTACATCTGCATATATACAATGAATCCTTAGTTTCCATTCATGGGGAATAGTCAAAGTAGTGCTTTAGCATCCTGCCATTGACAGGACCTTCATCCAAGTCAGTTTCAGTCAGACTTTTAAGGAAGTAAGTGTTGTTACCTTGTACTGCTTGGACAACAAATGGTCCTCTCCATAAAGAGTCAAATTTTCCATGTTTTCCTTTCTCTTCTCTTCTTGCATCCCACTTTAAGACTTTGTCCCCCACATTGAAATCTTCTGCTTTGGTTCTCCTATCAAAGGCCTTTTTCAAATTTTCTTGTAATATCTGCGCTCTGCTGAAAACTTGTTCTCTAGTTTGTTGTAAACAGATTACCTGATTGATCCTCCTTTGCATATCATTTGGCTCTGCTTGGCTCTCTTGCAGAAGTTTCATAACCGGCACTCCTAGTGATGAAGGAAATTTGGCTTCTAATCCGTAGACTAACTCATATGGGCTGGTCCCAATAGATCTTTTTGTTGTTAGTCTATCTGCCCATAAAGCATTTACTAGTTTCTTATGCCAGTTCTTTTTGTTTTCCTCCAGCACTTTCTTTATGATGTTTATTAAACTTTTGTTTGATGATTCAGCAAGGCCATTTCCTTGAGGATAGTAAGCTGTAGAATGGCCCAAAGTAATGTGAAATTTATGGCAGAAGTTCACCATTTTCTTGGATCTGAAAGCAGCAGCATTGTCTGTTATTATCTTGTCTGGACAGCCAAATCTAGCCAGTATATTGTTTTCCAAAAACTGAATAATTACTTAATCATTTGCTTGTCTGCATGGGGCAGCTTCAATCCACTTGGTGAAGTAGTCTGTTGCTGTTAAAATCCATCTGTGTTGCCCTGAAGATGAGGGATGAATTTCCCCAATGAAATCCAAGCCCCATTGTTGAAAAGGTCTCTCTGTTGCAATGGGCTTCAAAGGAAGTGGCAGCAACTGTCTTTTGCCTTCAAACAGTTGGCATTTGTGGCATGAGGCTGTAAATTTCTTAACATCAGAGAACATGGTGGGCCAGTAATAACCAGCCCTCAATATTTTGTCCACAGTGGACTTCCAGTACAAATGTCCACCACAGTCTCCAGCATGGAAATCTTGCATGATTTTGTTAGTTTCATTCTCTATTAGACAGTGCAGCAAGATACCTTCATGGTTTTTCCAAAGTAAGTTTCCATCTATCACACAAAATCTAGATGTTTTCATTTTTAGGAACCTACACTTAGTTCTGGACAGTCCTGGGGGAGCACACAGGTTTTGTAACACATAACAGATGTCAGAGTACCAAGGAGATTGTTCAAAGGCTACATTGATCTTTGGAGTCGCCAGCTCTGTTTCACTGTCCAGTTGGTTGATATCTAAGGCTTGGAAATTTGCTTCTGTCATTAATTTGGCCAAACCTTGCCCTTTTATCAGCTTTGTGGGTTTTATTTCAATGTCAAATTCTAGTATATTGGCAATCCATTTTCCTCTCCTACCTTCTAAATTTTCTTGGGTGAGAATGTCTTTGACAATAGGACTTGGTACATAAGCCACAACATGGGAGTAAAGGATGTAAATCCTAAAGTCTTTAATAGCTTTGATCAAAGCATAGGCTTGTTTTTCCATAATTTGATACTTTAGAGGGGCATCTCTAAGAGCTCTGCTAAAAAACGCAATAGGCTTCTCATTCCCTTGGTCATCTTTCTGTAATAAAACAGCAGCAATAGTATGTTGGGAAGCAAAGGAGAAAATGATAAAGTCTCTGTCAAACTGAGGATTGGTTAACACTGGGGTTTGTGTCAAGGCCAATTTTATACTTTCAAAGGCTTGCTTTGCTTCAACAGTCCACTTGACCTTTGAATCTTTCTTTAGCATATTGTTTAGTAATCTGATTAATTCTGCTAAATTCGGGATAAACCTTCTTAAAAAGTTGATTTTCCCTAAGAATCCTTGCAACTCCTTGACATTTCTTGGATGAGGCATTTGTAGGATAGCTTGTATCCTATCTGGATCAATTCTTATGCCATCTTTTGAGATAATGTGTCCTAAAAGTTTCCCTTCTTCCAAGCCAAATAATGACTTCTTGGGATTTAAGGAAATGCCATATTTCCTGCATGTTATGAAAATCTGTCTCAAATGTTTCAAGTGTTCTTGGTCAGATTTTGAAAAGGGTGTGAGGTCATCTAAGTAAATGACCAAGAAGTCATGAATTTCTTTTGCAAAAGCAATGTCCATTGCTCTTTGAAACGTTGCCCCTGCGTTTTTCAGTCCAAAGGGCATTTTCACATACTTGAAAGTTCCCCATGGGGTTGTAAATGCAGTTTTGTCTTGGTCATCAGGGTGTACTAGGATTTGATTGAAGCCTGAGAATCCATCAAGCAATGATATCCTTGAAGCCCCTACTACTTTTTGAAGAATGTGATCCATTTTGGGTAAACGGTAGTTATCTTTGAGTGATACTTGATTCAAATTCCTTAAGTCTACACAAAGTCTAATCTCACCAGTTTTCTTTCTTGTAGGGACCAAATTTGAAATCCACTCAGAGAACCTGATTGGTGCTATGATACCAGCTTTGAACATTTTATGTAATTCTTTTTCAATGGAAGGAAGGAGCACAGGATTGATCCTTCTCAATTTCTGTTTGAATGGTTTTTGATTAGGCTTGAGGGGAATGGTATGCTGGATGACAGAAGTATCATAAGACTTTAAATCCTCATAACACCAAGCAAAAACATCTTGAAATTCTTTAAAGAGATCAATGTATTTGGGTTTTTGATCAGGGGGCAAAGCAGCAGATAGTTTTATTATTTTAGGCTTGTCAGTGGTACCAATGTTGCATTCTTCAATTGCTGCATCTAATGGCTGCATTTTTGGTTTCCTGGGGACATCATTTGAATCAAAAATGTCTTCTAATGGGGTAAGGCTTACTGGAAGGAAATTGTCCTTAAGTTGTATGATTTCAGCTTCAGCGCTGCTCATCTCTTCACAGTCAATTTGGTGAATTTGCTGAATGTTTTCATTGTTGAAAATAGTTGGACTTAGTAATTGTTTTGCTGTTCTAGGTGACATTGGGTGAGCAGACTGTTGAAACAGTATTTGTGATTGACTTGCTGACTCAAGTATTTGTGATTGACTTGCTCCATCAATATCAATATTTAATCCTGTGAACTCTTGTTGCAAGGTTAAAAAATTGTTTATTTGCATGTCATCCTCAAATACTTGCCATTCTTTAACATTGTTTGGAATAGAGGGTCTGTATTTGACCTCGGCTGTGAAACAGTTATTGGGTTCTAATGGAAATTTGAAGGTGCTGGCAAACGTTGCCAAGCTGTGTGCATGGAGATTGTGGCCTCTTGAAATTTTTGTGATAACACACTCAGAGAAGGTCTCTAATATTTCAATTACAGCAGATCTGTAGGACCTCAATCTTTTGTCATTGGTGACAAAGTTTCCTTTTACTTGTTGAATTACTAGATCAGAGTCTCCCATGATGGAGAGTTTAGGAGTTTGTAATGACCTTGCTAGTTTGAGACCGAGCAACAAAGCTTCGTATTCTGCCATGTTGTTAGTGCATCTAAAATTCAATCTATAAGCCCTGCCTTCTGCATAATCTTTCTCTTTGTTATGTATCCACACTCCAGCTCCTGCTGCTAGCTTGTTAACTGAGCCATCAAATTCTAGGACCCACAGGATGTCTTGCTGAACAGGAGATTTAAAATTCTGTTCATGGGATGGCAATGTGAGCATGAGTTGGGGTTTCTTTTCCCATTTGATTTCTAGGACAATTTCATCACTTTTTTGACAATCTTTGACAACTAGAGGAGGGCTAATGTGTATTGTTGGGCTGATTGATGTTTGGCAGGTGCTACTTGTCTGATCAATGTTTTGTTCTTGTGTGAGTGTTTCGGTCCTAATGTCATTGTTTGAGAGGTCTGCGCTGTCATTGAAGAGGATGAAGGAGTCTATGTCCGAATGAAGAGCGTATATTGGAAAATTTTGAGGCTTCTCTTCACTGCTGACCATATACTTCATGAGTGTTTCCCTATAAAGTCTTTTTGGTTGCCCAAAGACAGAAATAGTTGCATATGACATGTCTAATTGCAGGGAGCCCTGGAGCTTGGCTCCCCATGATCTTGATAACAGCATCCCATATTTGGGTGGGATATCAGCAACTACAACATCCATTAGAATGGTCTTGTTGGGATATTGAACCAGGGACACACATAAATCTTTTATTAGGCCCAAACATTTGACTTGGCTAGAATCAAAGGAAAACAGGTCTTTGTATGGTCTTGTTATATCCAAATTCAATCTTTCCATGACTGCTTTTGGCATAAGGTTGTGAGAGGCGCCTGAGTCGAACATTGCATTATGCAGTATTTTATCATGAACATGCAGGCTGACATAAAAAGGTAAAACCCCTGTGACTATTGTTTTTCCATCTACCTCTGGGCCAAACAGTAATTCTGGAGTGTCATCTAGCACATTTACATCATCTTTGCTATTAGTGAGTTGAAGGGAGTTCTTGATCTGTTGCTTGTATATGTCATGCTTGGCTAGCTCTGAGAGGTGAATTGCTATCTTTAGCTTGCCAATCTCTGTGGCTAGGTCAAAAGGTTTGTCAACTTGGGTTTTAGAGTCACGGATAACAGTCTTTTCTTTGTTTATTGAATCTTCTTGTTGGATTTCATCTTGACTTTGAGACCTCCCTTATACTCATGTCTTGAGGGGTAATGTTTGGATTAGGGTGAGAGGACGAGGCTGCCATGGGCTGTTGTAGTGGGGACAGTAGTTCAGTAACCTCCTCAACCACCACTTCTTTTGTAGGCAAGTTTGTTTTGTCATTAGGTTCTGTGACTGAGGTTTCTTTAGACTGCTGTTTCTCCTTTATCTTTTCAGGCTGATTTACATTCACAGTCCTACTCCTTAGTTTGTATTGTTTATGGACTTCATAGACAACAGTATCATACCCTTGTTTAAAGTCAAAGGATTCTCCTGATTTAGTTTGGAATGTTTTGCTTTCATCCTCCTCATGGTCTTCTTGTGTTAAGAAAACATGGCTTTTACCATCCAGACCCATTAAGTTAATTTCAGGATCTTCATTGAGCTGATTATCTGTGGAAGTTTCTGCATAGTTTTCTTGAAAAGGGGGTCTAATATCTTGGTCAGCACTTGTCTTTCCTATGTTTGGGTTCTGAGTTCTCCTAAAATTCGGGTTTCTAGGAGGGTTGCTTTGTGATGCCTCCCATGATGATTTTCTTTCAACTGATTCCACTCTTTCACCCAATCTCTTCATGCTGTTTAGTATTGCATCCAGCTTCTGATCAAAACCTGAGGGCTCTTCTCTGAAGCCAGCTTTCTTTTCCAACTTTGCCCTGTTTCTTTTGGCAATTAGGTTAGCCTCTACCGTGACTGCAACCCTTTGAGCTTCTACAAGGGTTGGAGGATCTCTTTCTTTCAATTGATAGGCCATATCAGAATCAAAACCGTCAGGGAAGTTATACAGGGCCAAATCAGGAGGGGGCCTTAAGTTCTGGGGATAGCATTATATACATTGTTAAACCTAGCACAATATTCCAAAACTGTTTCTTGGGGACCTCTTTTAATAGTATTATATTCACCAAGTATGTGGAGAGGATCTTTCTTCTTCTCCCATCTCTCAGCAAAAACTTCGTAAAGCTGATCAGGTGTTGCAATGGAGTTTGCATTGAGGGATCTGAACCAAGTTCTAACATCCCCAGTTAAACTTTGAACAAAAATTCTCATCCTGACGCTGTTATCATCTATTTCATAGGTCTCAAAGTGGTCTTGCATCTTCTTAGCATGCTGGACAGCTGTCAAAGGGCCATGGGAGTCAAAAAATGAGATTTTGGTTTGGTAATCTTGGGGTAGAGCTGGAGCATTAGCTGGTATCTGCAGAGGTGCATACCTGTTAGCCATGTTTATGGGATTTACAGGGTTGACAGGAATAAATGGGACAACAGGGATTATAGGTGTGATAGGGTTAATGGTATGGGTAACAAGCGGGGAACTGGTTGAAAGAGTATGTGCAGATGGTGAAGATGGGAGAGGAGGGCTTTGAGGTGTTGATGATGAACTAGGGGAACTAGGGGTGGACCGGAAAAGAACTTTGCAAGGAGAAGGAATAAGGATAGGTCGATCTGAACTTATATCTGAATCAGCAGGCTTCTCCTGCTTTTGCTGTCTCCTTATGCTCTTTGGAATGATATTTGGATTATCAACAATGATAGGTTGATTAGGGTCAGGGTTTGCCCTAGTGTGCCTTGGGTTTCTTTTGGGAGCCAGCTTCTAATTTCTTTTGAATTTGTACAAGAAGTTTATATATATGCAAGGACTGGATGAAGATTTTGGAATGGCTATATATGTTTCAAAGCTAGGATGAAGATTCCCTAATCAGCTCTTCCCTAAAGCTGTTCCTGTGGCGCAGAAACAGTCCTAAGGCCTCTTGGCTAGTTTCGGGCTTGATGGTAGCTTCGGAAGATAGATAGTAATTGAAAAATCTTTATGAAGTCCCCAGCGGAGTCGCCAATTATGTTATCACCCAGGTTGTTCCCTATGACTCCCAAGGGAATACGGCCGGGGTAACCACTAACCAATCTTTTGATCACTGTTTCTAGCCAAACTGTGATCAGAGAGGGCTCTCTCTTTATGATTTGTATCTGTTTATGATAGGGTTTTAGGCTAGGTATTATGCACAGGTTTTGTTTATGTTTTGGTTGAAGATTTTCTTTCAGGTCTTGTGATATAATGTTCAAAGAGTCAAATATCATTGGGCAATGGAGTCTATAGCAATAGGTGTCTAGAAACCTTGAGGTGAATTGGTGAAGCTGGCAGGGCCATTTGGATACTTCATAGAACAGATTTTTGATTTATAACACAAACAGGTGAAAACACCAGTGAAAGCAATCAAGAATTTTCACTAAAGTATTTAAGTATTTCCACCAAACTAGGCATGAACAATGGATAGATGTCTCAGGAGCAAAACTTGAATCCCTGGGGATGTCTATCACTGTAAAAGATATAGTTTTAAAGTGCAGCAATTAAGAATTACACTTCATTCATTGTATCTGAAGAAAACATAGATAATAGCTCAGATTGAGTTCAGGGTAATCAGTGATTAAATCCTGGAACTATTCTTCTACTTTGCTATTAAGTGTAAAACATTTAGACAATGAAAGAGAACAAAAGACTCGAAAACATGTAACACAGAGATTTAAGAAAGACTTATTGTTTTATGAAACACTCTGGAATCCTGCAACATTCACCATTCATCACAATGCATCAAGGTACGCCAAGCTTCGGAAATTCCATTCACCCTTTGTATTATTTCTCTAAGAATTTTACAGCAAATGAGATGCCCAAAATGAAAATAACAACAACCCCTTAAGCTTTAGTCAGGGGCGAATATATACATACGATTTTACAAAAAATATCTGAGTTCTAAGTTATCTCAGACTTAATGTTCTCACCAACTTTTGAGATATTATTATAAGAAATTTATTACAGCATTGAATACAAGATAAAGGCGTCTTGATGTTCTGTCAGAAGATATTTTGGCCTTTGGGAGCTGCTAAGTCGGTCGGGATACTTTGATCAAATGCTGGAGAACCCAACTTTTTGGCTTGTGCGCTGTATTTTGGGTCTGCTACCTTGTGATGGTGATTGCTATTGTGGTGAGTAAATAGCCCTGCTGAGTTGGCTCAGCATCTGTCTCTTCCTTGTAGATTTTATCCACCAAAATTCTGCCTGTGCATGACTGTTCATAAACTGGAGAAAAACTATCGCTACAGGTTCGGGCCTGATAAGATTACCTGTGTCAAATTCCTCCATTCTTCCTGTGTGGGCAATTGATGATTTATGATTGCCCCCATAGTCTCATCTGCTTCTGTATACTTAAAGAAATTTGGTGGTGTATCAAACAGGTGATCAATTTCATTCATGATAAAAAACAGGTTATCCACCCTATCATACAAATTCTGCCCTGATGCTGGCCCTGTTTCTGCTGAGGTACTGGGCTGTTTTGCTATTTGTGCTGCAGCATGTGCATCAACCCTTTTGATGTAATTTTCCAGGGTAAGCAGCCTTCCTACACTGCTTAATATGCTGGGGAGGCCTCTGTTTTGTAATGCCACAAATCTGTCCAGGAATTTGTTGATCTCGGTCTGCATATCCTGTGTTCTTCTCTCCAGCGTTCCAACTAGGTTTCTCAGTGTCAAGACTCTTTTAGCTACTGAAATTGTTTCAGTCCTGTTAGTAATTCCCATGGTAGCTAGTTGAGAGCTAGTTTTGTTATTCAAAATAGTGATCATTCTGCTGGCAGCATCTGGCATGTGGCCCAAGCTTGCTCTAGCTCTCTGTACTTCCCTGTTTGCCTTGGTAATGAGTACTATTTGCTCATCCATAGTCTCAATATACTGCCACTGATTGGTGATGGACCGCCCAATGTTACCCCAGAGGACTGCTTTTAGTTCTGCTGTTACTTTTTCTAGTGCAAGCTCTTTTTCTAGTTCAGCTATTCTCTTTTTTAGAGCTTTTATTTCTCTTTCCTTTGCTGCCTCATTCTGCTTGCTTTTATCAAATCTTTCATTCACCTTAGTCAAAGACTTTTTGACTTCATCAAGCTCTTTCATTTGGGATTCAAGAACTCGGATCTCAGCTTGCAACTTCTGCATATCCAGACTAGGAGTCTGCTCTGTTGTTGGCGCAGTTGTGGCTGTAGATGGTGCTGTAGTTTCCGTCTGCTAAGGAGGAAGAGTAGTTATTGGAATAGCTTCTTCAAGATTGATTACTTCTGGAGGGGGCTGGGAAGTTTGGCCCTCTTCTCTCTGTTTCAATGTTGTCTGTAATGCTGCCTTTGCAGCTTCTGATTGTCCTAGCTGGTCTTGAGTCCGAACCAGCTCCTTGTATAAGGATATCATCAAATCCGTAGCATCCTTTTCCTGCCTTTGCTGGGAAACCTCGTCTGTTTGTGGATGGATGGTAGCTGGGAGCTTGATTTTCTTTCTTAAGGCCGCCATGTCTGCATCCCTTAGCTTCAAGAGTTGTTGGATACCTTTAACATCTTTAGGATCATGTCCTATTTCTATAATTACCTCCTCCAAGGACTTGATTCTGTTGTCCTTGGCCTGTGATGATGCTCTCTCCAATTCCAGCTGAGAGGCTGTATTATCAAGGCTGCTCTTCAATTTGTAGTTTTCCAATGTTTCATCTGCCAAGGAGGCATACACCATTTCACCAGTTTGTTTATGCAGTTCGATTTTATCCATAGGGTGTATATCTTTGGCCAGAACCTCCATGTTGGTCCTTAGGTAATCCGAGGTAGATTGGGGATGCAGAGTTGTGGGCATGAAGTGACTCATGATCATTTTGCCTTCACTTACATCAAAGGCAGACATGAGTCTTTGCTGATTGGTAGGAGCCAGGTTCAGCAAATGATTGTACAGCTGTACTTTAATAGGATCACTTCTCCTCTTAATGTCAATAAATTGTTGTTTGATGCTTGACTGTCCTTCTCTGTGCTGGCTGGAGGAGCTGACCTCTCCTCCTATAGCTCTATCATGTTCATGCTGGAATGAACTGGCTGAAACTTGTCCACTGGGTGGGCCCATGCCCATTGCTTGCCTCACTGCTATGTCATCCTCTGGAAAGTCATTTAGTCTTTGTCTTTTCTCTCCCCGATTGATGGATGAAGTCAGGGGAGTCTCTCTATCTCTTTTCCTGGTTAAGTCCTCCTTTTGTGGGGTTTGGAGGACCGAGGTATCAACAGTAGTCTCTGCCCTAGGAGGCACTATTGTCTGAGCCTGTTGCTCTGTGGAGCTTGGAGCATCAATCACTTTTTCTTGCTGCAAGGGCTGCTGTTCACTATATTGTACCTCTTCTTGTTGCTGCCCTTGTTCCTGCTGCTCCATTTCTTCTTGCTGCTGTAGCAATGTATCCACTTGTTCTTTTGTCAATGGAGGTGGCTGCTCCACCTGCTTCCCTTTATCTTTGCTTGCTGTCTGCGGTGCCTTCTCAGCAGTTTGCTGCTGTGTTGTTGATGATGTAGTAGCTGCTCCCAGCTGTCTTCTGTATGAATGAGGAACCTGTCCACAATTTTCCAAGTCAGTTTGCTTTTGTATATTTCTAGCTTCTCTTTCTAGAAGCTCTTCAGCAGTTATTTCTTCTTCTAAGGTACCCTCTTCCCAGCTTAAGGCATTGGCATACTGTTCAATCTCAGGTTGCCTCTTGTGTGCATAACCACCCAATTTGTATTTTATCCTCCTGAGGGAGATAGAATGATTGGGGTCATAGGGTACCCATTCAAAACTAGTTTGCAGTCTGAGGCCTTCCAGGATAGTGTTTGCCTCTTTCCATCCCTCCTCTTTTCTGTTATATAGGAAAGGACCCAGCTGGCTCCTTACCTTTAGCTGTGACTTCTTGTTCTTGCTCTGAAAATGCAGGTAGTCTGAGTTGCCAAACTGTCTGAAATATTCCAAGGCAAAAAGCCTCATGGGGACATACCTTGGCAATCTAAAAGGTGTCAACTCACAGCCATATATTCTGATGACTGTATGGTTTTGGTAGAAGTACCAATTCCCAATGCTGTAGGACTTATTCAAATGGAGAATTCTCCTCATGTCATCGGTTAGTCTAGGAGGAGGAGTACCCTGCAGTACTGTCATGGCTGGATAAATGAATAAGTCAATGAACTCATTGTATGTATAAGGTGACACAGAGGTATGATGAAAAACAGAGGTCCAGAACACAACTGACCTTGGACTTCCTTGGGCATTGAGTGGCTTTAAAGGAAAAGAGAAGGTGGCTGGTTGATAAAACAAGAAGAGGTGGTATATGTATGAGGTATACCTGAATAGTCTTTCTCTCTTTAAGTTCATAAACTGGTCATGGATTTTATCTGCAATGTATGTAGCATAATCATAATGCACAGCTGGGGGCTTACCAGGAGAGAATAGAGACAGCATTGCTATTATGGTTTCATCCACATCCTCCATTCCCTTGAATCCTAGGGCATAGCTGATTAAATCCACTAACATCCTGCCCAGTTCATTCAAATATTAATACCCAATAGGAGGGGTTCTGATGGTGTCAGAGCCTGGTCTTACAAACAGCTGATTAATCTTAATGATTTGGTCACTTGACAGCTTGCTCCCTTTGTTTACCAAATTCTGCATATAGAGGGGGGTCAATTGCTTGGCAGTATGGAAGTGCAGCATTCCATTTATACTTTCTGGGGTAATCTGGAATAGGACTGAGCCTGTGGGGCTGATGACAGCTCTTTGGTTTGGGTCATAGCATTCCTGGCAGCTGTAGACCAATTCTGGCATAGGATTTACTTGGGGGAGGTTGTAGATGGGCAAGTTTGAGTCCCAAATCCCCAAGATATCTGCCCCACTCAGGTGCTGGGCCTTCAACTCATTCATCATCTGGATATTGTATTTGGAGCCCATAGGGAACCAGTCCAGCATCTGATAATCCATGTCTCCTAGGGCTTTCCATGCTAATTCCTGGTGAGGAGCATTGAGGGGCTTGATATTCAGAGCAATAGGAGTCTCCATGGCCTTCTTCAAAGTTCAACAATTGTAGGTGGATTGTTTAATGGAAGCAACACAGAATAGAAGTGATTTTCTGTAAAAACAGTTTGTATCTCAGAGACCAGAGGAGGAAATTACACAACAGCAGTTGAAATACTGTTTGTTTTAGGAGCAAGGCTTCTCTATGGTCTCACTATGTCCTCTTTCAGCGGGTGAATTGAGCTTAACAAGAAATTAGCCGGGAATACGCAGTGAATGTTGTTTTTGAGTGAAATTACAGGTATTAAGGCTCGGCTGGTGTCTTTGGACTTCACACTTGCGAATGTGGACGTGCAGAGGGAAATGGCCGGTGAAAATATAATTTTTAAGGTGTCCTTAGCCCTCTGAGTAACTTTTATTTCAATAACAGGCGTATGGAGGGCAGCAAGCGGTAAATACCTGTTAATTGACGAACGGAGGTCGCATGGGCGTGCACAGTTGGAGCTGTGGAGGTCGCCTCGGTCAATCGAGCAGGATGGCGAAAATTTGGACGTAAACGCTCATGCAGAAAACAGTAGAGAAACGCACAAACAATGGAAAAATGGACGTTTTTTGGCTTAATATGGGCTTTTTATGATTTTGGCGCTTTTTAGTGATGACGTCAGCATGATGTCATTGGTGGGTCAAGGTGAGGTGACGTCAGCTGACGTCATCGGGTGACGTGTCAATACACTGTTGGTCCATGGGGGCGATGAGGTGGCAGCCATGTCAGCAGCCAGGTGGACGAATAACAGGGGCGAGGACAAGCGGATATGACGTGGCGTTGTGACATAGGAGGGCAGCTGGCGGTCTGAACCGTAGCGGTTACGGTTAAGGCTAACCGCTACGGTCTCTCGGGGCAGTTTTGGTACGACGCCGAATGTGTCAGGCCTTGCTCCGAGAGACTTTAGCGCTTGACGCGTGGAGAGGCCCTGACGTGACGCAACGTCACTTTCTTGGGCGGTAAAGGACCACCATGGGAGCCCCTCCGATATCATCGTGGATCGTCGGATCATTGGGACTTGATCCGACGATGGGCGGAGCAGCAACATGCTCGGGTTATATGCGCTGGCGGAAACTTTGGGTTGTGGGTTTTTTTTTTTTTTTTAAATGGTTTTTCAATGTTTTCCTTTGAAACAGACAGCGCGCTAGCCTTTTTGGGAATGTGCCAGAGGCGGGCCTTTTAGACTTTGGGTAATTTTTGCAAAGGTTTTTAAGGGTAAAAGAGGGTTTACAAGGGTTTTTCAATGCAAATGGTGGTTTGAAGAGCAAGTTGGCTTGTAGCAAGGGGGAATGGGATGTGATAGGTTCACCAAGGTGACCAGAGGTCTCTTTGGTTCCTTTTGAAGAGCATATGGCTATAATGCCAAGGGGAGG
Organism: Pinus tabuliformis; assembly: GCA_031772625.1. Lineage (NCBI taxonomy): Eukaryota > Viridiplantae > Streptophyta > Pinopsida > Pinales > Pinaceae > Pinus > Pinus tabuliformis. Next base: position 1,537,196,839 of record CM062819.1, read on the forward strand.
AGTATTTATAAGATTTTGGGGCTTTATACACCATAGTGTTAGTATTATTAGGGGAGGGGTAAGATATGGGAGCTATATAGTAGAATTAGAGGTTAATATGAATGAGGGGAGCAAATGAAGGGGATTTTACTGAGTTTATCTGAAATTGATTTAGTTTTGAGAGTAGATCAAAATGAAAAGATCTTAGACAAGAAATGTGGCTTCTGAATGAACTAGAACCACCATAAAACCATGATCTCTCTCCATAAATCTCAGCTAAAAGAAAGGGAGTGTTAGTAATGGAATGAAGGGGGAGAGGGAGGTTAGTCATGCTCCTTGCTGTAATTTGATGGAATTCACCACTTTGTCCATTGATAGATTTTTGCCTTGGCAAAACACCTCTTGACATGTGTGAAATGGTGAAAATACCTTTTCTGCAACCACAACTGCTTACCCAGCTACTTTCCTAACATTTTTTGTTTCTCCTTAGAGGGTGCATTTAGGCTTGCAAACCCTTACTTGCCTTTTCTTTTCTTTGGCTTTTTCTTTATTCTTTTCTATCTACTTCTACCCTTATCTCTTCCAAGGTCCCAGATTAAGCTGTTGGGAACCTTTACTTCTCTACCTAAACTACTTGTCTGCCAAGATTAAACAGTTTGGACAGACTTCTTTCTCTATTCTATAACTCAAAATTGAAACATGGCATGATCCAGGTTAAACTGTTGAATCATCCACAAAATTGAAACAAGGTCCTCAACATTGAAACACTTTACACACCTTCTGTTCTTTAGGAAATATGGGATGTTTGTGATACCAAAGCAGAGCATATTTGGACTTTCCTTGGCCAATCATGAAATATGAAACCTATTAGTATAGGTATCCAACAGGATGACAAACCCCTATGCCAACACCTATCAACCCCAGACCCAATTCTATGCACCTTACCCAAATATGCCAAGTACCTCATTGTTGCGGCTTCAGAATTCTGTTGCCGAAACATGGGGGATAACCACCCTGTCCAAACCTTAAGACATCTAATTTTCTGTTTAAAGTGGTGGCTCCGACTGGGGATAATGGGACCAGTTTCCCAATGTGGTTTTTAAGATGAGAGTGGGTGGTTCATGAGTGTTTTTGCAATAGAATAATGATAATCTAAGTGACTTATTCTATGATGCAATTTCTCTAACTTAACTTATTCTAATATAAACCCGGGTGTTCTTGCATGGTATGCGATCTACAAATATATCCTTTTAACATATGATAATTAAGATTGAACACAATTAAATGGAGACGATAACGTAAAAGATAATTCCTTTGATTAAATAGTTAGTCAAAGGAATTTATAAAATATATCGCATGTCTAATGAGTTATATATGAAAATCAAAACCTCAGTTATGGCATCAATATAGAAGTGCAATTAATTCTTCATAGAAACAATAAATCTCATATATAATTCATGAAAAGAAAGGTTTTCCACTAATTAAATGTAAACAGAATTATGCATACATGATAATAGTACCATATGTATGAAGTCCTTCTCATTTGACAAATGACATAGACCGAATTCTTCCTTCAAATCAAATTGTCTCCCAAGAATACAGAAGTGCATCAACAAAGGAAAGTAATATGATATCTAAAAGAAAAGATCATGTTCCATCATTTCACCAAAGCATTCACAAACTTACAATAGTGCATTATTTGCAAATGTTTTTGATAAAATTCTGGACCCTTCTCTAAATGCATGAGAAGGGTATAAATATTATTCTAACTAAGTATGCAAAAATAGATTATACAAAATTTGAGGAGGTTTCAAACAACCTTCCTCTTACATAGGTAACTAACTCCAAAAATAAACAGAGATCAACTAAACATAACTAAGAGGATGACTTGATGTCTGCCAGCTTGTCCTTTAAATCGCAAATATCGATCATCGGTTGAATTTGAGGAGGTGGCCCGAAATGAGATTTGAGTTGTCCTGTAAAGATTGCATCAGCAAGAGGTGGCAGCAGCCTTTAAGTCACATGGAGGGAATAGTTGAGGGTCATGATCTAGCTATGTGGCCTGACCAGATACTGCCAATATGACTCCAAGTCGGTCGTAGTCAGTTTCATAATTGCATCTCTTTGTTTCCCCACTTTTTCTTGCCAACCTTTACTCAAAGCAGTTAAGTCAGGCATTTCTTTTGAATTACCCTCCTTCATGAGATTGGTAGCAAACAGGGTATGATTTACTGCCTTAATGATGTTCTTTGATACTCAAGCTACCCTTACGATTGCCATATCGCCCTGTTTTATCCTAGCATCCTAATAAGTGAAGAGCATGTCTTTGTGAGTTTCCTCAATCTCGGGTAGATTGGCCTCTTTGCCTCTTCTGATTCCTGCCATTCAATGAATTCAGAGATTTTGGAGTTTAAATCATTAAACTATGTTCTTTGATCAATGGCTCTGTCTATGAGTTGGTTGCTGGTAATCAGGTAGGGAGTGATATATGACAGCTTCTGGCAGAAATAATCTTACTGCTTGACTAGAAGATAATTTAGTTCTAGAGCCTCTTTGATGAATTCCTCAGCAGTAGGAACATCCTTGTACCTATCCAAGGATTGTTGTAATTTTTGGAGCTGCATGTTTTTGGCTGATAAGTTAGCTTCATGGCTTATTTTCAAGACTTCCATTTCCTGCTGCAATTGTGCGAGCTACTTGGCTTCCTGTTTGTTTGCACTTGCTTTTTCTGTCTCGAGCTCTTGTCTGTGCTGCGCAATTATTTCCCCTTTTCCTTTAGCAGAATAGACACCTTAGTAGCCTTATCCATAGTGGCCAATGCGTATGCTCCTATGAACTATGATAGTCTAGTCAATTTCTCTGTCAGATTAAAAGGCATGTCCTTCCAAACAACGTCCATTGGCTCATCTCTATGTGAGAATTTGGATGCATCTACCCTTCTCCTTCAGACTACAGACTTGTGGAGAGGGCTATAGAATACATCAAGTGGAGGTATCTCCATCACTTTCAAAACAATTTCTAATGTGGGCAAAGTAGGGATGATTTTAGCATGTTGATATGGTGTTGCTTCTTGATCCATAGGTGTTGACTATTTTCCAATAGACTTGGGCTCTGTATCTTGATGAATTTTCAGAGGAGTCTTGAATTCCTTTGTTTCTTGAGTATTTGGAGCTTTAAGGGTGTCTTGCAATTTCTAATTGAATTGATCCCATTCCTACTCCAAACTAGTGCCTTGAGCTTGTGAACTTGTCTCTATGGCCGGAGTGTCCATTACCTATTTTTCGGTTGGCTTCCTGCTCGATTCATCCATATTGTCTGCATCCTGGACTTTCCATGTGTCTGTTTTATTCTCAATGTTTACCTGAGAGTCCTTTTGAGAGCTAGGGGCTGTGCTATCAACAGTGTTACTTGGGGTAGGCTTATCCTTAGGCTTTAATATATGCATTAGAATGACCCAAAGCCTCTCATTACTGGATTCCTGAAATCTTTGAAAATATTTCAGTTTCAGGTTAGCCTTTGCCCATTCAAGTGCTTGCTCAAAATAAACTGTTGACTTTAACAAATCCTCAAAGTAATTATCTTCATGATTGTATGCCTTGAGCTTTAGTCCTGTAGTGACATTGTATGCCACGTTGTTTGGATTGAATTGCCTTCTAGGAAATGTATGAAGCCTGAGGGCTTCCATTTGTGCTGATTCCTTAGTAGCATGAACAAAATGAGCTAAAGTAAAGGAGACGCATTTGATAGGGAAAGTAGGCCATAATGACTTCTTTTCATCTTTAAGAACTTTAGTCAAGCCCTTTCCCACAGTCTGGTAGGCAATCTCCCTTGTTAATAGCTTATCAAAAACATATAAGGGAAGGATGTGTGGATCAACAATGCTACCAAAAACCCTAATGTAGGTGAACCATTCGTCAATGAAATACTTGCCTACAGCAAGTAGGTCTTCTGCAGCTTCTTGGGAAAACTTAGGGGTTTTCTTATTGAAAATCATTTCGTGTAGGGGCAACACGATAGAATGAAATATCTTGTAGAAGTGAGGTATGTAATGTGATTCCCATAATTGTTTATGACTGAGATGGATTGGGTAAGGATCTTGTATGGTCCATTTCCAACCCATGGTTAGAAATGTCGTGAAAAAATAGATAACATCCATAATATAAGCATAGAAATAGAAGGGAGGGAGGTTATCTGAAGAGGAGGCTTTCTTTTTTCAATATTCAATAATGGAAGTGGCTAAGTTGGAGGCTTTCTTTTGTCGATATTCAGTAATGGAGGTGGCTAAGTTGTCAGAGAGGATAAAAGGCCAATTCATGATATAGGAATTAACATAAGCATCGATCAAGGGAATCCATTCTATTGAAAACTTAGTGTTGTTTGGCAGTCCATACAATCTACATGACATTGTTGTTGCATAATTGTAGGTATTTGCCAAAGAGTCTATTGCATACATACCCAATTTGTCATACTTGAATTTGTTGTCTAACATTCTCCAAGTCTGAATTAACTTGAAGGGATCTAGATTATTCTTTGCGAATTTGGCCACAAATGTGTTGTCGTAGATTTCCTGTGGGTCAAGTATGTGATACATAGCCTTCAAGTCTTATGCCCTAAATGATCCAACAAGCTCCATCCTTGAATTCTTGAACTGCCTATCTGCAATGATAAGGTTTTTGATCACCCATCTAATCATGTCTGTGTAGGGATGGATGTTGGCTCTTGCTCCTATCCTATGAAGGAAAGAACAAGAGGCATCCCTGCATTGAGGTCCTGAAGGCTTTGTCGACCCAGTTGTTGCTTTTGCAATAGTAATTTTAGGACGTTTGTCCTCGAGTCTGTTTTAAATTACTTCCCAAGTTGTTGCGCCTCCAACTGCATCACAAACTATATTAACAAAGATAGCAGCCATCTCTGTATCCTCTGTCTCAAAAATGGTCTTCTTAATTTGCTTCTGCATCACCTTTCTTAAGGACATGTCTTTTGTCGCTTGCCTAAAATAGACAAGATATATCAGCACAAAAGATATCAAGTAATTAAGACTGAAATCCTCTGTGAAATGACCTTGGATCGTGAGAAAGGTTTTTATGAGACATTCAATTATAACTACACATAACCTGGAGAATGATTATCCTCCCTCAGGCCGCTAAACATTTGATAACCTATCAACTCATTTGTTCTTATTATTTAAAACGTATTTATTACGCATGCTTTACCTCCTTAATCACAGATCGTGGTCTTTAAAGGGGTATTGTGTAACGCTTATCAGATATATCAGGTGAAATGCGATTGTGAAATCCGCAATATCTCATTTCGCAGATCGTTAATGTTTGTCCTAAGGCATGTTCAAGTTTTTTGCGAATTGCAAAATTCGCAATATCGCATTTCACAAATCGTTAATGTTTTTTCTAAGGCATGTTCAAATTTTTTGTGAATTTCGAAATGCAATTGCGCAGTGACAAGATGAGGTTATCACAGCAGGAGGCCTTTTCGCATATTGCAATTTCGTAAAGGATTTATAAAATAGTGAGTGAAAAAACTCGATATCTGATATAAGTTTCCTCCTTAGCTCATTTTGCAAGGTTTTGCTAAGTTTTTCTTTAGAGTTAGGCATTAATGTCCTAGGCTTAAAATTTTAAAAAGGGTCCCCATTTATAACTTAAATGCTAGCTATTGTAGATAAAAATAGGGGGGTTGTTTCGTATTAAAACACTCGTAAAATCCGACCATGCAATCCTATCAGCAAGGGTATAACCCCAACATCTGTCAACAACCCACGCTGCCACCACCTCCTTTGCATCAGTTATTACCTGCACCTGCTAACCCCTCATCTTCGCAGGCACCTGCTACTTTGAACCCACCCCAACCGACATTGTTGCATGTGCAACCTATACCTAACCCAAGTCACAATAGGCTACCTCAACCTATGCAAAACATTGATATCTAGCCTTTTCCTACATACATGATCACTGCCATTCCTATGAATGAAATCCAATTACGATCAGGAAAGACAGTTAACAAAGGAAAATCAGTTGTTCTTATCTAAGAAGAGGTTCCCTCCACATCATCTGAAAACCATTTCCAAAACAAAAAACAACAACAACCACAGAAAGAAGAATCAAATGAACCACCATACCCGGAAAGATTGATTGTAAAGAAAGAAGAGATCCCGCTTGAATATGATTTGGAAAACGAACTAAGAAATGTCTGCATTAAAATCCCACTTTTACAAGAAATTAGAGACATTCCCATTTACACCAAAATTGTCAAAGATCTTTGCATTAAGAAACCGGGGAGGAAGGGGCATAAGAACCAGAATGTCAAAATCATAAGCCAAATGTCCACTATGATTTCTGATTTGCCTGCAAAATACAATGACCCTGGGAATCCCATTGTCACCATTGAGATAAATGGAGTACTTCTGCCAAATACCCTCATGGATCTAGGGGCAGAAATAAATGTAATGACCTATGAAACAATGACATCGTTACAGCTACCTGGACTTAAATCCACCCCTATCCTTTTAGAAATGGCAGACAAATCCGTCGTCAAACCAATGGGAACCTTAGAGGACATAGTAGTCACTATTGCCTCTTGGCAATATCCCATAGACTTCATGGTCATTTCTCCAAAAACCTCTAGGCCCAGACACCTTATGGTTCTGGGACGACCATGGCTGGCAACTGTTGATGCCGTCATAGGATGTAGAAATGGAGAAATGATTATTTCTAATGGTCCCCACAACCAAACCCTGTCTATTTTTCCCCTTGCCCAGACAACTGTTGAAGTACCGTTATGGCTCGAAAACCCATATGGAGACGAAGGTTGTATGTTTCCTTTTTTGTCATTAGATCAATCTAGAGGTCTCTAGGAGCATTCTAACAAACATGTTTTGCAGCAGTTTTTAGCTGATAGCTCTTGTATCGATTATCCCATCTCCTTTAATGGTTATCATCATGTTTTTAGTGATGAGTTTCAGGAAACCTTCCATCCAACTGTCTTCGCCTCTTTTGCAGCAATGGAAGAAAGCCATCAACCCACCACAGAACCTGTAGAAATTTTTGAAGGAAATATCTTACATATCGGTACAAGATTGACTGTAGAATAGAAGCAGCAGTTGATGAGTATGATTCGTGAACAAACTGGAGCTTTCGCTTGGGATTACTTGGACATGAGGGGCATACATCCAGACACCTTCATCCAACATATCTATACAAATGAAGAAATGAGACCTATTCGTTAACCATAGAGGTGTATGAACCCAGCGTTAAAAGACATTGTCAAAGATGAGCTTCAGAAACGCTTGGCTACAGATTTCATTTACCCCATTTCTGACAGTAGGTGGGTGTCACCTCTGGTAGTGGTTCCAAAGAAAAATGGCAAGTGGCGTATTTGCATTGACTACAGAGAATTAAACAAGGCCACATTGCGTTACTATTTGCCACTGCCCTTCATTGATCAAGTCCTCAACACGCTTTCAGGTTCTTTTCTAGATGGGTACAGAGGTTACAATCAAATACAAATAGCTGAATGAGACTAAGAGAAGACTACTTTTACATGCCCTTGGGGTACTTATGCATATAGAGTCCTCCCCTTTGGTATTTTTAACACCCTTGCCACTTTTTAGAGAGATTTACTTGCCATTATTTGATCCATGACGATGTTGAGGTCTATATGGATGACTTCACAGTTTATGGAGATTACTTTTCATAGGCCTTATCAAATCTAGAGAAAGTATTGATTTGTTGTCAAGAAGTTGATCTAGCCCTTAGTAGCGATAAATGTAAGATGATGCAAACTAAGCGAATTGTTCTAGGCCATCATGTGTCATTAAAAGGAATTCAAGTTGATCCAGCAAAAATCGAGGTAATCTCACGTATCCCTATTCCTAGCTCACAAAAAGAGGTAAGAAGTTTTTTATGGCACGCAAAATATTATCGGTGATTTATTGAGAATTTCACTAAAATTGCAGCACCATTATTTAAATTGTTAACTAAAGATGCGGACTTTGTATGGAATGTTGGCTGTCAACAGGCTTTTGAGGTACCAAAGGAAATCTTTTCCACAGCTCCGGTAATGAGAGGGCCAAATTGGTCCTTGCATTTTCATATTTGTACAGATGCTTCGGATACTGCATTAGGAGCGGTTTTGGGACAAAGGGAGGATAACCTTCCCTATGATATTTATTTTGTCAGCAAAAATATCTCTCCTATTGAATTAAATTATATGTTTATTGAAAAAGAGTTGTTAGCAGTTGTGCATGCTATAGGAAAGTTTAGGAATTATATTACCGATTATGAGACATTTGTCCATACCAATCAATATGTTGTTAGATTTTTAATGAATAAATATATTACTAATGGTAGGATAACAAGATGGTTGCTTCTTTTACAAAATATAACTGTAATTGATAGGCCTAGAAGGGATAACTTAGCACCTAACTTATTATCTCATTTGAACATTGCGCAGGGAAGCATTCCAACACTAGCACTTGATGAATTTCCAAGATGGAGAATTATTTTCCATTTCTACTATTACTCCTTGGTTCACTGATTTTGCCAATTACCTGGTATCATGGAAACTACCTCAAAACATGTCAGCCAGAGAAAAGCATAATATAGTGCAACGTAGTGCTAATTTCTCTTGGATCGAAGGGAATCTATTTTATACCAGGCCAGACTTGATTATGAGGCGGTGTGTGTGGGAAGATGAAATATATGATGTGCTAAGAGCCAGTCACAATGAGCCTTGTGGTGGCCTTTTCGCTGATAAAAGGAATGCATACAAATTTCTTCGTACTAGATACTATTGGCCTACACTTTTGAAGACACCGAGAAGTTTGTTTTGAGTTGTGACGCTTGCCAAATGCCTTTTCAACCAAAAATCGCCATTGAACCTTTTGAGAAGTGGGCATTGGACTTCGTAGGGCCCATCTCCCCAATGTCGAAGAAGAAAAAATATATCTTGGTGCACTGTCTACATCATCAAGTGGGTGGAGGCTAAAGCATTGTATGCTACCACTGAAAAGGCGGTAGTAAAATTTTTGTTCTTATTTACAAGATTCAGTGTGCCTTGTGAAATCGTCACAGACCAGGGTACATAATTTACATCAAAATTTGTCAAGGCACTCACGGAGCAGTATCAAATTAAGAATCGCAAATCGACTCCTTACCACCCCCAAGCTAACGGGAAAGTGGAGTCCACGAACAAAGTTTTAGAATCCATCCTCACAAAAACCATTCAACTACATCATATGGATTGGGTGGATAAGTTACCAGAAGCAATATGGGATTACCAGATCACTTGGAGAAATGTGACTGGACACACACCTTATGAGTTATTCTATGGAAAACAAATTCTCTTACTGCTATAGACATATTTGGGCACTGCAACCCCAATCACATATGTCCATAAACCAAGGGCTTATAAACCCCTAAAAGTGTTGTTTCATACCCTAAAGGAACAAGGTCAGCTGATTACATCATTTCCCATAAGTTCTCCCTGAAAAACTACTCATAACTGGTCAAAACTGGACCATACAGACTGCTCCATGCATAGGGTGCGATGCATCTCACCTATTACACATGGGGGGTGCGATGCATCTCACCTATTACACATGGGGGGTGCGATGCATCTCACCTATTACACATAGGGGGTATGATGCATACTGGAAAGCCCTTATGTAGGGTGCAATGAGCGAGCGCAGACAAATGGTAGAAGCAGTTTGCTAGGTGGAAACTCAAAGAATCTTCTAGAAATTGCTCATATGACACTTGCCTCTCTGAATTCGCCCAGGGATGAGTAAGAGATCATGAAATCTCCAAGTTTAACCAAGAAATATCAGTTAAATGACACTAATCAAAATCCCAGAAGCTGACTCACTCTCCTGCAAACATCTATATATGGATCCCTCATCCTAGAGATCCAAAGGCTGGAATTTTGTAATTTGTAAGGAAGTGTTGTTGGTTTCTCTTTGAAGACATTGTATTGTTGGGTGATCTTGCTTTGTATGAGGTGAATAGGGATTTCATGCTGGGAGGATGATGCTGGATCAGACAGCTTGGTTGTAATCCTCTCTTCTACTACTTCTATCAATAAAGCTATTTGATTTTTCCTCCATATGCTTGTATATCTCTTAATCTTGTATTTGTATATGCATTTATATGGTTAATGTACATCTGATCCTACATTGTTTATGGTTATAGATCTCTATGCTTTGATGGTATTTTTCTTCTTTGAATCTACAGGTGTTCTTTGAAACATGACAAGTGAGAAAGGAGTGGAAAAAGCTCTATCAAAGGAGAGAGGAAACAAGCAAGGAGACTAGCGAAAGACTGAAGTTGGTAATCTTTGCTTCTCTCTCATCTATCTCTCATAAAGGAAAACACAAGTAACTTTAGTTTGTTTGTTTCTAAGATAGCTACCCGTCTTAGTGGGACTAGTAGCTCTGAATGGACACTAGTTTTCCTGATAATAAAATGGCGACTCTGCTAGGGAGCAAATAGTTTGTTTGTTTTGTTACTTTTGTTTTCTTTATAAACCACAGACGAAGCCTGAAGTTAAGCCAACTAGCTATCAAACTTCTTTTTTCTATGCAACAACAAAGTAGATCAACGCTGCTTCAGTCAATCTCCGGGTTGGTTTATGAACTAAACATCTAGCTTGCAAACATCCTAAGTGCCCTAGTGGTAGCTCAAATAACCTCATTAGATCAGCCCCTATACTTTGTGTTTACTGACTATCATTAGCTCAACCTAAATCCATGAACTTAGCTGCAAACTGTGAGTGAAAACCAAGCTCAGTCTCGTCCCTGGACCATCACACTATCTCTTCTTGGCAATCTAGATGCATCGCACCTCCCATGTGTTGTAGGTGAGATGCATCCCTGTTTCCTTGTGTTACAGGTGCGATGATTGAATGAGACTATTTCTGCCTCTAGATTTTGGTTTTTTCTTCATTGTCTTCAGCTTTATTCAGTGGTTTGCTGTCTATAATCAGTATATCTCTATTGAAACCATCTTCCTTTGCATTGTTCAGCCTCCATTAGAAGGAATTGTGAATGTTTTTAATGTATTTTTCATCATCTATAGTTCTCCTTGCAAATAGTAGCTTAATCAAACTGTCGTCTTTTGATTTGAAAGTGTCGCAAGTGTCGTTTTCAGTCAAGAAAAAGAGTGTCGCAAAGAATTCCTCTTTTAGATAGTCGATTACACTTTTTCCATTGTATTTGATTTGAATCATTAGTATTTCAAGTGTCGAAAGCAGTTTTAAATTCAAAATCGCAAAGTGTCATCTTAGCCTTCCTTTCGTTTTTTGAAGAGAAAATTGTTAGTACTGTCACTTTGAAAGAAGATAGTTCAGATCTATACTTAGTTTTCCTTTGTCATTCTCACATTAAGGAAACTGAAAAACAATACATGCATGTGCATTTGCATTTAGACTGCATGCTGAAATTGATTTAGGAAAAGTGCATCTAGTGTGTGCTCTCTGCTCTATGTTGAAATAATTTCATTTCTCTTTCCTTAGTAGCTAGGATTTTCATTTCAAAAAGAAAGTAAACCACTGTTTATCATCTTAGATTTCATATTTAGGAATTTTATATCTACATCACGTAGTGAACCTTAAAGGCAAAATTATTAAGAAAGATCAACTGTAAAATAAACCTCAATGAACATAAAAACACTTTGGAACCTAATGCACAACATTGCTAATGCCATCGCTTCTGCCTGAGATTCGAAATCTGACAGGCTTCAACAAAGGAACTAGTCGACTGTTGGGGATTGTTCCAAATTTGCCTATAACTGTGAGAAGGAAAAACATTCATCTAAACGTGATGGTAGTCCAAGTGCCTTTAGATTACAATCTACTCCTCGGACGTGACTACATTTATAGCATGGGAGCTATTGTTTCCTCACTCTTTTGAGTGATGTGTTTTCCACATGAAGGAAGAGTGGTCCAGCTCGTAGACCAGCATTCATTCCCTAGTTCAAACATAGCTATTAGTCAAATTCCATCCCCAATTGGTCTTTTTACGCAAGGAATGTCTCATCAATCCCCAGTCCTCCCACCTGATGATCGCGAGTGATTCGGTGATTGTGGCTGAAACCCTGGAGGCATGTGCCCTAGTCTGCTTCAACAAAAAAAACCCCAGATATAAGGTAGGTTTCCATGTAGGAATATGACTAGTCCGATACCCCTGTCCATTTAGGAAAATGGATTTGGACTGGAAAAGGATTCCCCCATCAAAGGTTATGTGATTGGGACTGACAACAATCACCTTTGTCCATTTCAATGGACATCGCCAAGGAAGTGTTTTGTCTGCTACATGGATGGAACAACCTTGCTAATGCAAGAACTTCCGTATGGTAACCTGGAAACTATACTTATACCTGGGGGCATGCAAACCTTTTTGCATGCAAGTGAAAAGCGACCTTTTATTTTCTTAGTTTGTAGGCTCTTAACCCTTTAAACTCATAGGTTGGTCGTTCCTAGCTTGCATAACGAAAGGCTCCGGAGCAAAGTTTCGAATGGGGCAAGCTCCCTAAAAAATGAACCTATCGATGAGACATCCTTATTATATGACTGGCATGAGAAATTTTATACAAAGTTCAAGCTCATTAAAAAATAAACCTAGCCACGAGCAGTTTTACGCGAAGTTCAGGCTCATTAAAAAATAAACCTAGAAATGAGCAAATGTTCCCCCAGAGTTTAAACTCATTAAAAAATGAACCCACCTTCGATAAATAACCATTACGATCGCATGGCTATCAGCTTTTGAACATTGGTCATGTTCTTACCATCACCTCCACTCTTTTTTAGCCGATCATACGCCTCCATTTGATTGTTTACCCTTTTGAGGAACAAATGCGACGAGTGATTCTATTAGCCACTTTCTTTACACTGTCGTGATTGAAAAGTTCCAAATCTTACCTGGAACCAGTTGCTTTCCAAAAATATCACTCGTTCCTCAAAAACCAAGTCTCCTTTAAGCTCTTTTCATCTGACTTGTAAAATATGAAAAAATTGCCGAGCAATTGGCCTCTCCAACTCGTTAAAATGATCGGAAGTGCCATCCCTCCTCTAGATTTTAATATTTTTGGACCTGAGGGATCATTAAACAAAAATATCGAGCGCTTGTCTTGTTCGGCTCGTTAAAACTATCGAAAATTCATCCCTTTCATATTATTTTACACTTTTTCGGACTTAATGGATTACATTACGAAAAAGGACCACTGGAGTTGCCTTTACGTCTCTTTTTAGACTCTATAAAATTGAAAAGGACTGAGTTATCTTTGTCGTTAAACTCATTAAAACAATAGCGACAAACTTGTCCATGCAGAAAAGAGCGAGTTTCACTATCGCTAAGCTCGTTAAAACATAGCGACAGGTTTTCCCGAAGGGAAAATTATAGAACAAGCATATGTCATCCTCCTCAAGCTTGACAAAAATAAAGAGGTATGGGTCAACAGTGACTAGGGAAAAAGGGAAGAAAACTTGAATGACTTCATTGGTAGTAGGTCGCTCTTGAACATGACACTTTCACTCTATCACCATGATTGAGTCGGGTTGGGTTATTCCATTCACCGGTCATATCACCATTGGTCTGCCGTACCATCCATTTTGGTTTTAACGCTACCAATCCATTTCAGTGTCGCCGATATGTTCAAGAGAAGTCGCTTAGATAATTCACCAACCTAGCTAACACCTCATCCGCTACAATACCTTCACTCTCCATTTTTCATGATCGCCACCCTGAACCTTATATCATCAGATCGTTTTCACCTCCACAAAATCATTTGCTCCGTTCCGTGTCGTAGATGTGGGATTCATTAAGGCCCTCCTATGATGGGCCACTTCTTGTCAACATCAGCTCATTATCCAAGAAGTTGACTTAGGAACAACCCTTTCAGTACTTTGAAGCTTGCATGCCTCAATGGCAAGTTTCTCACTTCCGGCGACAGGTTTACATCAATGGCCTTCGACCGAAAGATTTTATGTGGTGTTTGACATCAACTCATGTATTCACACCACGTGAATTGTACTGCAGTACCTTGAGGGTCATTATCATTATCAGTGATTCCTCTCGCGCTTGTTAACAACTTACATCATTGGCTGGTAATTAAGCAATATCTTTCTATGTTCAACATCAGAACATCTTCTCACATGGATCAACTTGTACTTCGGGCGAAGATTGAACGAGTTTGAAGACCCCGGATCTAGTTTCATCCATCCAGGCCACGATATATTCAAGATAATAAAGACATCAAATGTACATCATTGTTGCATAGATAATCATCCAAACTAAGGGATGATGGCTCTACCAGAATCATCAGTCTACCACACAGACGATTGTCTGTCTGATGTACATGAAAATGAATTTATAAAGCTGAGCATGGGAATGCCCACCTCAGCTAGATCATGAAAATATTATGAAGATAATGTATTGTATTGTATCTTATTACAGGTCACCTTCCAGTTTGAAAAACCTCAGATCCTCATTATAAAGCATTTCACCCGACATCAAAAGATTTACGACCTCATGCTTTAGGGGGAAACTATTATAGAAATATTTGGGCACTGCAACCCCAATCACATATGTCCATAAACCAAGGGCTTATAAACCCCTAAAATTGTTGTTTCATACCCTAAAGGAACAAGGTCAGCTAATTACATCATTTCCCAGAAGTTCTCCCTGAAAAACTACTCACAACTGGTCAAAACTAGACCATACAGACTGCTCCATGCATAGGGTGTGATGTATCTAACCTATTATACATGGGGGGTGTGATGCATACTGGAAATCCCTTATGTAGGGTGTGATGAGCGAGAGAAGACAAATGGCATAAGCAGTTTGCTAGGTGGAAACTCAAAGAATCTTCTAGAAACTGCTCATATGACACTTGCCTCTCTAAATTCGCCCAGGGATGAGTAAGAGATCATGAAATGTCCAAGTGGAACCAGGAACTATCAGTTAAATGACATTAATCAAAATCCCAGAAGCTGACTCACTCTCCTGCAAACATCTATATATGGATCCCTCATCCTAGAGATCCAAAGGCTGGAATTTTGTAATTTGTAAGGAAGTGTTGTTGGTTTCTCTTTGAAGACATTGTATTGTTGGGTGATCTTGCCTTGTATGAGGTGAAGAGGGCTTTCATGCTAGGAGGATGATGCTGGATCAGACAGCTTGGTTGTAATCCTCTCTTCTACTACTTCTATTAATAAATCTATTTGAGTTTTCCTCCATATGCTTGTATATCTCTGAATCTTGCATTTGTATATGCATTTATATGGTTAATGTACATATGATCCTACATCGTTTATGGTTATAGATCTCTATGATTTGATGGTATTTTGTTGCTTTGACTCTGCAGGTGTTCTTTGAAGCGGGACAAGTGAGAAAGGAGTGGTGAAAGCTCTATCAAAGGAGAGAGGAAACAAGCAAGGAGACTAGCGAAAGACTGAGGTTGGTACTCTCTGCTTCTCTCTCATCTATCTCTCATAAAGGAAAACACAAGTAACTTTAGTTTGTTTGTTTCTAAGATAGCTACCCGTCTTAGTGCGACTAGAAGCTCTGAATGGACACTAGTTTTCCCGATAACACTTACCCATTGTGTTCCAAGTAAAAACATTTAGGATTTCCACTCAGTTGGGCATGAATCTACATGAGGCTCAAGAGGAGAGGCTGATGCAATTGAATGAACTTGACGAAATCCGATAAGATGCCTACCATATAACTGCGTTGGTACAAAACCAAAGAGCCCGATGGCACAAAAAAATTATCAAGAAGAAAGTCTTTGACCAGGTGACAGGGCCTTGTTATATGATAGTAAGTTTATGCATTTTAAAGGTAATTTTTCTACCAGATGGTTAGGACCATATGAAGTAAATGAAGTTTTTAATAACAGTTCAGTTCATATTCATACTATCGATGATGATAAGACTTCTTTTGTAGTAAATGGTCATCGACTTAAAGTTTATCACAAACCACTTTCACATGATAATTTTTTGCAGTAAATATGAAAGGATCCATGATTGGAGATAATTCATGAAAATGACCAGCTCCTTGCTGGTTCAGTTGATTAATTTCTTTATATTTACCTATGCATCTATATATATATATGTGTGTGTGTGTGTGTGTGTGTGTGTGTGTGTGTGTATAAACCAGTGGGCTATTATTTTTCATATCTACAGGTGGTTCTCCCCACAGCCCATGTAGAATAAAGGAGGAATTCACCAGGAGCGATTTTATTCCTTTATCCAGGCCTGGTGGATTACTGATGGAAAAGGAACCTATGGAGTCTTCTTTGGAGGCCTTCAGACTCTCTAAACATGAAGCTCCTAAGCATTGACTGATCCAGGCTCGCAAAATGATATGGACCAGTATTAGTCTAGGGATTCCTTGAGTATAGAATTGTTCTTTTCCAGGCTCAAGGAAATGTTTACGGAAAGGAAACCCCTTGGAGTCTACTATGGGAAACTCAGACTCTCTAAACATGAATGCCTCAAGCACAAACTACTTTAGGCTTGCTAAAACAATAAAGTAGTGGTAGTTTAGGGATCCTTTGGGTATTGAATTATTCTTTTCCGGGCCCAAGGGAATAACTATGAAAAAGAAGCCCCTTGGAGCTCTCTTTCTGGACATTTCCAACTCCCTAAATAAGAAATGCCCCAGGCAGTTATCATTCCAGGCCTGGTTAAAAATCCATGGAATGATAAACAGGTTTCTTTCTGAAGGACAATACTGAGCATGATATATGGCATCGAGGACTATATTTTATTATATGAATGTTTCACAAATCAGTACTCATCTCTACCAGCAATTAAGGATGATTGTTCTACTGATTGAAATGCACAAAATTGATCCACAGGATCTATACTTAACATTAAAAAAAAAAAACAAACAAACAAACAAACAAAGATCCTATTATTTGAACTTTATTTCCAGAATAGTGATTGCAGAGCACAATTATGACTTCAGCATGATTCTCTCAGCATCATTTTCATACTTGGGGAGCTACATCAAAACCAGGAAATCAACATGAAAACACTAATATCTTAAGTGGTTCATGTATGCACTTTTATTTGCTCGAATTTGATTAATGAATGGTTAAAATGCATGTTGTGAAAATGCACCTCTAAACCTATCCTTCATTCTAAATTCTGCTCATAATCCTATGCTATATCTCCCTAACATGTCCATCCCCAATCCCACATCGACTACATTCTGGCATGCTCGGTGAGACACGAACCCACAATCACCAATGATATCTGCTCATAATTCCTACCTCACTGTGTAATGATATCCACCCCTGTCCTCGCTTAGTCATCGCCTCATGACACCTCCCAGTAATCATGAGTATGTGTGTGCCGACTCTTGGCCATGATGTTCACACTCTACACCAGATACGTATGGGATGATCATCATGATGATTATCAGTATCACGCTCCCAATTCATCATGATGATTAGGCAATCATTCATCCAAATTTTAATATGAGGGGTGTCCAAGACCACGGTTATAGAGTCAGTAAGCGACCAAGGGGCAGCAAAGAGTTGGTAGGAGAAAAATTGTAGTTGAACATGGGTGCCGAGCAGAATGGGAGCTGATCACCACAAACCCACCTTCGGCCAGTTCGTGCACAACCTAGAGTATCAACAGTGTAGTGGTGTTTTGGAAGAGAAAGGATGGATGACCTTTCTGCAAAAATTCCAAGGTTACAATGATTAGGTCGCCCTGGAATTTGCACAGAGTTTTGATGGGGAGCATGTCCAAGTGGGAAATTTGAGTTTTAGAGTCACAGAAGAGTCAGTGAGCAGAGCCATCAGGCTACTAGCTGAGGGTGAATAGTTCTTTAAAGGAGGGAAGCTGGACATTCTGAATTGTGCCATGTTTTTAAAGCCCACCTACAGGTCTCTCAGTTGGGCAAAAGGAGTGTTACGAAGTTGCATCGAGGAACGATGGCACCCACTGCTCACAATGCTGCAACGTTTTATAACTTGCAAGGGGAGGTATGCAGTCGTGTTCCTTTATCATATTCGGTTAATGACTCATTTTACAGAAGACAAACAATTAAACATCCCCCACTTCTTGAAATTGAGTTTGCATAAAATGGCTCGAGGGGTGCAGTCTCAGAGTAGGAAACCTAAGACTGCGTTGTATCACCATAGCCTCATCAAAATTTTGTTGATCGCTGAGCTCCGAAAGCAGAAGAGGTCATGGGAAGATTTCTTAGTTGGGGACTTTCCTGGGAAGGAAACCCAAACAAAAGGACAACAATGAATAATGGGCCGATCACTAAAGTAGAACGACATTACCCCTATGTCTAAATCCAAATCAACACCTACCTCTCCTACCCACTCCCCCACTCCTGTTCATGAAACCCCCCAGACAACTGATAAAATCTTGAAGGATGGAGAAGAAGCAATTTTTGTGGAAACCCAGGTGGGCACAAAACAAAAAAGGAAAAGAGATAGGTTGGACCAACCTGAGTCAAGCCCCATAACAAAGGACGAAGCATTAGAGCCCCTGTCGGAGCCTTCCCAAATTCCTGAGAGCACCACACCGAAGTCAAAATGTAGGCGACCCCTTTTTCCCATCAATAAACCCCTAACTTCTCTGGCCGAGACCTCTGCTCAGGGCCAACGACGAACTCGGAGTATGGCTCAAGCCCAGTAGTCCAAGGCTGAGGGTGCAAGCTCAGAGCACATCCACATTTCGTCATCTCATGATTTTGATGCACAACAGTTCGAAGTGTCCCTTAAGAGAGCCCCCATGGCCACATCCGAAGCAAATATCCCTGCGGATATTGCACAGGACATGGAAACCTTATCTCCCGTCCAACCATCAGTAAGCAGGAGTGCTACCAAGGCCAGTCAACACCTTTCTTCACCAAGAAGACGCAGTGGGAAATCGCCTGAAGGCAGTGCATTGCAGCAGTCAATGACACCTACCAGGGCTCCCACTTATGATGTAGAGGAAAATCTGAAGATCTGACTCATCAAGCTACAGAAGATGATTTCCAGACTCAGAGAGCAGGCTAATAAGTATAAGGTTTTATTTCATTATGTCAGGGAGGTAAATCATCAGGTGAGAGACTCCAATCTGAGGCTGTATGCTCATAATTATGCCTTGAAGAGGAAGAACACACAGCTACTGCCTTGGAAAGTAGTGAGGTATAGGTCTATTAAAAAGTTGAGTGCATAGGGCTAGCCAAGTGTTCCCCACCAGTTAAACATGGGATAGAAGTGTTGATTAAGACTGTTGGTCTTTGACCACAGTTCCTTTTATTTAGCACAGTTTTTCCTTTTGGCAGATGTAATAGATGCATGAGGACATGCATCCAAATATGCGTGGGAGGATGTTGGTGCCCTGTTTTGTCCCCACTTCCATTGTTTTCCACATCCATTTTTTTCCTTTTCATACTTTTATACCTACTCTCATGTCACTTTTATTGCTCTAAAAACTGTCAAAATCCTACTATGAGTTTAAGCATTTCATTGTGTCATTTTGTTGTTTATTGGTTAAGTGTAAGAAAATTTAAGTTGATTATCAATTAGCTAACTAATCGATATGATTGAGTGTGAATATTGCAGCAGCTGAGTAGGATGATATTAGGAGAGTGCTTGTCCATGAACCATGTTCCACCATTTCTGTACTCCACAACCATTTCAGGATCGGTACTCAACAATATAAAGGATTAACATGCCGCATGCTTTTAGATGATCGAGCCACCTATAGCTGTGATCGAACAAGTTCAATCTCTGTCATGATAAAGATATTCACTATCCTCACTGAACTTAGCTAGTACCAATTGTTGAACCTTAGAATTACCCTCTCCTTGACATTTTCTTTTACCTTTTTCCCTCACATTCTCATGAGATTACAGACCCAATCAATGATAAATGCTAGGTTTTGTCTTAAGGAAAGCATTAAAATGATCGCCATATTATGTTTTCACATTCTTGCTATTTGAATAGATTTTTGAAAATTAGCTACAGAACACAACCTATTCTATAGCTAATTGTGGATTCCGTAGCTACTCTCATGGTTTGGCAAGTTCCAGGTGTCAAATGAAGAATTGGGCCACATGGGCATTTCTAGAATCATCTCCACATGGATTCTATCCTATTCACTCGGTCTAGATCGATGGAAAAGCAAGCCTAAGGTCATGGTCAAAGATGGATTCAAAGTACGTTATTTGGAAGCAGTAGGACTCTTGATTTTCTCTTTTGTAGCTAATCAAAGTCTAACAGTTCTATTGCAAATTTAATTTGAATTAGCCACCTGTAGTTGATCAAAAGTTTAAACAGTCCTATTGCAATTCAAATTAGCCACATGTAGCAAGTTTTTCTCATAAACAATCATGTTAGATTTAATTTGAATTAGCCACCTAGAGCAAGTTTATCTCATAAATTGTTATGTTATTTTCCTTTAAATATTGGTTGCATGGACTGAGTTGGGATTTACAGAGTTAGAAGGAATTACGTTAAGTTCAGGCTTTTTGTTGATACTCTGTATTCAGAATTCGTTTTTTTCATAATACAAACTTTGTGTTGCCAATGATCGTTTAAAGTGCATACTTAACTAGCTAGCATTCCATCCACGTCAGTTGCAGAGGGCCCCTGCACTGAAGGAGGTTTTTCATTTGTTGTTTTTAGTTCAAGTTCCATTACTCTGTTTTCAGCAATTCTGTTTTCTAAATTAGGAAGATATTTCATTTCAGTTTTTAATCAATAGCATAATGATAAATCACAACTATGCAACCTTGTTCTTCTAAGATATTTCATGGAGAAAAATGACTCTGTTTCCAAACTGAATTAACATTGAAGTAATAAGAATACACAGTTTCTTAGTTTTCTTACTGTTTTGTCATTCATTTTCTTAAGATTTAATTGTCAATTAATTGTGTTAATGGATGTTTTCAAAAGCCATTTCAAGATGATGATGATCCTAAACTAAGTGGTTAAATGTCTAATTCATGCAGTGATTGAATTTACTCAGTACATTGTTATTTTCCTAGGAACTTAGGAACTAAGGTATAATTGATTTCTTGTACAGCACTTCAAGAGGGTAATGCTTCACATTTGAATGTTGGAGAAAGTCAAAAATACATTAGTTGTTTACAGTTAGTTTTACATGCTTTTACCATTTTTGCTTTCAGATCCTCACTTAGTTGCATCACTGATATTCCCAATAATCATTTCAAGGGTATTGATTTAATCATATTCCAAAATTGAATGGTTGAATGTTTAATGAATGCAATTACTGAGCTACCTTCTGCATCAATTTCATTCTTGGTTTTAAGAATTAGATCCATGGATTAGGATTAATGATCAGATAAAATAGATGCTTTGTTTTTATTAGGTTCTAACTAGCCAACAGTTCTTGGTCCATTTTTAGGAAATTAGATAAAATTAGGAACATTTCCTTTCCTTTAAAACTCATTAGATTCACTTAAATTTTCTCATAGTTTCAGGTTGTACATTCTTAGACATCAAAGAACAGAAACCTCCCAAAAACAACATAAAATACAAAACAACAAAGTAAGAGAAAGGTTAACTAAGCACATATAGTGCACCACACTTCATCAGTTTACAAACCTCGGTTGATAATTTATGCAAGCAATTTAGGACACTAAATTGACTAAACATTTTGGCATCATTGTCGGGGAAGTGTGAGTAGGTAACCTCATCTCTTACATCTAAAAAATGATATGCATAGAGAAAGAGACTCTAGGGGTAGATTCATAGCTAGAGGCAGGAGTTTAATTCCTACAACACCACTTACTCCACCAAGACTAAGAAGAGATACACCTCCATCTCAAACTCATATTCCACATTTCACTAGCCATAGACTTCCTGAAGTTATAAGGTCAGAAATCCAATTAAGAGGATCTCCTACTTCATCTACTGAGGCAGTCCTAGAGGAAGAAAATCTTGGATCTCCAACAGAAGGAGTAGCCTTTTTCACCTCTACAGGGGAACATATTTTAGTTGAAGAATTAGAAATTCCTAGAGGAGAAGGAGAAGTAGAACGTTTCTTCCACATACCATTGATAGAGGAACCAGAGGAATAGAAATTAACTTTGCAGGTTGAATCTTATATTAACCCTGAAAAATCTATAATGGCAAGAAGAAGAAGAAGGAGGAGAGAGAGTTTTGAATGGAGAATTTACACTATTTGGAGGAGGAAGAGGTAGAGAAAATATTGGAGAAGGTAGAGGAAATGATGGAGAAGGTAGAGGAAATAGTGAAGTTCATAATTCTTTTGGATTCCCTATAGTTGATGAAGAAATAGATGCCACAATAAAAAATATCTCACCTTCTGTCCTCCCAAATTTTCACGGGTTAAAAACTGAAGATCCTGAAAGCTTTTTATTTGAATTTGAAGTCTTGTTTAGAACTTATGATTATTTACAAGACTCTCAAAAGCTCAAATTGTTTCCTTCAACATTGAAAGGAGCTGCTTTAAAATGGTTCATGGGATTGGTCACTCGGTCTATTAGAACATGGAATGACATGAAGAAAGCATTTTTGGACAGGTATTTGGATTATTGCATGCCTATCAATCACAAAGATGAAGTGTTTAAAATGATGCAAAGAGAGGATGAAAATTTGGAGGGTTTAATTGAAAGATTCAACTATAACATAAAAAGAGAAAAAAAATTGAAAACTTAGATCAAGATACTTTAATAGCTCTTTTATTAAAAGTCATTAGAGATGAGTGGATAGACATTATTTACATGATGGGGAAGGGAGATATCTCTCAACTCCCATTAAATGACATTGGAGAATTATGTGTTCATCTCTCAAGAGGAAAATCCAAAACTGGGAAAGGTCCAAGAGATCCTTCTCTTGCTAGAGTGAATAAATCTGCAACTATATCAATGAGTAGGATAGAAATTGGAAACATGCTTGATGAATTTAAAACATATATTCTAGGGAGCCTCAGTGAATAGATAGACACCCTTAAGTTACAAAATAATCAAAAAGCGGAGACTGATGCTTTAGCTATTTTTTGTCCCAAATGCAGAAAGAAGCATGCTTTAAGAGAATGTCCTTTGGATGAAAAAATCATAAAGACTTCTATGATTTGTTCAGAAAACCATGAGACCAAGAGTTGTCCTTCAATTCCTGGTCTTAAGGTTGTTTTTCAAGAGGAAACAATTTCAAATCCAACAAAATCTCTTTGCTTTGTCTCTAGAAGACCTTGGCAGGGGCCACAAAACCAGGGTTTTAACAACCAAATGTATATTCAGCCCCCACCAAATTGGAATTCTTGGCAGCAACCTTGGCCTCAATCTCAATCTCAATCTTAACCTTGGGCTCAAGGAGTGTAAAATCCATATGGAAGATTATATCAATACTATCAATACCCTCCATCATATCCAAACTATCCTCCCCAACAAATTCCTAAACAAAATCAATAGCCCCAATTTCAAAACCAAAATATGCAACTTTCATTGTCATTCCCACAGAGACCAAATCAGTTACCTGCCCAACCATTACCAAACCCCAACAATAAAAATCCTCAGAATACCTATATGGTGGAAGGACAACAATTTCCAACTTATATGATCACTCCTCTAAATCTCAATGATGTCCAACTGAGATTTGGTAGGATACTAGAAAAGAAAAAGCCTTTTGTAGTTATTCAAGAACAAGACAATTCTGAGGAAGATTATCTACAGCCAAATAAAAGTTTTGAAGGAAAATCTCTAGAATAATGAAAATGAAAAACAGAAAGAACCAATAAACTCAACTCCTATCATAGAGCAACCACCAGTATCTACTTCTACACCTTCTTTTCCTAAAAGATTACAAGTTCATAAAGGGGTAGAAAAGCATATTATGTTGCCTAATTATGATTTTCTAGATGAATTGAAAAATGTCTGTATCAAAATTCCTTTGTTACAATCCATTAAGGAGATTTCAATTCTAGATAAAACAATAAAGGAGTTGATTATGAAGAAACCAGGAAGAAAAACAAAAGAAATAAAAAGAATACAGCTGGCAAGAAAAATAGCAAACATAATGATGGGAAAATTTTCCATACAAAAATATGTAGATCCAGGAATTCCAGTTTTAAAAACACATATCAATGGAGTTGAAATTCAGAATACATTGATTCATTTAGGAGCATCAATAAACATCATGAGCAAACAAACCATGGAACAACTCAAGCTTCCTAATCTTCTTTATACACCTACATTACTGCAATTGGAAAATAGATCTATAATCAAACCAGATGGTGTGTTAGAAGATATTTCAGTTTCCTTAAACTCTTGGGAGTACCCTGTTGGTTTTATGATCTTAACCCCTAACAACAATCTAGGAGGACATCCACTTATATTAAGAAGACCTTGGCTAGCTACAGCTAATGCTTTCATTAGCAGTAGATTTGGTGATATGTATATCTCTGATGGTAACTCAACTAAGAAATTCACTCTATATCCTCTGGCAAGAACAATTACAGAGATAGATGACAAAGAATGGATTGATGATGAAAATGTTATTCAACCTCTCTTTACTATTTCAAACATTGGTGAAGATAGTTAAATATTAAATACAATGAAAAATTTTGAATCATCTCCAGAATATGAACATGATCAATTTCAAGAAAAATCCAACATTGAATATTTGTCATCTAGGCAAATGTCTCTTTATTCTATGGAAGAATTTGGTAGCTCTACAGTTGAAATCTTTCTAGCGAAAACATTGAACATAAACAATAACTTGGAAAAATTACAACAGGAAAAGCTAATCAAAACATTACAACAATATTCTTCTGCACATGCATGGGAATACACTTATACATCACATCTACATTGAGGAAAAATGTAAACCTATCAGACAACCTCAAAGAAGGATGAATCCAAATCTTAGGGAAATTGTGAAAGAGGAGTTGCAAAAATTGCTGAATGTAAACTTCATTTACCCAATTTCAGATAGCCAGTGGGTTTCTCCTCTAGTGATTGTGCCTAAAAAGAATGGTAAATGGAGGGTATGTATTTATTATCGAGAATTGAATAAAGCTACCCTAAAATATCATTTTCCTTTGCCCTTTATAGATCAAGTGTTAGATACATTAGCAGGTAAGAAGTATTTCTCATTTTTGGATGGTTTTAGTGGTTACAATCAGATTCAGGTAGCACCTAAAGATCAAGATAAAACCACATTCAGTTGTCCATGGGGAACTTATGCCTACAAAGTACTTCCTTTTGGATTGTGCAATGCACTTGCAACATTCCAAAGAGCGGTACTAGGAATTTCTTTTGATCTAATACATGATTGTGTAAAGGTGTATATGGATGAATTTACAGTTTATGTGAATACATTTGAAGAAAATATAGAAAATTTGGAAAATGTTCTTAAAAGATGTAAGGAAGAAAACCTTTCATAAAGCCATGAAAAAAAATTTATGATGTTTACAGAAGGGATTGTTTTAGGACATCACATTTCAGGGGTTGGAATTAAAGTTGATAAATCTAAAGTTGTAGTCATCTCTAAACTATCAATTTCAAGTTTTCAAAAGGATGTTAGAAGTTTTTTAGGATTCACGGGATACTATAGAAGTTTTATAGAAAATTTCACTAAACTAGCATCCCCACTCTTCAAATTACTCACCAAATATTGTGAATTCAATTGGAATCCTGATTACCAGTTGGAATTTGAGGCTTTAAAAGCAAAAATTTCTGAAGCACCCATCTTAAGAGGTCCAAATTGGAAACTACCTTTTCGTATTTCAACAAATGCTTCAGATACAGCTCTAGGAGCTATATTAGGAAAAAAATATTTGATCCCCTATGCCATCTATTATACAAGCAAGAATTTGACTTCCACTGAGTTAAATTACACTATAACTGAAAAGGAATTCTTAGTTGTTGTTCATGCTATCAACAAGTTCAGACATTACATAACAGGCTATGAAACCTTTGTTCATACAGATCACTCTGCAATTAGG
Organism: Pinus tabuliformis; assembly: GCA_031772625.1. NCBI lineage: Eukaryota > Viridiplantae > Streptophyta > Pinopsida > Pinales > Pinaceae > Pinus > Pinus tabuliformis. The sequence goes on from CM062819.1 coordinate 1,537,222,780, forward strand.
TACTTAATGAATAAACCTATTACTAATGGCAGAGTTACAAGATGGTTATTACTCCTGCAAGAATTCAACATCACTATCCTAGATAGACCTGGAAAACAAAACATAGTTGCTGATTTCTTGTCTATAATTCAAAATATCAAATATGACACTCCAGTTGAAGATAAATTTCCTGATGAATATATTTTTGCAGTAACTACTCAAACCCCTTGGTTTGCAGATATTGCCAATTACTTAGTCACAGGAAAATTACCTTCACATTTGTTTCCTAAGGATAAAATAAAAATCATTCAAACAAGTGCAAGTTACTCATGGATTACTAATGAATTGTATAAAATAGGTCCAGATCTCATGATCAGAAGATGTGTTCGAGAAGATGAAATGCCTAAAATTCTTAAGGCATGTCATGATGAACCTTGTGGTGGTTACTTTGTTGATAAGAGGATAGCCTATAAAATCCTTCATTTAGGATATTATTACCCCTCCATCTTCAAAGATGCTAAATAATATGTCAAAAGGTGTGATAGCTGCCAAAGGGTAGGAAAACCTGCTGATTTAGATGAAATGCCACTACAAACTCAGGTACTCATTGAACCTTTTGAAAAATGGGCCTTGGATTTTGTTGGACCAATTAATCCTCCATCTAAACAAAAGAAGTATATTTTATTATGCATTGATTATGTCACTAAATGGGTAGAGGCTAAAGCATTACCTTTTTCTAATGAAAAATCTATAGTTAATTTTCTTTTTGAGGACACCTTCACTCGTTTTGGTGTTCCAAGAGAAATTGTGACAGATCAGGGATCTCAATTTACATCTAAAATGGTGGAAATGCTTGTGGAATATTACAAGCTCAAACACAGAAAGTCTACTCCTTATCATCCACAAGAAAATGGTCAAGTTGAATCTACCAATAAGGTGATTGAAGGAATTCTCACTAAGATTGTACATCTACATAGAAGAGATTGGGAAGAAAGGCTTCCTGAAGCCTTATGGGCCTACAGAACTACATGGAGGAACACAATAGGACATACTCCCTATGATCTTGTTTATGGGAAGCAAGTCTTGTTCCCTATAGAGTTTCAAATTAGAACCTTCAATATGGCAGTCCAATTGGGACTAGATTTATCAGAAGCACAGAAACATAGAATGTAGCAACTCAATGAGCTTGATGAAATCAGGCAAGATGCAGTTCAAAGAACTAGTTTAGTCCAGCAGCATAGGGCTAAATGGCATGATAAGTATATCAAGGAGGAGAAGTTTCAAGCAAGGGATTGGGCACTTTTGTTCGATTCAAAATTCAAAGATTTCAAGGAAAGTTTAAGACTCATTGGCTTGGGCCATATGAGATTGAAGAAGTCTTTAATAATGGAGTAGTGAGAATAAGGACAATAGATGAAAGAAAGGTACCTCTTCTTGTGAATGGTCATCAGTTGAAGATATATCATAAGCCAATTTCAAGAGAGGATTTTATCAAGATTTTCCAAGATAACATTGAAATGAAGTTAGTGAAGAAGAATTCTTCTTCTCTGCTAACTTAGCTTTTATTTTTCCCGTATATATATATATATATATATATATATATATATATATATATATATATATATATATATATATATATATATATATATATATATATATATATATAATAAAATGTATAAGTATGAAAACTAATCATTAATTGGTATACTTATACAGAAAATACAGGGTGAAAATCAAAGATTTATGACATCCTATATTTTCCATTTCCTTTCTGTAATAAGTAGTCACATAAAGCTACATTCATTTGCAGTTCATAATCTGCAAATTCATTTCATTTTACAGTCTCATTCCATCTCACCCCATTTTCATTTTATTTTACAGTTTCATTCCATCTCACTCCACTTTCATTCCATTTCACTATCATATTTCATTTCACATTCATGTTCCATAGCCATCATTTTTATCATGTTCCGCAGCTGATTCCATTCTGCAGCTAATTTGATTCTGCAGCCATATCTCATTCAACAGCTCTAGCATAATTATATAGCTTACAAAAAAATGATGATTGCAGGAAATTGAAGAATCTTGTTTTGAAGACCAATATGCTAAAAGGGTACCTACGGATCAACACCAAAGAAAACAACAAATGAAAAGGTTAATTTCTAAAAGGTAAAGTGCAAAAATTTATTTTAAATAGCAAGGTTAAAACATAAAGTATATATAATATGGATATTCATATGTTTCCTTGATGAATCATCATTTGATTTGATTGCAATCTCCATCATACTACATATCTACCACATCCTCCATATTTTGTCACATAACGGTCCATAATTAACTCCCACGTTGATTATTAATGGTCATGACTACAACATGACATACTTGTCTACGTGTCTCTAGAACCCCTACCATCTATTCATTTCATACAAACCCACAGTTCCTTTCACCATATTCGCAGCCAATTCATTTCGTAAAACCGGGAAGGGTAATTCTGAAGGTTGAGAACTCTGTGTAGTAGAAGGCATGGGGCTAATTGTTAGAACAGAACTGGTAGGAGAAAAGTACATGGAAGGATACCCATAGCTCAAAGAAATGTTGCAGAAAGCTAGACGACTTAAATTCATCGAGAAATTTGATGGTTTTCATAAGGAGATTACAAAATCTTTTGCTCAATCTTTTGATGGCACAGAGGTCGAAATTGGAGATATCAAGTTTGCAATGACTCAGTCATTCATGACCAAGGCTACAAAACCTCCAAGGCATGGTGAAAGATGGTTCAAGAACAAGTAGTTCCACAATGAATCATGGAAAGTAATATTCAAAAACCCAGGTATGGATGTCTCTGATTTTAGAAAAGGAATTCCCATTTCAGCTCTTAAAAGTAAGTGGAGGAACATGCTCTTGTTGTTACAGAAATTTATCACTTGTGAGGGGAGGTTTGGTTACATGTATGTCTACCATATCCGTTTACTGATGAATTTCTTAGAAAATGGAGAAATAAATCTTCCTTTCTTCCAGCTAAATAGTTTAAGAAGGATGGCCTCAAATGTGCAAAGGAGAATATAGTTCATAAATACAACCTTGTATCATCATGGGTCAATAAAGATATTGATTAAGTTTCATTTAAAAAGCATAGGAGATACCTGGGAGAATTTCCTTATTAGAAACCATTTCCAAGAAGCACCAGAGTCACCTAACGAAGATAATGTCAAAAGAAATAGAAGAAATAAGATTGGTATAGCTATTGAAAACAGACCTGAGTCTTCATTGTAGAAAGATGATGAAAAGTTAATCTCTGAAGAACTGACAGAAATCAGGAAGAAAATCAAGGCAAGAGGGAAGATAAGAAAGGAGAAAAAGGTCACAAATGAGGAGAATGTAAGTCCTCCACAACTTAGAAGAAGCTCTAGACTCCGAGGTTTGGTAAAGAAAACATCATCAAAAGGGACAAAGTTTATAAATTTAGATGAGGAAACCCCAAAACCATCTCCTATTAACATCTCTTCTGCACACAGTCCTCAAAATTCTCCTGTTCATCATTTTGAAGGTAGCCCAAGCAGAAAATCTCCAGGCATAGACCCAGTGCAGCAACAAATATATGACTATATAGAATCACTGGAGAAGAGAAGTGCCTCAATGAACCCAGAACCTTCTATCAATCCACAAGAACCTCTAATTGATGCTCTCAAACAGGAAATTTATGAATTAGAGATATTGAACAGACATATCAAATAGGAGAATGAGACCTTGAAGGAACAAAATAAATTGGACAAGGCAATTCACGATAATACCATTCTGCATCTAGGACTGTGGTATAAGAAAAACAAGAAATTGAAAAGAAAGAATAATATTTTCAACAAAGTAGTAATTAACCTTAAGTACAAGCTTCTTATGAGAAAACTCAGAATGATAGTCACTTCAAAGAAGAGAAAAAAAAAAAAATTGGATGTACTAGCAAAGGTGTCTGAGCAAATGCATTAGGGAGGAAGAACTCACATTTTTGGCAAATTGCATGAGGACATGCAATGATTTTGCAGTGGGCGTATGTTGAACCTCATAATTACCCTCTCCTTGACATTTTTTTCATCTTTTTCCCTCACTTTCTCATAAGATTACAGACCTAATCAATGATAAATGCTAGTTTTTGTCTCAAGGAAAGCATTAAAATGATCGCCATATTATATTTTCGTGTTCTTTCTATTTGAATAGATTTTTGCAAATTAGCTACAAAACACAACCTATTCTGCAACAAACTGTGGATTCCATAGCTACTCTCATGGTTTGCCAGGTTCTAGGTGTCAAATGAAGAATTGGGCCACATGGGCATTTCTAGAATCATCACCACATGGATTCTATCCTATTCACTCGGTCCAAATCGACGGAAAAGTAAGCTTAAAGTCATGGTCAAAGATGGAGTCAAAGTACGTTATCTAAAAGTAGTAGGACTCTTGATTTGCTCTTTCGTAGCTAATCAAGAGTCTAACAATTATGTTGCAAATTTAGTTCAAATTAGCCACCTGTAGCTTATCAAAAGTTTAAACAGTCCTATTGAAATTCAAATTAGCCACCTGTAGCAAGTTTTTCTCATAAACAGTCATGTTAGATTTAATTCGAATTAGCCACCTATAGCAAGTTTATCTCATAAACAGTTATGTTATTTACCTTTAAATATCGGTTGCATGGACCAAGTTGGGAGTTACAGAAGTTAGAAGGAATTACGTTAAGTTCGGGATTTTTGCTGATACCCTATATTCAGACTTGGTTTTTTTCATAATACAAAATTTGTGTTGCCAATGATCATTTAAAGTGTATCCTTAACTATCTAGCATTCCAGCCACGTCAATTGTAGAGGGCCCCTGCACTAAAGGAGGTTTTTCATTTGTTGTTTTTAGTTCAAGTTCCATTACTCTGTTTTCAACAAGTCAGTTGTCTAAATTAGGATGATATCTCATTTCAGTTTTTAATCAATAGCATAATGATAAATCATAACTATGCAGCGTTGTTCTCCTAAGATATTTCATGGAGAAAAACAACTCTGTTTCCAAACTGAATTAAGATTGAAGTAATAATAATACATAATTTCTTAGTTTTCTTACTGTTTTGTCATTCATTTTCTTAGAACAGAATTGTCAATTAATTGTGTTAATGGATGTTTTCAAAATCCATTTCAAGATGATGATGATCCTAAACTAAATGGTTAAATGTCTAATTCATACAGTGATTGAATTTACTCAGTACATTGTTATTTTCCTAGGAAAGTAGGAACTAAGGTATAATTGATTTCTTGTACAACACTTCAAGAGGGTAATGCTTCACATTTGAATGTTGGATAAAGTAAAAAATAAATTAGTTGTTTACAATTAGTTTTACATGCTTTTACCTTTTTTTCTTTCAGATCCTTACTTAGTTGCATCATTGATATTCCCAATAATCATTTCAAGGAGATTGATTTAATCATATTCCAAAATTGAATGGTTGAATGTTTAATGAATGCAATTACTGAGTTACCTTCTGCATCAATTTCATTCTTGGTTTTAAGAATTAGATCCATGGATTATGATTAATGATAAGATAAAATAGATGCTTTGTTTTTATTAGGTTCTAACTAGCCAACATTTCTTGGTCCATTTTGAGGAAATTAGATTAACTTAGGAACATTTCCTTTCCTTTAAAACTCATTAGATTCACTTAAATTTTCTCAAAGTTTTAGGTTGTACATTCTTAGACATCAAAGAATAGAAACCCCCAAAAAAAAACATAAAATACAAAACAACTAAGTAAGAGAAAAGTTAACTAAGCACATATAGTGCACCACACTTCATCAGTTTACAAACCTCGGTTGATAATTTATGCAAGAAATTTAGGACACTAAATTGACTAAACACCAATATTGGGGTTAGTTGAGGATTTGTTATGCTAAATCAAAAAGGTTGTTCCAACAATCTAATATGGAAGATCAATTTAGCCAAGCTGTTAAATTTTCTATGTATGGTCTAGGTTGTTTTTAACTAAAGTCGATGCCTATAAAGGCTGATCTGTAATAACTAGGAAGTTAGCGAGCAAAAGAGAATACTGTCATTTGTATCTTTGAAGTGTTATCTCCAGGCATATCATTTTAATTAAATGGCTGTTATGATGGCTATGTATTAAGTTCAGATCAATTCGTTGGATGGTTTGTTGTGAGTTCATGAATTAGTTGTGCTAAAGCTTTCTATTTTCTGTAAGTAAGTAAGCATCCCAGGTGTGGCTGGGCCCACCACCATCTGGGATTAGCTCTATATCATTTCGTAGGAACATAGTCGTGTGTTATTTATAGCTTCTTGTTGTTTGTATTTGGTTTGTATATTAATCATTTATATGCTGCATGGAGGCTTTTATTTAATTTGGAACGATTTCAATGTGTTGAACATTACATGCATTTTTAGATTTGAATGTGTGGTTCTTATGTGCATCCCAGAGATTGGTGTTCCTACCTTTAAAATAGAGTCATACTCTGTTCCACAAAGAAATGATTTATATCGTCCTGACTGTGTTGTTACAGTCATATAAAACTTGTTTTATTCACAATGTAAATTGAATACTTGTGGTGAGTTGGTCCCTCTGTTGAAAACACAAAACGAACCCTCAAATGTCAAAGTCAGTATGATTCATTGAGTAGTAAGGACTTATATGGTGTGGGTTTTTTTCTGTGGATTAGGAAGCTGGATTGGTAATATGCATTGAGTGGATTTCAATTAATTTTGAATATAATCGCATTGCTTGTTTCTTTCCATTATCAAATTGATTGGTTTTCTTCTAAAATTATTTTCATGAATGTGTGTGCCATAGGAGTATTTCTTTCCAGATTGATTGATTAGAATAGCTTAACCCATCATAGTTTGATCTAGTCTTGTTTCTCAATAGATTCTTAGCTTCTTGATAAAGTTTGCAGATTGATTTTGAAGTTCAAGTGAGTGATTCAGCTTACAGTTTGATTTCTTTTGTTTTGTTTTGAGTGCTTGAGTGCAGTACTGTAACCTAGAATTTGATATTGTTGGTTGAAATCATAGTTTCCAGCCTGAGATAATTTCCATCAACATTGCCTTAGTATAATGTGTGTTTGATTAGATTTTGAAGTAAGATTGCAATCAGTTGTGTGATCTATTTCTTTCATTAAGAGGACAGAGTGTTGGTTTACTGAGAGCCTAAGTAGGTTTGCTTGAGTTTAGTTTGAGATTTATGCAACTGTAGGATAGCTTCTTGAGTACAATTTTGTGTGTTCTATAGCAATTCATAGTTGTCTTATTTGTTTTTTCATTCTTGAAGATAGAATTAGGGTTTGATATTTGAGCTTGTTCCTAAGGTTATTACAAATTAGGTAATATGTATGTAGATTAGTTAAGTGTGAGATATCAATTTGCTTGGTTGAGTATATGAGACAAAGCATTCATATTAGCTCCTAACATACAAATATTTTACTTGTTGTCGAGACAATGGAATTAATGTGAAGCCTTTCTCATTCTAGGGTTTGAATCAAAGAACAGTTATTGAATGCAAGATTGATTGCTTAGTTTAAAATTGAATTACCATTGCAAGTAGATTAGATCTTTTAATTCTTTCAAGTGTAAATTGTAAAAGCCAGAAAGTAGGGTTTGGATTTCGAATATTGAGTTGATGTGTGGAGTCTGTTTGATTAGGAATTCACTTTCATAGTCTGTCAAATCCGAATCTGTGGAGAATAGTTAAGTCCTCATTTTAGTCTAGATTTTAGTTCAAGAACAGAATAGGTTAAGTTTATAGAGATTTCAAAGTCTTTAGGTTGAGTTTGATTATTGATTCTACCTATGTTAGCAAGATGGATTGATTTCCTTTTGAGTTGTGTGTTTACAAGCATTTGTGTGTTCCATTACTTAGTTGATCATTATAAAGGAAAAATTAAAGCTCTGACCAAGAACTGAATATAGGAAGCGCAATACAAATCATGTTTACGAGCCTGGATTGACATATAGATGAAGGAAAATTAATACACCTATTAAATATCTCAACAATCCCTCAGGCTGCTCAGTTCTCTACCCATCTCCTTTACTTTCTCCTCCATGTGACAAATGTCCTCCACTCCTTTAGATTTGGAAATTTGAATCCATCTATGTGTTCTTTCCCTTTCTTTCTCAAGCTCAAAGAATAATGGGTTGGAAAATTTATGTGGAGTGCCCCTGCCCCCTTCGATGAACCTGTAGTAGGAGTCAAGGTTAGGTTGAGGACTAGGTTCCCTCAACTTTGGATACTCCTTTTTTGTTTCTTGCTGCATACTCCCTTCTTTGTCCAATTTATGAGTTTCCTGTAGGTTTAGCAAAGTTTCCTATAGGACTGCCTCTGCTTCCTGTAGGTCCTTCTGTGTATCCTGTAGGAGGCCTTTCCCTTTGGATGAGGAAGATCTAGTGACAAGCCTCCTAACATAAGTGATAGGAGACTTGGGAGAGTTTTGTCCTGATGATCCTTCTCCTTTATTTTTCATAGGAGTAGCTATATTTTCCTGTTGTTTGGGTGAGTCTTCAATGACAATAGGAACCTTGGTGGGAGTTTGAGTTTTTCTTTGCCTTATTCTTGTACTTTTTCTTGTTCTAAAATACAATGGAGTTTGTCTCTGTCTCTTCCCTTTTTGTTTGATAGGTGTACTAAGGGCAATGAGGGCAACTACTACCTCTTTCTCAGTGGGTTATAGGGATACCCTAGGTGATTCTTCCATGTTTTCAGTCTCCCCTTTCCCATTCCCCTTCTCATCTTTGTCTTTCTCCTCTCCTTCTCCCTCTAGTTCCTTACTCTGTTGATTCGTTTCCTCCTTTCCATCTTTTTTTGTATCTTCACCACTTTCCTTCTCCTTTTCTTCTTCTTCTTCCTCATCTACTTCCTCTTCATCCCTCTCTATTTCTTCTTCATCCTTCTTTGTTTCTTCTTCATCCTTCTTTGTTTATTCTTCATCCCTTTCACTCGCAGTGGGGCTTTTGTCATACTCAAGGGCTTTTATGCCTTCCTCTGTCTGCATGTCTCTGAAAGTTACCCATGTGATAGGGAGTCTAAGGTTTTGGATGGCATCTTTTATCATAAGTCTAATTAACCCATGATGGGCTAGTTGTTGATTGTTTCCTTCCTACACCTTAATGCTCATATCTATCACTGGTTGAAGAAGGAAGTAGGGTATGCTGAGTCTATTTTGAGGAGGTGTGTCTGCTCCAAACCTCAACTCTTGGAGAAGCCTAAAATGGTATCCATATACCACACTGTACCTACCTTCACATGAGATATACTTAATAAGGTGGTAGCTAATTTCATTCCAAGGATATGGCAGGCTTGCTCTTCTGACTCCATTTTTGTCTTCCATGGCCTCCTCTCCTTCTAAAAAGAATTTCTTCTTTGCAATTTGGTTATTTCCCTTATCCTCCTTTCTCCAAGGCATCCCTAAAGGAAGGGTGGTGATTTTGCCTATGATTTCAAGGGTGAGTTCTATAGAGAGGCCTTTCACCACAATAATGGCATGGGTCCTAGTCAGTGGAATGAGGGATAGAGAAAAATATATGGCTACTTCATCATCATATCCCCTCAATTTCTCAAAGAAACCCATCCAATTATGCCTTGTGAATATCTCTAGTACAGGAGGGTGCTGATGAATCCTCACTATGTTGATGGGTTCCCTCTTATTAAATCCCCCTGTCATTTTCTCTGATGGATGGAGGGTTGTATATGTCTAATACCAAATTTAATGAATGAGGAATTTTAAATGAAAATTATGTGTATACAATTCCCCTAGACTGCAATATTTTTCAACATAATAGAAGGCTTTTCTATATTCTTTTCACTTGGAAATTGTGGGAAAGTATAGAGCCTACCTCCTTATCACTGCTTGATGAAGCCAACCTCTATTTTTTCCTTGTAGAACTACTCACTGCCAATCCTGTAGGTGTTGTTCTATATCCTGTAGGATCCTGTAGGTGCTCCTGCATAGGAAAAAAACGAATTCTACCTTTCCTGTAGACTGCTTGAGGGTCGAGAGCAACTTTGCTAGTGTGTAGCCTCGAGAATGTGAATGTGCATGGGGATCAATGTTTATTTCCTCATATGGGTGATTTGAGTGGGGTGGTGTGTTGGCAGCCGAGGTACGAATATCTATTTTTGGACCGTTGGTCCCACTACCACATCATCATTCTCCTCACCTCATAATCAACTCCCACTTTGGGCATCCGTAGCTTAACCACTTTCGACCTCATCTCTCCTTTTCCTTGACTTGACTATTGCCATGTGTGTAAAGACTAATTGTCTCCTCCTCGTTGACTGAGCGAAGGTGGCCAAGTTAACTGGCCATCTTTCGCTTATAAACCAACTCTTTCACAACTTTTACATCTTTGATCATATTATGTTGAAGAAAGAGTGGAAGCGAGATACTTACCTGTGGTAATGATGCCTTGATGTTGTTTGTTGAAGAATGAAGTCCTTGCTGTGTACTAATTGCATGTGTTTTTCTCCTCTCTTTTTTTTATTATTTTCCTGTGATGTTTTTCTTTGATGTGTAGGTATTGGTTGTTGATGTTGATGATCCTGATGCTATTGATAGGCTCTAGAGGAGCTTCTTTGACCTCTGGATCTCCATTCTTGAAGCAGACTACAACCTATGATTTTTTTTTTTTGTGCAATAGGCTGCTACAGGATGTCTTGTAGCTGCTTCTCCCTCAAAAAATTTTAATCATTTTCCACATCTAGAGCATGAGGATGGTTGGCATGGTCAGAGAAGGGGTATAGGGATTTTTGAATGAGGAAAATATCCTTCAGGTGTTGTCCCCTTGCTCTCTGTCTTCATCCTCTTTTCTCTACTTTTTCTTTGAAAACTGTAATTTTTGAAACTTACTTTTTTTGGATGAATGCAAGGGTGATCATGGTGGAGAGAGGTATGCTAATGAGATGGTGAAGTAGAAATTTATTTTTTGAGTAGGTAATCCCTTTGCTTTAGGGTTACTTCCTTTAGGATTCCCAAGACACTGTAATTCCTACAGGATCATCCTGTAGGTTTTCATTGAATCTTGTAGGTTTTCAAGGAATCCTGTAGGTTTACAAGGAATCCTCTAGAAAACATAGCACCCTTGCAAACTGAGCTAAGTGAGTAGAAAAATGGAGGGAATGCTGGAATGATGAAGGAATCATAATGAATGGAAAAATAAAAACATGAACTGGATAGGTCCCTTTTGATCCTCTCTTGTTGCTCTGATCGTCCTCCTACTGACCTCCAAACAATTTTTTCACAGTTTTTCTTTTCTCTTTTTTTTTTTTTTTTTGTTGCTTTTTCTTTTTGAAAGAAACTAGTTTGCCTCCAATAGGTTTTCATCCTAGATGCTTTCCCTAGGTGCCTTGAAAGAGGTTTTCACCCAGAGCCCTTCTTTTTTTTATTGACACCATTGGGCCACCTCAAGAAGTTTTCAACCCAATAGTGGGACTCAGGTGCCTTATGGAGGTTTTCACCTGAGTCTCCTTATTTTTCTCTTTTTTCTCTTTTTTTTCCCTTTTTTTTTTCTTTTTTATTTTTTCAGTGACTTAATGAGGTAGAAGCTAAGATTTGCTCCACCACCATCATTTTCTTGCTGATGCCATTAATGAACTCTTGCTTTGATAATGGCTTCTTGTAAACCTTCAATCTGTGCCCATTAACAAGTAAAAGTAGGGCCTCTGCATCAATGGTTCTATTCTGCACTGAACCATTATCATGACATTTCTCTATGACATAAGGCCCTAACCATATAGTCCTTAACTTGCCCTTGAAATCTTTATATCTGGAATCATATAACAAAACTCAATCGCATTCTTGAAATTATTTGTCCTTGATGTTCTTTTCATGCCATATCTTCCCCTAAATTTGAGTCACCTCAATGTGTAGGAGGGCCTGCATTCTAAACTCATCTAACCCATTTAGCTAGAGCAATCTCTCTTTTTGTGCACTGTTGAGATCTAAATCTAGTTAGGTTGCCATCCTCAATGTATTGTACTCAAATTCAATTGATAGCAGGGCCTTTTTCCCATAGACCAACTCATAGGGTGTGAATCCAGTGGTGGTCTTCTAGGTGGTATTGTAGTCCCAAGTGGCCCCAACTAATCTATTTGCCCAATATTTTCTGTTGTTGCTGACCACTTTCATCATAATTCCCTCCAACGCTTTTTTGGTCACCTCTACTTGCCCATTAGCTTGTGGGCGATAGGGAGTGGAGGTTCTATGCTTGATCTTATGTTGTCTTAACAAGTCTTCGATCATGTGAGATGTAAACTGGCTGCCTTGATTAGTGACTAGTTCGCTAGTGTACCCAAACTTGTAAAACACATTTTCCCTTAAGAACTCAGCCACTTTCTCCTATGTTGTTGCCTTGATTGCCTTGACTTCAACCCACTTGGTCAGGTAATCAGTGCACACAATGATGTACTTATTTTGCTTGGATGGAGGGTCAATAGGTCCAATGAAATCCATTCCCCACTTGTCAAATGGCTTAAAAGTCACTTGAGGTTGTAGAGGCATTTCATCCCTTGGAGTAGGCTTTCCCATCCTTAGGCACCGATCACACTGACTAGTGTACCTTCTCACATCCTAATGAAGAGTGGGCCAATAATAACCAGCTTGTAACACCTTGAATGTTGTCCTCTTGGCTGCGAAATGACCTCCACAAGGCCCATCATGGCAGGTCAAAAGGATGTCAAAGACTTCCTCCTCACTGACACATCTTCTCATAATTTGATCCGGGCCTAGTTTGAAGAGGTTTCCCCCAATCCAAGTAAATGGGGTGCTCTTCCTCACAATCTTGCTTTTCTCTTTGGAGAACAAATTCAGTGGGAACTATGCAGACACCAAATAGTTTTCTATGTTAGCACACCATGGAGAGAGAACTGAAATGGCGAATAAGTGTTCATCCGTAACTGATCATCAACCATTCCTTCCTCCCCCACAGGAAAAGTTAACCTGGATAAAAAATCTTCAACAACATTTTCCTTACCAGGCTTATCAACAATAGTTAGATCAAATTGCTGTAAAAAAAGTAACCACCTAATAATCTGGGCATTCACATCAGGTTTGTTCATCAAATATTTAATTGCAGTATGGTCAGTATGTGTAAATGTTTGGTAACCTGTAATGTAATGCCTAAATTTGTTTAATGAATGCACAATAGCTAGGAGCTCCTTTTCAGTCACTGTGTAGTTTAGTTCGGCCTTTAACATATTCTTACTGATAAAGTAAATGGCATAAGGTAACTTGTCATCTATCTGGCCTAGAGCTGCTCCTATGGCTTTGTGTGAGGCATCAACATGTATATGAAAAGGAAGGGCCCAATTTGGGCCTCGGAGAATAGGTATAGTGGTCAACTTATCCTTCAGGGTGTCCAAGGCCTCTTGACAACTTTTTGACCATACAAATTCAGATTCTTTGGCTAACAACCCAAATAAAGGAGAAGCTAACTTGTTGAAGTCTTTTATAAACCTCTGATAGTATCCATATAAACCTAGAAAACTTCTGACATCTCTCTGTTTTTGTGGAGGTGGGACCCTTTGGATGATGGCTATTTTGTTTGGGTCCACCTGCAGTCCTTGTTGGGATATTGAATGACCTAGAACAGTCCATGTAGTCATCAAGAACTCACATTTTTCGGGACTAAGGGACAGGTTCATTTCAATGCATTTGTTCAGCACCTTACCTAAGTTGGACAGAGCCTCCTGGAAATCACAACCATAGGGTGTAAAGTCATCCATATAAATCTCTAGTGCATCATGGACTAGCTCGAAAAAGATACTCAGGACTGCTCTCTAGAAAGTGCCAGGGGCATTGCATAGGCCAAAAGGAAGGACCCTGTAGGAAAAAGTACCCCAATGACAAGTGAAGGTGGTTTTATCCTGGTCTTCTGAACTGATCTTGCTTTGATTGTACTTGCTGAACCCATCTAGGAAAGAGAAAAACGTTTTCCCTGCTAGTCCATCTAGCACTTGGTCAATTAAAGGTAGAGGGAAATGGTCTTTCTTTGTTGCTTTGTTTAACTCTCTGTAATCGATACAAATCCTCCACTTCCCATTTTTATTTGGAACCAACACCAAAGGAGAGACCCACTCACTGTCCGAGATAGGGTAAATGAATCCTGCATCTAGTAGCTTTTGTAGTTCTTCTTTGACTATATCCTTGAGAGCTGGATTCATTCTCCTTTGGAGTTGTTGGACTGGTTTGCAACCTTATTTGATATAAATGTGGTAAGTACACACTGAGGGGTGAACTCCCTTTAGTTCCTTGTAACTCCAAGCAAAGGAATCAAGATGTTCCTTTAGCATGTTGCACAAATTTTCTTCTTGGTGTACAGAAAGAGATGGGTTGATTTTCAAATTTATCTTAGGGTCGAATTCTATGGTTTTGACATGGGTATGGTTTGAATCGGCTAAGCATAGGTCAATTTGATGGTTGTTCTGGGTTTCCTTTGGAGTTGGACTTTGGAGTATGTGTTCAATAAATCATCTTCATCCAGTTGTCCTCCTCCCATGGTTGTTTCTAAGGTATAGAGTTGGACTGAATAAACTTCATCCTCTTCCTCCTCTTCCAGCCGTAAAGGTAAGTCATGTTCTAGAGATGGTTGAGAAGGAGGGTACAAGACTAACTGCTTGGACATATGCCCATTTTTTATAGTCATATTTCCAGCCCTGCAACTGATGTAGGGATCAGTAGTGGCTAACCAGGGCCTCAAAAGGATGAGAGGGTAACCAGTAAGCTTGGCCATAGGCTGGAGAACTAGGAAGTCTACAGGGTACTCCCAAGATTCAACAGAGACCATCACATCCTCCAAAATCCCCTCAGGGGTCACTGTGGAACGGTCTACAAGTTGCAAGACTGTTGTGGTCTTTCTCAATGAGCCCTGGAGGTTGAGCTTGAGCATGGTTTTAGGTTTTAACCCCGTAAAGAAATTACCTGCATACGAATTCTAAAATAGAGAAAATAAACAATGCGAGAGCATAACACATAAAACACATATACATAGAGATTTTCCCCTGGATCCCAAAACCGAGACTACCAACTTGATTTTTCATTATATTCCTTTCAATGTTATAAGACATATTTATACATGCTGAAGCATCCAATACCATGGACCAAAAACCATCGCGTCCAAAACCATGGACTAAAAACCATTGCGTCCAAAAACATGTGTGAAAATCTTGCACAAAACCATAGGTGGGTCTGCCCAACCTAACATAGGTTCCAAAACCAAAATTTTCCAGGGCGCTACCCCAGAACCCATAGAGTGGGATTACCTACACCCCTCAAACCCCCTGTGACCCCCCCCCCCCCCCCCGCTATGCAATCGACGCAACAAAAGGGGGGGGGGGGCTCTGCCCCCCCTCTAACCCCCCGATTAACTACATGGGCTAGTTGTGGAAAGAATATAACACAACCCAACATTCTCCCACTTGTTGTTTTCTTTCCATAGGGGGGCACAAGAGAGCTTAGTCATTTATCTAGCCCTGCAATGCCCATTGTTTCTCTACACCAAGAGAACTTCTCAGAGCTCACAGATTTTGTCAATGCATCTACAGTGTTCTTCAAAGTGTCCACCTTTACCAGCAACACCTTTTTGTCTTCTATCATATCCCTCACAAAGTGATACTGAACGTCAATGTGCTTTGTCTTTGAATGATATGCAGGGTTGTTTACCAAGAAAATTACACTTTCGCTGTCATAGTCTATCCTTATAACTCCCTGTACTAACCCCATACTTGAACACAATCTCTGCAAACAAACTACTTCCTTGCTTGCATGAGTGGCTGCCATATATTCTGCCTCTATAGTTGATAGTGCCACTACAGATTGTTTCTTACTCATCCAATTGACTGCACCTCCAAATAGGTTAAACACATACCCACTTGTAGATCTTCTCTGATCCAGATCTCCAACCCAGTCTGCATCAATAAAGCCACGGATATCCAAAACCTTGTCCAATCCGAGTCTTTCTTGGTAGCACAAACCATAATCACTAGTGCCACGCAAATACCTGAAAACCAGCTTCACTGCTATCCAATGCTCCTTCCCTGGTTTTGACATAAACCTTCTCAATACTCCCACTAATGTGCAATGTCTGGTCTTGTACAAGCCATCATATACATCAGATTACTGACTACACTTGCATATGGAACACAGGACATATCCTCTTCCTCTTCTTGTGTCTTGGGACACTGTTCAGCAGATAACTTTACACCTACATGAATAGGAACCTTCACCGGTTTACTATCCTGCATATTAAACCTCAGCAATATTGTCTCGACACACTTCCTTTGGTTTAACCAGAGCTTACTCTTTGCCCAATCTCTTTTAATTTTCGTGCCCAAAATATAGTTTGTAGCACCAAGATCTTTCATGTCGAATTTGGAGGACAATTGGGTCTTCAAATCCTGGATAATTTCTTTGTCATTTCCAACCAACAACATGTCATCCACATACAAGACCAGATACATAACACGGTCACCAATTAATTTAAAATACACATAGTGATCTGATTTGCTTCTGGTGAAGCCAAGTCCCCGTATAAATGTATCAAATTTTTGAAACCACATCCTTGGTGACTGTTTTAACCCATACAGAGACTTCTTTAACTTGCATACCTTTTCTTTCTTACCCTTCACTGCAAAGCCTTCAGGTTTCTTCATATAGATCTCCTCTTCCAGATCCCTGTGAAGAAATGTTGTCTTCACATCCATCTGTTCTACCTCAAAATCAAAGGAAATAGCAACAGATAAAAGTAATCTAATAGAAGCTACCTTGGAAACAGGAGAAAAAATACCACCAAAATCAATTCCCGGCACCTGGGAATAACCTTTTGCTACCAACCGAGCTTTGTATTTCTCCACCTTTCCTTCTAAATTTGTCTTCTTCTTGAACACCCATTTGTTTCCAATGGGTTTTCTTCCAGCCAGCAACTCCACCAGATCCCAAGCCTCATTTTTGTGCAAAGATGCCATTTCATCAACCATGGCCTCTTTCTAGAGTTTTCCATCCTCTGAATCTACTGCTTCCTTCACAGTTCTAGGATCATCACCAGTAATAGATAAAGCAAATTTGAACAGAAAGCAGATGGACTATACCTTTCTGGATTCCTTCTTTCTTGAACTGATATTCTCACACTTGGAGTTTGTGGCTCTTCATCTTCTGATTCCTCCTCTGTTGTAGAGTCTGATTCTTCCTCCTTTAGCTCAAACTCTATCTTCTCAGGTTCCTTTGGTTGGACTTCATGTTTAATAAAATCTTTCACCTCTCTGAACACCACATCTTAGTTGTACACAACTTCCTTGTTACTGGGTTCCAAAGCTTATAACCCTTTAAACCATCCTTATACCTAATAAAGATGCACTTTTCAGATTTACTATCCGACTTGGTTAGTTTCTCCTTTGGAACATGTACATATGCATCACATCCAAATACCCTCAGATGTGAAAGAGAGGGTTTCTTACCAATCCATACCTCTTGTGGATTTTTATCCTCCAATGCTGATGAAGGTAATCTGTTGACCAAGTAACATGTTGTCTCCACCGCCTCTGCCCATAATTCCTGTCCTAACCCAGCACCACTGAGCATGCTTCTTGCCCTTTCCATCAATGTCTTCTTCATTATTTCTGCAATTCCATTTTGTTGAGGTGTATATGGAGTAGTATTTTGTCGTGCTATACCACACTTCTTACAAAATTCTTCAAATTCCTTATTGCAAAACTCTCCATCGTTATTTGCCCTCAGCACCTTTATCTTCTTCTCTGTCTAGTTTTCCACCAGAGCCTTAAATTCTTTAAACCTGTCAAAGACTTCAAATTTCTTCTTAAGGAAATATATCCATGTATTCCTTGAGAAGTCATTTATAAATGATACATAGTACACAGACTTACCCAGTGATGAAACCTTCACAAGTCCAAACACATCACTGTGCACAAGCTCTAATATTTGTTTTTCCCTCTTACCACCAGAGGGGAAACTCACCCGATTCTGCTTCCCATATACACAACTTTCACAGAAATCAAAATCCAGAGAGCTATTACTCATACCTTCTACCATACCTTTACCATGAAGTATTCAAAGGCCCTTCTCTCCAATATGTCCAAGCCTTTGATGCCATAGCATGGTCTTCTCTCCAGAGACCACTAGATTTTCTGCTCCACTTTCAGGAACCATAGAACTATTGCACCCATAAAAAATAGTGCTACTTTGCAGCTTGTACAGAGTTCCAATCCGAACTCCCCGCGTCAATACCAGTGCTCTCTGAACCATCTTGCAGGTATCCTTCTCAAACACTGTTTTTACACCTGCATCATCCAACTTGCTTACAGAAATCAGATTTCTGGCCAATGCATGAATATGTAGAACACCCGTGTTATCTCAAAATCAGGGCCTGGAAGGCCGCAGACCAGGAAGACTTCAAGTAACTGTTTCAGACCAATCTTTTAGCTAAGGCTTAGCCTCCTTAGCCTGAGAGGGCTCTCTCAAAGGATTTAAGGTTTGTGATTATGATTGAGATGGCTAACTCTTTATGAAACAAATAGGAATGAGGCTGGTAAAATCTAAATTAACAAGCATCCATTGGGCTCATGGAGTCATATGTCATTTAGCATTAACAGTGAATTGGCTTTGCAATAAAATCAAGGCATTCAGATTTCAATATAGATAGAGTACAGCAAACACAAAAGGATAGTCTATGAGTATATGAAGGAAATTAGAACACTGCAAGTGATTTCTAAGTAATCAAAGACTCATAATACTGTATACAACATGGAAAGAAAACAAGAGGAATTCATACATTGAAGTCTCTATGATTCTTGAGTAGCAGAAGCCAATACTATATTACCAAAAGAAACTGAGTCTTTACATAAGCTTAACAACCGAGCTTTTTTACATAAACTTTGAACCCTTATTACATTTCCCTTTCTCCTATTTATAAAGTTCTTCTACCTGACTGAGATTCTTCCTCAAACCTGAGGGGAACTCGAAATCTATTTCTAATGACACCTGTTCAACTTTTAACTGCCTATTAAATATAACAAACTGTAACTAGACTTTCTAGAGATTTAAATCAAGTAGGAGTCTAACTCCTTATTATGCTAATAATAGCCTTGATTACAAACATTCTCATTTTTTGACATCTGGTCCCTTTTTAGTTTGGTTGTGATGAATGTTCAAAACTCCATGCTGGTCTTCAATGTCACATGTTCTCCATTGTCCTGAAACATAGGAAACTACCCTTGTTTATCGGTCTTTAGTTTGCCTCAAAATGTTTGAATCCAAAGAAGCAAGTCCTTTATCTTTCATTATCCAAAATGTAACAGATGGCCACGTCCTTGATGTGTTGTCCACCTCTTTTATGCGTAAAGGTAAAAACTCTTCCAAGTTATTTTGACATATCTTGAACTATGGTAAATGTGCTCACTTTATGATAGAAAATATAAAGTTGGATTCGAATCCATATTTTCTCCACTTGTCTTGACCTGGTTGAATGTTGATGGCTTCATATGATGCCTTGTATATATTCCCCTTTCAAAATTCCCACTTATATTTCAAACCGGTTGATTGATATTAGATTGTTTAGCTTCAGCAGTTTCGTAGCGCGCTACGAAACTGCTGAGCTCTAGTCATCACCTCCAGTAGTTTCATAGCGCGCTACGAAACTGCTGAGTTGTTTCATAAATCACAGTTTCAACCCAAAATTTTTCTATTTGAGCCCTTTGCTATTTAAACATTCTTTCAACTATTCCAAGACCTTCCAAAACTGAATGGAAATGTAGGATTCTTCAAGAAAGATTATATCAAGAAAAAATCATCAAAATTTGAAACATAGCCTTACTTGAAGTGGGATTTCTTTAAGGAGATTCCTTCAGCTTGCTTAACTATATTTTTAAGTCTTCAATTTGTTTCTTCATGACCTTGATTCCAAATCTGAGGTTTGTATTGACCTTTCTTATAAATTGAGCTTCCTTTATTGCAGGAGTAGTCCAGCTATGGAATTCAACACTAAAATCAACCACCTCAGGAATTTGAAATGTTTGGTCTTCCCACCGAGCTTGCATTTGGTTGAAATAAGCCTCCTTAACTGCAAATTTCCTGGCAGCTTTCTTCAACCTAGCAATTTCAAAGTTGGCAGATTCCAATCTCCTTTTCAAGTCTTCCACACTACCTTCTTCTTGAGTGGCAACTATTTTGCCTTTATCCTTTCTTTCATGAGGCCGTGTCACCTCCCCTGTTTCATCTGCTCTTGGCGGTACCTCCTGTACTTGTTTGAATTTCCTTGTTATGGGTCTCCTGGGCTTAAAAACAAATTGATCAACTTGATCATCAAACTTGAGTTTCTTTGAGGCTTTGACCCTCTTAGCCTTCTCTTTTCTTGACTGCATCAAATCAGCTTGAACTAGTGGGGACTCTTCAATGTCAATTGCTTGCAATAAATCATTTAAGTCTCCCTTTGAAACAGGTCTTTCTTCAATACTCACTGACTTAACTTTTTCTTTAGCCACCTGGCTCCTAGTCCTTCTTCTTTGAACTCCTCCACCTGTGCTTGATTCATGTGCAGTTTCTTTGACCTGGGTTTTCTCTTTAATTGAATGCTAGGGTGTGTCCTGAATAGTCAGTGGCCTGGTAGATTCTCTTACTTGTTTCCTTGCCTTTAACTTTGAAAACCTCTTAGATCTTGTTTCTAGCTGAGGACCAGTTGTTGTTGGAAAATCTTTTGCAACTTGAGGGCTGAGACCGGTCTTGCTCTTGAAACCAGACATGAATATGAATGTGTCCCATTCCCTACCTACCCTCTGGATTTCATGCAGAACAATCAACTTAATCAAGCCATGGTGGAACAATGAAGTCTCACAGGCTTCTTTTCTCAGTTGTACCTTGTCACACATTTTACTTAAGCTGCAGAATAAGTAAAAAGGTAGATCAATAGATGTCTTCCCTGTGAAATGCAATAGAAGTTTAAAATGGTATGAATACACTTTGTTATATCTCCCTTCACAGGTCAGGTACTTCTGTATACAAGTAAGAAAATGGGCATATGATTCTTTGAAATAACTTCTAGGAACAGACTTGCTTAAATCTGAGTTAATAAACTCCTGCTTTAGAAATTCTTTGCATGGGTTCATATCGAATTTAAAATTCTTGAACCAATTTTCTTGCCCTCTTGGAATCTCTGTAACTGTGGATATCATGTCTGGTGAGACCTGCAATTCCAGCATACCAACCTTTGAGTTTAGTCCTGTGAAATTCAGGGCAAATTCCTTAGTAACTTGTGCCTGACCTCCCTGGAGCTTCTTGCAAAAATTCCAACACCCAGCTTGTTTAAATGCCTGCTTGAATTCTTTGTTCTTCAAGGTTATGTCTAAACCTTCAGGCTCATTTCTTAAACATTTGCCTGACCTGTGATCTTTCCTTTCTGTCGATCCCTACATGAAGATTCAGTGTAACGGAGGTTGGAAATGCTAGTGCTGCTCAAACTCCAATCTATGCCTTGCTTGAATGGCTGCCTCGCTTGATAACTACCTTGATTTATAGCTGCCTCGCTTGATGACAATGTTTTCAAATTGAAATCTTGCAGACTTGTTTCTCATGCAAGACATACAATCATCATTAAGACTGTGCATACCTGGCCTTTCTTGGAACTTGTATTCCGTGTGTACCAACGTACCTAATGGTTGCAATAATGGAGATAAGCGGTTGGACATGATCTGTGGAGTGCATAAACTGACAATGAATGATGCAGCCATAGATTAACATGACAGATTTGACAGTTGGGAAAGATTCACTGCGGAATTCACGAATCTCCGATTTCGCAGCGCAGTCAGTGTAAATTTTGAATTATGCGCTGCGAAATCACCTAAAACATATCGCGCTACGAAATCACCTAAAGTACTTTTGCACTGCGAAACCACCTAATGGACTTTTGCGCTGCAAAACTGCTAAAAAGGATTAGTGTGTTGCGAAAACACTTCAGAATGGTTACATGTGCTACGAAATCACCTACAAGGCTTTGTGGTACATAGTAATTTTTAAACCAAACTGACACATAGCTATAAGACTGGTAATGAATGAGAATGACTAGTGATGAAGGAGAATGCATACTTGACTCAAGACCCCCTAAGACTTAGACTCTAAGGAAAAACAAAAAATAAACTTAGACTAGCACCGACCTTTTTCATTAAGCTAGTATGAGAAGTTTTGGCATTAGAATTCTTAAGTGATAACAACCCGAAAGTGTTCTAACCCTTCCACCTTGCAACTTCAACTTTACTTTTCCGCGACCAACGATTCTAGCCTTCCTGTCATCCCCTAAGAAGACATCACCACCATCATATTTCTCATACTTTCAGAACCACTCTCTATGGGGAGTGAAGTGAAAGGATGCACCTGAGTCAATCAACCATGCCTCATGATCTACATGTGTACTTGAAGAAGCCAAGTACACATCCCCACCTTCATCTAGGGTGGTTTTTGCCTCTGTGGAAGGAGCATCATCAAATCCCTTTACTTTGTCAGGAGCTTTAGATTTACAATCCCTTTGATAGTGCCCTTCCTTTCCACATTTCCAGCACACCACCTTTACAGGTTTTCTTGGAGATTTAGATCTCCCTCTAGATTTACATCTCCCACTCGATGACTTATTTTTGTTTCTATTTTGGGGCCGTCCTTGTACAAACAAGGCATCACCATTCTATCTCTCCATATTTTTCCATCTCATCTCCTGCGTTAGCAAGGATGAGACTATTTCATCAAACTGCAAGGCAATTACATTGCTACCCATTACAATAACTAGATTATCCCATGAATCTGGTAGAGAACACAACAAACTGATGCACTTATCTTCATCTGAAATTTTAATATCAACAAATGCTAACTGACTTACCACAGTATTAAATGCGTTCAAATGCTCTGTCACCGAGTCTCCATCTTTCATCCTCAGGTTATACAACTTTTTCCGCAGGAACAGTTTATTCACCAGAGATTTAGATTGATACAAAGTCCCTAACTTGTCCCACAAAGCCTTCACCGTAGCTTCCCCTGATACATTCAGCAATACTGAATTTGAGACACACAATCGTATTATGCTCTTTGCCTTTCAATCCAACTTCTTCCATTCTTCATCAGACACTCCCGTTGGTTTAGTACCCGAATCTACCGCGATCCACTGATCTTTATCCACCAACAGATC
Organism: Pinus tabuliformis; assembly: GCA_031772625.1. NCBI lineage: Eukaryota > Viridiplantae > Streptophyta > Pinopsida > Pinales > Pinaceae > Pinus > Pinus tabuliformis. The sequence continues at coordinate 1,537,245,957 of CM062819.1, forward strand.
CTCCAGCTTGATTTTCCACAACTCAAAACTCTGACCATTAAATTTCTCTATCTCTATCTTTCCACAGCTTGCCATCTTCTTTCACCACCAGAATCGATCTTGCAGATCTCCCACTAAACAAGGTCTACCACAGGCCCGAGTGAAACCCCTCAGCAACAAAGGCATCCTCTTGAAGCCAAAACAACTCTGATACCAAATGTAGGTTTTAACCCCGTATAGAAATTACTTGCATATGAATTCTAAAACATAGAGAATAAACAGTGCAAGAGCATAACACATAAAACACATATACACAGAGATTTTCCCCTGGATCCCAAAACCGGGACTACCAACTTGATTTTTCATTATATTCCTTTCAATGTTATAATACATATTTATACATGTCGAAGCATCCAATACCATGGACTGAAAACCATCGCATCCAAAACCATGCACCAAAAACCATCGCGTCCAAAAACATATGCGAAAATCTTGCACAAAACCATCGATGGGTCCGCCAAACCTGACATAGGTTCCAAAACCAAAATTTTCCGGGTCACTACCCCAGACCCCATAGAGTGGGTTTACCTGCACCCCTCAAACCCCTTGTGATCCCCCCGCTACGCAATCAGCACAACAGAAGGGGGGGGGGGGGTGCGCTCTGCCCCCCCCCCCCCCCCCCCCCCCCCCAACCCCCCGATTAGCTATATGGGCTAGTTGTGGAAAGAATATAACACAACCCAACAATGGTGTCCTTAGTCATCACATTAATGGCAGCCCCAAGATTAATCAAAGTGTGTGGGAAAATGGTATCATTGACGTGCACATCTAACACAGGGCTTCCAGGGTCCAAATACTTCAGACAAATTACCTACCCCAACATTAAGTCGAACAGTTGTCCAATGACATTAATGGTAGGGGTGTCTCTTTTTCGCCTCCCTGTATGTTTGAAGCACTTCTCCTTAATCAACTTTTTGTAAATAGGTACATCCTTTATGGCATGGAGAAGTGGAATTTTGACACATATATTTTTCAATTCATCCAGAAGTTCATTCTCTTCTGGGGTAGGCTAGACTGGATGAGTTAATCTCTCAGGAAAGGGTGGAGGATTTACTCTAGGCATGCTTTCCTCTCTTTCTTCCTCACTCTCCCTAGGTGGAGGTAGAGGTTAGTTGTCTGGGAGTACTCTCCTTGATCTCAGGTTGATTTCCTGAATCTCCACAGCATAAGCAGGATAAGATGTCTCTCCACTGTATACTTGTTGTGCCTGTCTGTTGTTGGGTTTGGATTTGGCTAAGCAGGCATTTGGGGTTGTTTATGTGGAGCAAGGTGTAAAATTTGTGGTTGAGTAGATGGTGAAGGAAATAAAGCTGGAGCATTATTGTATGGGGGCCTCCACCCCCAAGGCGATGCATTCCACTAAGGCTGAGGTGGAGCATATGGCTGAAATGACTAGCTGGTTGGTTGGGAATGGTACTGAGGTGCAGAGGACCAAGGAGGAGGCGTAGACCAGGAAGGATGAGTAGGTGCCCCCAAGAGGGAATGGATGTGGTCTAGTTAGGGTTGTAATAGGCATGGGATGAACCTTGCATGCCCTGTTGGTGTGGCCAAGGCCCATGAGGTATTCTTTGATTTATGTAGCAGAGTTGTTTAGTCACCCCTTCAGTCCCCTAATACACAGCTTTTAGTCCAGGTAGAGATGGGAACTTGTCTATGGAGTGGTTTTCTTCACAGACGAGCATACTTCAATCAGATTTAATGGACATTCATTCCTAGGGTGCCTCCTTGTGCATCTAGGGAAAAAAATGGCTAAGGCTCTCTCTACCTCCTCCTGCTTTCTCTTGATGTGCATAGTGTCCATTTGTAGGGCAAGGGTTTGTAGCATCTCACTCTTGAAATCTTCCAGCATATTTCCAATTTCACCTTTGATGGATGTATTGGAAGAGGATGGACTTACCATAGGTTGACTATCCCTACCCTTTTTCCTAGCTGCCCTAGAATGGTTCCTAAAGACAGTCTTGATATCTTCATAGGGTAGTTGGTAGATGTCCCCTCCTACTAGCAGGTTTAGGGTATCCAAAATATCTTCCCTTACCCCTCTAAGCAGGACTAGCTTCAGTGACTCAGGATCAAGTGTGCACCTAGCCCTTTTGTAGCTAAGCTGGAATCTTTCTTCATAATCCTCTAGGGATAAATTATGCCCTAAGGTCATCCTAAAAATTTCTTATTTAGTGTCTTTGGACCTGCAGTAGTCTCAATACTTTTGTTGAAGGCTTGCTACATCTAAGCCCAAGTTGTGATGCTATCCCCAGGTAAACCCATGAACTAGTGCAAAGTTGCATCCTTGAGAGTGGATGGGAATAGTTTCAACTTCTGCTCATCATTGGTGTAATCATAGGTTCTGCATATGACAGCAAACTCAAACAAGAAAGTGTTTGGATCTTCTGAGGTCAGGCCATGGAAATGAGGAATAGAATAGGGGCTTATATTCTTCATCTTGGTATTCTTATTAGTTTCTCTGATGGGAAAGGTACCCTCTACTCTTTCTGGATTTCCTCTGTCATATCTATTTTCAGCCATTGGGTCAGTTGGAATGGGTTCTTCTTCTTCTTCTTGCCCTGTAGGCTCTTCAAATATCTCTGGTTGTTCACCTAAGGGTTCCTCCAATTCACAGCCACCAAGGAAGAGGGAAGGTTGGTTGTTTTAAGTGGTGGGTGTATTTGGCAGAAATTTCCCTAAGTTATCCCTATTCCTATGAGGCATGAAAGAAGTGTTTTTGTTTTGTTTTTTTTTAGCTTTGAGAATAATTGCATAATTGAAATTACAAACTGAATGGAAACTAATTGATTGAATGAAAATTAACTGCTTGAATGAAATCTCACTTGCAGAATGGAAAAGAAAGAAAACTAAATTAATTTTGCAGAAATGAAACTAATAGCAGAATGTTAGAGATAAAAAATAGAAGAAAGAAAGCAGTAATAACATATTACTCAGACACCTCCTTGGAAACAACACCAAAAAGTGATGAGCATGAGTATTGCAGCAATAATGTTGCAACTCATGGGGCTACCAACTTTACTTTATCAACTCGGGGTTTGTACAAACTTGGAGGTGGCAGTGATGTATACGCTACCAACTTTACTTTATCAACTCAAGGTTCGTACAAACTTGGAGGTGACAGTGATGTATACACAAGTAAATGTGTGGGTCTGCTCTTTCTCACTGCTAGGCTGGTGATAGACCACTAAGTTTTTTCAAACCAAACTTCTATGGATCCAAAAGAGGCTTGATTACTAATGAGGAAAAGAGAAATATACATTAAGGGAAAGCTTGTCTACTACAGTGAAGAAAAAGATTGAAATCAAATGCTAAAACACACCATTTTTCTAACTAACTGCTAAGAGGCTTTACTTCAAAAGAGTGGTAAGTTAACATGTATACAATCCTATTGTCCTAAGCATGTAAATTGAAACATCAAACATTCTACTGCTGTGCATGTAAATGACCAAAATAACTATGTTTTTCTTTTTGTCTTTTTTATGTGAAAGTGTGAAAGATAACTTCTTTTGGTGATGTGGCAAGGGGCTTAAGGATGATGGTGAATGGTCAAAAGGATTGGGAGACAAGTAGGGGCCCTCTCCTAGCTTCCTAGGGGATTTTTCCATGATTCGGCCTCAAAACATGCCACTACAGGTCAACCTACAGGATGTCCTAATGCATTCTACAGGATGTCCTGAATTCCTATAGGATCCCCTGTATTCCTACAGGATACAGCCGAGAGAAAAAGGAGGGATGTTGAAGGTGATGGAAGGCTTAGGGAAGGTGGTTGGTGGATGGAATGAGGCAAGGGAGTGCCTAGGACTACTTCAGAACTCAAAACCAGAGTTGGAAGATGGTTGGATTTGCTCAACAAGCTTGGAGAAGTACTCTTGTGAAATGATGAAATTGGTGAGGGTTTTGGTGAAAGGAAGGAATGATCATGGATGGATGAAGTTGGGATGAGGTTGTTGATCATGAAATCTCTATGTACTGCTGAAAAACCTGCACTACATCAAATATTGACATTCATCCATAAATCAAGCAAACAAGAAGGATTTCAATTAACTAAGGAAAACATAGTTTCATGAGCTAGCTTCCTACTTCATGCATGAGGGAAAAAATTGTAGAATAAGATGAAACCTTGATGATATCTGAAGTAAAACTAAAGATAAAAGAACTGATAACTAAATCCTATTCTTACAAACTAATCAAATGCTAGCCTAAGTACAGAAAACCCGAAATCCCATGAGAAACTAGAACTCTGTCTTTTTGGGGCTGCATAGGGGTTCTTTCCTCAAACCATGATCCACGGAGGAAAGAGTGAGGAAAAATCCACCTACTGACAGCTTTTTGATGTTCCTTTATCACTTCTAAGCTACTGCTGCAGTAAAGCACAAATGGAAGCAAACTAATCGAATCCACAACTACTTGCAATGAAATAATGCTAAAGACAATTCAGTTATGAAGTCAACTAAGCATACAAATACAAGAAGAGGAGCCTTTTTTGCTAGGGTTGGGCCCTAACCCAAGAGCTTCATCCCTCTAAGTCAACTCAGTGCTGGATCAAGGAAATACTCATTCTCATTATCAAAATAGAAAATTACATAAAAATGTCTTCCACAAGTCTTGAACTAGAAAAATGACTAGTGTTTTTACAACAAAAATTTGAATCCTAATGAGGCTCTAGGCCTTCTTATTTATACAACTGAAGTCTCCAATGAATTCCTTAAATCTAGGGAGGCAAGGATAATTTTAGGGGCGAATGTTCGCCCTTTGGCGAAATTAAGGGGTTTTAAATTTTTAGTGGGCGAATATTTTGTATCATAGTATATTTTTACAAATCACCTCAAATAGCCCACTTTGTTTTAAGGGAGAGGGTAAAAAAAGTAAATTTAGACCTTGAAATTACGACTTACAACCTTCCATTCGCCCATTTTCAAGAATAGGTTTTATTTAAGTGAATCCATTCGCCCATTTTCAAGAATAGGTTTTATTTAAGTGAATCCTATGGGCCAAATACCATATTTATAAAAGAGGTATGGTAAATTAATAAAAATATAAATAAATGAGAGGTATGGTAAATAAATAAAACATTTTTTATATTTACTCCATAAGTCACATTATATACATGTAAGGGTGTAAACAAATAAAAATATAAGTAAAGTGGAGGTATGGTAAATAAATAAAACGTCTTTTTATACTTACTCAAAAGGTATGGTAAATAAATAAAAATATAAATAAACTAGACGTATCGTAAATAAATAAAACCTCTTTTTATATTTAGTCCATAACCCTCGTTATATTTATGAAGGCTCAAGAAAGAGGTTTTATTTAAGTGAATCCTATGGGCCAAATACCATATTTGTAAAAGAGGTATGGTAAATTAATAAAAATATAAATAAACGAGAGGTATGGTAAACAAATAAAATATTTTTTTATATTTACTCCATAAGTCACCTTATATTTACGAACACTCAAAAAATGGGTTATATTTAGGTGAAACCTATGGCCAAAATACTATGGGACAAATACCCTGGACTAGATTGTTATTAATACCATGCAAAAAACCATTATTAACCCTAATATTAGAATTAATAAAAATAAAAATGGCACATGGTATTGACCCATAGTATTCACCAAAATGGCACATGGTATTGACCCATGGTATTCACCAAAATGGCACATGGTATTGACCGATGGTATTCACCTGGAATGTAGCCTATTTGAATGGGGGAATTAAACCAGCATGTAGCCTATGCTAAGATTCACTAGGACTTTACAAAGTTTTATTATTTAGTGAAAGACTTGCCAAGATCTTACAAGATTTAATAATTGAGTAAAATATTCGCCATGCCTGGTGAGAGATTCGCCAAAAAATTATATATACATATTATATTATTGATAAAATCGCCTTCCATTTTTCCTATATACCATGGAGATTCGCCCATTTATTATATTTATAAATTTAGGGGGGGTTCTTAAAATTTTCCCTATAGGGAGGCTCGGCTCCCAAAATCGAGATAAAATAGCTCTTTGACTGTCACTTTCTCAGCTGCCTTTTGATCTCCATGACATGGCTGCTTGTACTTCGAGCTACTGTGATTGATGGAGGAATATTCGAATGAGTGAGGAGTAAATGAGGAAAATATGCCTCCTAAAATCTCTCATCCTTGTCTTGTTTGAGTTTCAGCCCTTAATTAGCCAAAATTTCAATGATTTTCTCTCAAAAACCTGCAATCAATGCATATTAGTCCACTAGGCATAATATCACACTTTGACTCATCTCATTAACCAAAATACAATCAAAATATGTAATAAATTATGAGAAGAGTCGATTTGAATAAGATAGGAGGTGGATTAAGGTCCCTATAGTTACCTAATGATGAGGCTCATCAGAACTGATTCTCTGAAGCCCTTTTATCATTGATGCCTCTATTTTCTTCATTTTCCTTTATTTTTTCTCTAATTTCCCTTGCATGCAAATTTGTGTCTCTTCACCTTCTTTTTTCCAATTTTCCTTTATTTCCATAATTAAATTCCAAATATTGTCTCTTTTCCTTTTCAAATTCCTTTGCCAATTTCCATAGCCATTAATTAATCACAAGTGATGTCCGCTAGAGTGTTTTGCCCAATATTCTGCTTGGAATATGTGTCCCATCACCTTGGTCTTATTTTATTTACATGGAAAATAAACCAGGGGTTATTACAAACCCCTCCCCCTTAGGGGAACACCATCCTCGATGTTCTATAACACCCATGACAAACAAAACATTGAAATAAATAAATAAATAAATAAATCCCATGGAGATTTATAACATAGCTTGATGCAGTATTGACAATGACATCCCACAGAAAACAAAATAGAGATATCTCTTCTTGGAGATTTATAACAGAGCTCGTTGTGGTATTTACAACAACATTCATATCATATACATATAGAAAAAAATCATTTGCTTTAACCAACAAATAATGAAGGATATAAATCCCACATCTAATCGGATGCAAGATTAAGATTATGTCAATCACGGGAAGAGATGAAATTCGAGCTAGGGTTACAGGTTCGCAGATTTGTTCTCCATGGAGGGATGGACAGGAGGGATCTCCACTCCCTCCTACAAACAAGCAGTAACCAGCAGAGGTAAAAAACCGACAGAAGAAATTAGAGGTCCTTCAGATGCAAGGCAAAGAAACAGAGAAGAGGAGTAGAATGGCTCCAAAACGAGGGAGAACAATAACACTACAGAAAACAAGGAAGAGGACAAGGAACAAGGGACAAAAGACAAAGCAAACAAGGGACCATGCAAGCCCAAAACTACAATCACGCCCAGAGTGGTTTTGTCTAATCCAGCTCTGCAGGCGCATAGGGAACACATGCAGACTTATGCAATCATTTGTAAATTCATGGGCCTATGGCCCACTGAAAAAGCTTTACAAATGTGGATTAAATACCACTAGAAACCAAAAGGAAGCATAGAACTACATCTGGGGTCAAAGGGATTCTTTACAATTGTTTTTGCTAATATTGAGGATAAGGACAGAGTGTTTGAAGGAGGGCCCTACTTCTATGCAGCAGCAGGCCTGTACATGAGACCATGGGTTATGAATTTTGTTCCAGAACGAGAGACTTTTACCTTGGTACCAGTGTGGTTCAGACTCTACTCTCTACCTCTAGATTACAGGCAGCTGGAATCCCTATCTTCCATAGGAAACAAGCTAGGACTCTTTGTTAAAGCCTCTGAAGCAATAAGAAGAGGCAAATACACATCCTTAACTAGAATATGTGTGGAAATGGATCTTTCTAGAGCTTTTCTGAATGAGGTAATCTTGGAAGTGTATGATGAAGAATGGGTGCAAACAATGGATTATGAGGAAATCCCATTCAGATGTCGTAAATGCCATGAGCATGGGCACCTATTCAGAGAATGCCCTCTCAGCAAAATGGAAAACAAAGGCAAAGCAAACACCATCAAATATTCTGAAAGATTTCAAAAGGTGGTCTAGAAAGGAAAGGGAAGCAAAAAGGGATCGAAGCAACTTCAATCATAAAAGCAACGAGCCAGTCAAAATAGGTTTCAAGCTCTAGAAGAGGAGGATGTTATACCGGAAGCAGATCAGGGCAAGGGAGATAGACCAATAGAGGAGGGGAATGCAGTACATGATGAGCAAACCCAAAATAGTAATAAGCAAAAGGGGAAAATGATAAGTGACACAGAACTGGAGCTAGACCAATAAATGACCCAGAGTGAGATGGAAACAGAGGACAACGAACTACAAGAGATTCTTGAAAAAGAAAACCTAGATCTAGAAGGATTCCTGCAACAAGGAACCAGGGAGGGAGTGGATTCGTTGCCTCCAGAAGAGTTCCACAGAGTTCAACAACTGTTTTTATGGAAAACGCAGACCAAAGGGCTGGAAAAGCAGGGGAAAAATGTTAGACAGGGTAGCGAAGGGGTGAAAGCCATGAAGACCACACCAGGATTAGCACCCAGAATCCCAGGAAAGAAACGAGGCCGGAAAAAGCAAAACGAACTGTTGATGGAATGTGGAAAGCTAATGATAGACTCAGGTAAGATGAAAGATCTATCCAGTTACTCCTTTACAAATCTTTAATAATGAAGTTCACTTCTTGGAATATAAGAGGTCTAGGCAGTAGAAGAAAACAATGATTACTTAGCAATAGGATGAAACAAGCAGCTCCGGATGTGATATTCATCCAGGAAACAAAATGTTCCATGCAAAAAATAAGAGAGATTCACAATAAATGGCTCAATAAATTTGAGTTTCTGGAGGTCAAAGCAGAGAATACAGCAGGAGGAATTCTCACTCTATGGAACCCCCACAAAATTGATGTCATAGATGCGGAGGCATCTAGAAACTATCTTTCCGTGGTCTTTCAACCTGTGGGAGACAAAGAAGTATATCTTGTCACAAATGTGTACGACCCCCAAAGATTGGATGGAAAACTCAAGCTTCTAGACTCCCTGCAGGAGCTTAGAGAAAGACATGCAAGAATTCCTTGGATCTTAGGGGGTGATTTCAACATGATTAAATCACTGTCAGAGAAAAAAGGGGGTACCAGAAATTTGAACAAGGACTCTTGTGCTTTTCAATCCTTCATAGACAACATGAAGCTAGTGGATACTATAATGAACAATGGTACCTATACTTGGAACAATAAAAGAGGAGATTCTCAGGTGGCATCCAAATTAGACAGATTCATAATCTTAGAAGAGCTAATGATCCAGAATAAGGATATAGTTGCAAGAGTTCTCCCCTTTGGAGGCTCTGATCATTGGCTGATGCTTCTGGAAATTCAGGGCATTGGTACACCCAGGAATTGACCTTTCAGATTTGAAAACATCTGGCTCTCACACCCAGATTTTTGCAACAACATCGCCAACTGGTGGGCTGAAGATCTGAATATTCAGGGCACAAGAATGTACCTTCTTCAAAAAAGACTCAAACATATCAAACTTCGGCTCAAGGAGTGGAACAAGCTGGAATTTGGCAATATTTTTGAAGCTAAAAAAACGGTGGAAGGAAAAATGCAGGAGCTCAACCAAACCCTCATCTTGGAGGGTTTTGATAAAGATAGAAATGATTAGGCAACTCTATATCATCGAGAATGGGAAAGCTTATGTAAAAAAGAGGAAATATTCTGGCGGCAAAAATCTAGAGTTAAATGGCTAAAAGAAGGAGAACGTAATACTAAATTCTTCCACAAATCCACTATGGCAAACAGAGCTCTCAACAGAATTTCTTTGATTAAGGACAAGGAAGGCAACCTAGTCGACTCTCATGAAGAAATAGAAGAAGTACTGGTCCAACACTTTTGGGGTATTGCACAACAAACCGGCTCAAATAGAGATCAATACATCATGATTATTTCTAAACATATACCAAAGCTAGTTTCCAGAGAGGATAACTTCAACCTCAATAGACCAGTGTCGGAAGAGGAGGTCAATGAGGTCCTTAAAGAAATGTAAAATGGTAAAGCACCAGGCCCGGATGGATTTAATGTGGATTTCTTCAAAGCTTGCTGGGACACAGTAAAGTAGGACATTCTAGACGTAGTGGAAGACTCCAGGAGGGACAAAACTATTTTGAAGGCTCTTAATACCACTTTCATATCCCTCATCCCTAAATAGGATGTGGCTCAAACTCCTGACAGATTTAGACCCATTGCTTTATGTAATGTGGTCTACAAGATTATTTCTAAAGTGGTGGCCAATAGACTCAAACCCCTCCTTCCCACCCTGGTGTCAGTGGAACTGTCTGGATATGTGGAAGGGAGACAAATCCTTGATAACATCATTCAAGGTCATGAGGTGGTTCACTCATTAACAGTCAACAGGAAAGCAGGAATGATCATGCAATTAGACATAGCAAAAGCTTATGATAAGCTAAATTGGTACTATATCAAAAAAGTTCTAACAGCTTTTGGCTTTGATCATAACTGGATCAGATGGGTAATGGCCCTAGTTACTACTACCAGTTTTTTATCCTTGTCAATGGTTCTCCCTCGGAGACTTTTACTCCCTCTAGAGGCCTCTTGCAGGGAGATCCACTCTCTCCCTTTCTCTTCATACTCATGATGGAAGGATTGGGTCAAGCAATCAAGCATGCCAAATTAGTTGGAGAGGTCAAAGGTATCCAACTTTCTGATGATGGCCAGGCCTTAACTCATCAGCAGTTTGTTGATGATACTATGCTGCAGGGCATCCCCACCGTCAAAGAAGCTCTAGATTACAGGAAAATCCTGAGAGACTTTGCTATGGCTTCAAGTATGGAAGTCAATCTCTCCAAATCTAATATTTTTTTCTTTAATACTCACATTTCTATTCAAAGAAATATTTCCAGAATTTTGGGCTTTCAAAGGGAGTCCCTCCCTTCAAAATATTTGGGTGTTCCTCTCACAACCAAGCCTTTACATAAGAGCATATGGGAGCCACTGATTAATAAAATTCAAGATAAAATCAGGAAATGGACTATCAGATCATTAAATTTGGTTGGTAGGCTAGTGTTAACCAAGGCAATCCTTCAATCAATCCCAGTCTTCATGCTAACTACTCTCCCATCTCCAAAAGGAGTCCTGCATCAACTCAGAACCATTCAAAGAGATTTTATTTGGGCAAGGGGAAAAATCGTAAGAAATGCGCCTTGGTCGCCTGGGAAAAATTTTGCAAACCTAAAATATATAGTGGGCTTGGATTGGATGATCCTGAGATTCTTAGCAAGGTTTTAGGAGCTAAATTATGGTGGCGATGGGTTAAAGACCCAGAGGCTCAGTGGGCACAGATCTGGAAAGAAAAATATGCCAGCACTTGGCTAAGCAAAGATCTCATAAGAATGTCAGAACATAGAAATGGTTCATACCTTTGGAATAATGCATGGGATAACAGGGACTTAGTCCAAGGAAACAGCTTCTGGGAGATCAAAGATGGTAATCTTGCCCTTTTCTGGGAGGATAGATGGCAACAAGAACCTGTCTTATTCAGAGATGACTGGAGAGATCGCAAGGAGGAAACATACACGAGAGGGTTAACTAAAGTAAAAGACTTTTGAGATCAAACCAACAATAATGGAAAACAACAAACCTGGGGAAACTTGGATTTTAGGGAGGACAACCCCCTAAAAGCTAAAGCAGAGACTCTTCTAAAAAGGCTAGATCAAAGAAAGATCCTTAAGTCAGAGGGGCAAGATCAGCTGAGATGGGGCTACAAGAATGAGGGGGTCTTTAATCTCAAGGAAGCAAAACTCATTCTCCTTGACCTGAACACGCAAGCCCTAGACAAGATTTGGCTGGAACTATGGAGACACCAAGGCTGGATGAAAATCAAACTTTTCATGTGGCTGGTTCAGCATAGGAAAATCCTAACCTGGGATAACATTCAGAAGAGGGGTATGCAGGGGCCTTCCAGATGTCATCTCTGTGAGGCTCAAGAGGAAACGATGGAACACCTTCTCAACAACTACATTTTCACCTTCAATTTGTGGGACTCTTTTTCCACCATTTTCCACTAGACTGACATAGACAAAGGAAATATCATCAACACCCTAAACAACTAGAGAAAAAAAAATTCTGAGAACGAAGTTCTTGGCTCAGTTTGGGCCATCTTTCCAAGTTTCATCATCTGGAATGTCTGGAAAGAAAGGAATAATAGAGTCTTCAAGAATGAAAAAAGGCCACCCCAACACATTTTTAAGCTGATCTTAAAACAACTCAAAGAAACAGTTGGCACCATTGTGAGAAATCTTCCTCAGAACCCTCCCTCTGCAGCTGATCTGAGAATGCTCTGTGATTTAGGTTTGAAGGATCTTACTCCTCAGGGATTGGTAAGGAAAGACTTCTCCTCGGTGTTTGAGCAAGATTTTTGGCATCCTCCCCCCAAGGGCTTTTTGAAATTCAACATTGATGGGGCCTCAAAAGGCAACCCGGGCACCGCTAGTTATGGAGGTGTGTTAAGGGACAAGCAAGGAAACATCCTCTGCATCTTCCACAGTCATTTAGGGAAAGCAACCAATAACATGGCGGAATTGATGGCTATGGAACAATGTCTTGATCTCCTAAAGCAGGAAAACCAACAAAATGTGATAGTTGAGGCTGATTCTGAGCTTATAATCAACTCGGTCAAAAGGATCAGTTGGGGTTCCAAACCAGAAAAGGTTTCTAAGAATTGGAGGTTGATCCAGGGCCTGGAATGGATTCAGATTCACCTCTATAGTATTCATACAGTCATTTTTAAACATGTTCAAAGATCAGCGAATAAAATGCCTGATCTTCTTGCCAATCAAGGTGTTACCAACACACAAAATAGGACTGTGCTGAACTGGCAAGAGCTGCCTCCGAGTAGGATAAAAACGATCTGCCATGAGCAAGCAGAAGAAGATAGAGTCACATTTCAAAGAAGAGCCCAAGATTCGGATCCCAGGTGAGTTGGACTTTCCATCTTGCAGACATTCGGCTGGCTCTGATTATGAGGGGTGGGGCAGTTTGGGTGGAGACTCTTCTTCCCATAGTTCTTGAAGGAAAATCTCATCGGCGAACAACCACGGTGGCTGCAACACCATAATTTTTCCGATGGGATTCGGAATACCGGGTGGGGGATGGTTTTCCGGTGATCGCGAGCCTCGCAGGCGGAATATGGTTTTTCTTATTTCGAAGCGAGCACATCCAGAGCGCAACACGTGGCAGGGGGGTCAGTTTAAAAACCACCCTGATTGGGAGCTATTGTTCGACTACTTTGGTCGGTGCAATATGATTGTCGGTCGTTGGATCTCCCGCAACAGATCGACAGCTGGGAAAGAACGTGTTAGTTGGTGGACGAGCTAGGTAACAGTCGTGCTTCTTTTCATCGCGGATTAGTCTTCCACTGTTGGATTGGGTATGTTGGTTCAACAGTGTAGATCAATGTTTTGGGTTGCTTGGTTGGCGGCAAAGTCAGTGCCAACTCAACTTTTTCTGTTGACTTCAGTTTGGTTCGAAATTTTGGTTCCGCTTCCAGTCTCCCTTTTGTTCAGTCCTATTTAGCCTTTTTGATTTTTAGAAGGTGGGAGTTTAGCCAACTTTCGGGTGGGCTTTCAGATCCCTCTCAGGATCCACACCCCCTGGTGGTATGTTGTATTTTTTGTATTTTATTAATGAAATAGAAGGTCCTACTCTTGCTTAGCAAAAAAAAAAAAATCCCACATCTAATCAATCATCTCCTTTGTAGATTCATCAGGCCCAAAGTTCTTCCACTACACTTTAACCTGCTCGATTTCTCTGTTCCAGAGCATGAGTTGTTTCCACTGTAATATGCATTGTGGTTTGGCTAGAATTTTGCCTCTGGTTCCACCTGCAATACATACCATCAATCACATGTTCAATATCCTAGACATATCTCTTAAGAAATGAAACATTGAAAACATCATGGACTTTCATTTTCAGGGGAAATGCAAGTTTGTTGGCCACTGCTCCAATCCTCTCAAGGATCTTAAAAGGCCCACAATATCGAGGTGCCATATTGGCACAAGACCTAATCCTTAAAGAGATCCTCTTGGGCTTTATTCCCAAGTACACATGCTCCCCAACCTAAAACTCCTTGAACGATTTATGCTGATATGTATAACCCTTATGCATGCCCTATGTTGCCTTCAAATTCCTCTTAATAACCTGCATTTTTTATTCCATCTCTACCAACATGTGTGGTCTAATCAACGCCCTATTTGTAACAACCCCGAAATTAAAACATGCAACTAATTAGATTAATCATGTGATTTATAATCAACACGCAATTTATCAACTATTTAACATCGAATTTTGGAAATATGAGCAGAGACAACTTACCTGTGGCGATGATATTCCTTACTTGTGATTTCAGAGTTGAATGCTATTTGAATCCTGCTAACCGCAACAAAGTTTTGGGGACAACTCTCCACCCAACCGTAGGCTCAGTTGCACAAAATCTTGCTACAACTGGCCACCCCCGAGCCCTCAATCAACGTACTACTGCCAGGGAATCCTTTGTCTCACAACACTTTTCTCCCAAGAGAATGGATGATGGAATCATGGAATGATCTCTCATCTTCCTCACCATCTATTAAATAGAGAAAACATTGGAAGGGGAACCGCATGCACACATTCCATGTGTCAACATGCAACTTTTATTTCTTTATTTTAAGTTTAACTTAATTTAGTAATTCTCTTAATATAATTCTTTCTTATTTTATTCCTTTTTACTTTGTGATAACTTTACTTATTTTTACTATTTTTTATAGTTTATTTTTATTTATATTCATTTAGGACTCTAGTATTGCTATTTACTATTTTATTTATTATTGTTATATTTTCTTCATTATTTATTATTTATTTACTATTATTATATTTTATTTATTGTTTATCCTTTATTTTCTTATATTTTAATATTATATTATTTATTTATTATTTTTATTATTATTAGGGGACATTACATACTCCCCCTCTTTAAGGAACTTCGTCCCAAAGTTAAGTTGAATTATTTAATATTATATTATATTATTTATTATTATTATTATTATTATTAGGGGACATTACACTATTCACCGGATCACTGCAGTTGATAGGAGTATTACAACTTCACCCATAGAGAGCCTTAAATGGACTCATCCTCAAGGATTATAGATACCCATTATTATATGCAAAACCTACCAATGGAAGATACTCCTCCCACTTCCTCTATTGATTCATGACATACATCCTCAACATATCCTTAAGAATCTTGTTAACCCTCTTTGTCTGTCCTTCTATCTGCAGATGATAATTTGTGCTTAAAGCTAACTTTGTCCCCAAGACTGCAAACAACTCCTTCCAAAACTTGGATGTGAACTTGGCATCCTGTTCTGATACAATCTTCTTAGGATTACCATTCAACCTAATTATCTCCCTAATTAAGATTTGATTTACCTCACTAGATGAATTAGTAGACTTCACTACGATGAAGTGACCTACCTTACTCAACTTGTCAACCACAACCATGATGGAATCATGTCGCTTCAATGCCCTTTGCCAACATGTAATGAAGTCCATGGAAATGACCTCCCATTTCCATTATGGAATTGGAAACGGTTGTAACAAACCTGATGGATGTTTACACTCTGATTTTACCTGTTGATAATCCAAGCACTTTGCAACAAACTTAGCCACCTCTTTCTTCAACATTAGCCAATCATAGAACTTCTTGTCTATTTTCATTGTGTTCGGATATCCTCGACGACCTAAATATGGCTTGACATGAAACTCCTAAAAAGATAAGCTTCTTGATCTCATTGTTATCTGACACATAAATCATGTTCCCGAATCTAACCAAGACATATGTTGTGAGGTGATACTCCTCATCCCTATCACCTTTACCCTATTGTTGTAACTTGTGCTTCAGCTACTGGTACTTGTCATCATGTTATCATGCCTGCAAGATCCATTCCTCCAAATCTATCCCATAAGAACTTATTTTTGCAATGCGATTCACCTACACTCTCCTACTAAGAGCATTTACAACCTTGTTATCCTTTCACTTAATGTACCTGATCCCAAAGTCAAACTCATTGACAGTAGCCAACCATCTAGCTTCCCTGGAATTTAGATTAGGTTGGTCAAACAAGTACCTCAGTGCACTATGATCACTAATTAGAATAAACCTCCTACCAAAAAGATAGTCTCCACATATTCAAGGCATGAAAGATAGATACCAACTCAAGATCATGAGTCACATAGTTCTTCTCATGCTTATTTGGCTTCCTTGACTCATAACATGCTACATACTCTTCCTACATCAGGACCCCACCAAGACCCCTCTTGCACGGATCTATACATACCACAATCTCTTTGCTAGGATATGCAATCTTCAAGACCATAAAATTTGTAATAAAATGGTTCAAGTGCTCAAAAATAGTTGCACACTTCTTAGTCACATCAAACTTCTTTCTTTTTTGCTTCAAAGATGTAATATGATAGGAAATTCATGATAAGTTCCTGATGAACCTACTGTAGTAAGCTGCTAGTCCCATGAATGTTCTAACCACATCTACATTACAAAGAGTTGTCCACTCCATGATAGCCTTAATATTTTCCAGGTCCACTGTTATACCTTCCTTAGAAACAACATGTCCCGAGTAATGAAATTCAATTTGAGAGAAACTACACTTGGCATAAAACTGATTCTCTCCCAACAGTATTAACACTATTGATATGTGCTTTACATTCTCTTCCTCATTCTTAGAATATATCAATATGTCACCAATGAATACTATCACAAACTTGTCCAAATCATAAGGACACAACACATTATTTATCAAGCACATGAAAGTAGTTGGAGCATTAGTAAGACCAAAAGGAACCACCACAGTCTCATAATTCCCATACATGGTACAGAATGTAATGTTGTAAATATCTTAGTATTTGATGCACACCTGATGATGTCTTGATATCAAGTAAATTTTTGAGAACATTGTCGCTCCCTTCAACTAATCAAACAATTAGTCAATTCGTGGCAAAGGGTACCTATTCTTGATAGTCACCTTGTTAAAATGATTGTAATCAATGCACAACCTGAGAGTACCATCCTTCTTCTTCACAAACAATATTGGTGCACCCCAAGGTGACACACTTGGCCTAATGTATCCCTTATCAAGCATTTCCTTAAGTTGCAACTTCAATTCCACCAACTTTGGAGTGCTCATCCTGTAAGGTGCCTTAGATGTTGGTGTTTCTCCTGGTACCAACTCAATAGAAAAATCCACTTCCCTATGAGGAGGAAAATCTGAAATATTTGTTGGAAACACATCTTTAAATTTCTTCAAAAATAGATACCCCTTCAGAACCTCATCACCCTCAACATCCTTCCCTTTGTCACTAGAAATATGAACTGTAAACAATACAAATCCTTTCCTACAATTGTACTTTTCCAGCATAGTTGTAATCATTCTCATTGATGTAATCTTCTTATTTCCCTATATTATTCTCCTATCTCCATCATCATATAAGCACTCACTAGCCTTATCATATAAATCTACCTCTGTCCTACGAATGCACAACCAATCCATTTCCCAAAATCATATTGTATGAACCCAAAGGAAGCACATTTAAATGTGTAAAAGCAAACATACCATTTATCTCAAATGCATAAGATCTCAAACAATGATGAAATATTTTCATGGTCCCTACAACCAACAACACCAACCAAGTTTCTACATGCGCTTCTTTATTCAAGCAACACGTATCCACCAAATCGGGACTGATATAACTATAGTTATATCCAGGGTCAATCAAAATAGAAACAAATTTGTCACAAATATTACCTTCCATCTCTATAATAGATGATTGGTGATCTTCCTACCTATTATCCATTGTTGCATAAATCCGAGGAATACTTTGCCTAACATCTCGTGACTATCTGTGCCTCATGAGCACTATAAATCTGAGGTATGCCACCCAGATGTTGTGGACGATCTCTCCTATGATTCTGTCCACC
The DNA here is from genome assembly GCA_031772625.1 of Pinus tabuliformis. Classification (NCBI taxonomy): domain Eukaryota; kingdom Viridiplantae; phylum Streptophyta; class Pinopsida; order Pinales; family Pinaceae; genus Pinus; species Pinus tabuliformis. Next base: position 1,537,263,962 of record CM062819.1, read on the forward strand.
ACAAGTCCAACATTACAAAGGCTTCCTGCCATCACCTTTGTTCTTCTCCTCAAGCTAAAATCCATGTCCTCTATCAACTACATTGAACTTCTTATAAACCATTGCATTCTCCTTATTACCTACATCCTAAGGTATTCCCTGCTTCTTGACCCACTTTCCTTTAGTCTTATCATTCCATTTCCAATCTCACTTAATCTCATACTTATGCTTAAATTGTTCATAACAATGCTTCAACTTCCCAATGACTTCCTCCAATGACTAAGGCTCATCATACTCAATCATATCCTCAAATGAAAAAGGAAATCCATTGATGAACTTTTGAACCTTTGTCTTCTCATCCTTTAGATAAATAACATTACGCAACATCTCTAGAAACATATTCATTCACTCTTTGTCCATCATAAAACCCATATTTAGCTTATAGAACTCCTTAGCCTTTCCATCATAATATCTCTCAGACAAGTACTTCTTTATGAATAGTCTCTTAAACTCATGCCAAATCAGCTCCTCTACCTTGATGCCCCTTACATGCTTCACATATTCCAATCATATATCTAATTTCCCTTTGAGACTAAAAATAGCTATCATGGCTTTTATATTATCTGTATAATCATGCAACTTGAATAACTTCTTCATCCCAAGTAGACATTGTTGGGCAACTAAGACAATCTCAGAAATCGATCTTAATCCTACATTAATGTATCAACATGGGATTTATTTTTCTATTTCAAGGTTGTTGGCACTATCTGTGCGATAAAATATCAGAGGCTGAAATTTGAGTAACTAATCCTAAATATTAACCAATCGTTGCAAAAAATAGCTTAATCACTCAACAATCATTGACTTGTAAATTTGAATGCAGAAAGGAAATTAATCTATGGTTCACACTTGGAGGAATATATTAATCTAAAACCGAATTTAGACAAGAATATTAATCTAAGATTCAAATGCGGAAAGGGAAATAAACTAAGTTAAATAATCGAATTCACATAGCTTTTTCTAGATCACGCATATTAAAGGAAACTGCTTAAACCATGCCAATAACTAAGAGCATTCCAAAACTGGAAATAATGAAATGTGCAAAACCTGTAACCATGAGAAGTAAATTCAAAAAGGGAACAACAATTAAAATATAAGACTTAATCTATCTCAGATTATAACAAAAACAACTAAGAAAATATCAACAGAGAAAGTAAATAAAATGATACAGTCAAGAAGTGAATCTTCCAGCGACTGGGCCCAAAGTTTCTAAAAGGGACTATCATAAAAACTCAATGCACGGGTTTAATGTAAAAGCTCTACTTCTTCATTAACTGTCAAAATAAATTACAACATTGTTTGCAAACTTTCAAGCTGAATTATGGCTTACAGTCTTACTGTAGGAAAAATAATGAAATGTAAATTCGTCTCCTTCTCTTCTATTTGCTAACATCATATATTACCTAAGGAATTCTTAGTAAATTAGAGCTTATCCAGAGGATCGGAAAATCCTCAAGATTGCTCGGCCTAATCATCGGATCTTTAGCAGTAATTCTGCATCTCACTGCGTGTTCTTAGCTTGGCCTGCGCAGCTGAAATAACAACTTTTCTTCTCTTTGGCGTTGTTGTGTTATCCGAAGGAACAACATTTGTCCAATTCAGTCATCCTGCACAAAAATTCGTGAGATTTAGGACTTATTGCGCTAAAAGTATGTAAATCATTTGACAATGCTTTTTTAAATTGTTTTTCATTATTCTTTCCTCTAAAACATCCTTAAGATAAAAGCAAATTTATTGAAATCATGTTATTATCCAAGTAAATAAGGAGGAAAATCATACCTTTTCCTCGATCCAACATACTCCCCAACTTACCTTTTTGCATGTCCTCATGCAATAATATAATTAATATGCAACTGAGTCAAGAAATATGCAAGATAAGTTTCTGCATGATAATTCCAGAAGCCACTTTTATATCGAAGTACTACAAAAGCTCTGGCTTCACGTCCTTTAGATATCTCATAGTCACAATAATATCCATCCGAGGGATACCAAATAATAGGTCTTATGTAAGGGCATCCAATCCAAGAGGGACCCTATCTCATGATTAGGTTGTTGCAACGTAAAAATCTCGCAGCAGCTGCTTTAAAAATCCTATAGCTAAAGGGTTCCTAATTTTTAACCTCATTGCAGGATGGAATCCACCTCTTTTTTGCAGCCTCGAGGGCTTCTTCCCTGATTTCCTAAAATACTCAAGGCCCAACATGATAATGTCTTTATGGATAGGGGCTAAAGTAGACACAGCCTCCTTTTGTTCCAACAAGATTTTATGTTGTATAAGGCTTCGAAGGGGGCTTGTAGGTTCACCTCTAACCCAAAGATCTAATCCGTATTATATTTTATGGAAGATAGTATAGCCCTTGGCCCACTTGATTTGATTCTTGACAAAAGATACGAAAGCTTGAAATTGGGCATCTCCGATGAAAGGGTTTGGATTGCCATCCATTTCATCCTTCAGGAAGAAATTGTGCAAATATAACTCACATAGAAAATATTTCACATCTTCGTCTTATGCCTTAAAACATTTAATAAATCAGGGATGGATTTAAATTCGAATCATTGACTAGATCTAATAGCTTTGACCTTTAACAGTAGGTAGCGCTCAAGAAAGAAAAGTGCATAATTCTTAGCAGGAGATCTGCAACGTAGTGCATCTAAAAAAATAGAAGAAATTGTTTTGATTTTCTCCAAAGCTTTTTGAAGTTGAGCCTATGTGTCCTCCACTTTCTTTCATTCTACTCTAAGATCGACATATGTCTCATCTTCTGTGATAGTCAACTCACTGAATTTTTTTAATAATTCCTGGTACTTTCCTTAGGGCACAACTTTATCTTGATACTGCATTAGAGTTTGCTGGGATTTTACTAATTCCATTTGTAATTTCCGAATAATATCATATGTTACCAAAGGTGAATAAGGAGGTGTAACCTCAGTCTGAGTAGCCTCATTGAAAGTTGATACCAGATCTGTCTGAATGGCTACTTCCATTGATGTCATAGAAAAACAAAGGTTTATTTGTGTCCATACAAAATTAGTACAAATATCCTATGTTTGAATTTCAACAACTCTAGTACAAGTTTCTTTAGTTTGAGTCCCTGTTGAACTAGTACCAATATCTTCAATCTTTGTTCCAACGGAGTCAAGAAAATTCTCACTCTAAATCCCCGTTGTTTTAAGTTCCACTCTTTTCTTATAAGGTTTCCTAGAATCTTTTAACCATTTCCTGAGCTGTTTGATTTTTTCCTTTAATTTCTTATTTTCATGAATTAACATATTCAGCTTATGATGATACTTTTTCTTTGTTCTTTCAGTGGGTTTCTCTATTGATAAAGAAGGAACAACAATGACATTTTCAAAAATGGGAGAAGTTTTAAAATTTCCAGGGTCTTGTTCAAGTGGGACTGTGTCACCTGAATTAGCTTCTGACTCCTGGTTTTCTGCTATAGAGAAATTTGGCTCTTATAATTCCTGTGGGTCTTGTTCAAGTGGAAGTGTGTCACCTAAATTAACTTTAGACTCCTGGTTTTCTACTGCGGAAAATTGTGGCTCTTCTAATTCCTGTATATATCTAGTATCTTCTAAAGAAGGAAATATCTCTATGTGATGAGAACTGTGAGTAGAGGTGGAAGGTGTAAAAGTGTGGATTTGTTCCCGTGGGTTTTCAGAACGACCCATCTCCTCAAAATGAGTCCCCAAATTCTCTAAAACTCGATCCACTTCTTCCTCAACATCCTAAAGAAAATCGGTTTGTTGACTGGCAGGGGATCCCTGGGATGGTCCTACCTCTTCTATGGGCTCAGTAATGTTTCTTCATTGGCTTATTCAGTCAGATCGTCTCTATTTAACATGAATATATGTTAAGATAGGAGCTACTCTCTTTTGTTTCCTCCTTGGAGCCCGTACTTCTATGGCCTGATTTTCTTCCTCTATCTGGTCATTACCGGACTCAGGTTGGGTAATGTTTGTTTCTAGCTGGTCATTTTCCGGGATTCCTTCCAGGGATGGTACATTAGGACTTATAAAATTGTCCCAAGTTAACTGCAACTGAGTCAATTCCCTAGTGACTATCAATTTAATCAAGCCATGATGGCTGACAATGGCATGGGGGTTTGTGGATTTCCTCACTCTACTAGAAACTTCATGTTATAAAAAGTTCAAGAAAAATGGAAAATTAATTACTATATTTTGTTTTAAAGATGCTAGAAATTTGAGATGCCGAGTTCTTACCACATCATAGCGTTCATCGCATGTAATGTATTTCTGAATTAATCTAGCCATTTCTCGCCATGGCTCGCTCAGAGATGCAGGGTGAAGACCTTTGCCTTTTCAGACTAATTCCTCGCCAAGGTCTGTAAATAGTTCTGCAGCTTCTTGGAGTGCCATATTCTTGTCTACCCATTTCATTCCCTCAATAGGAAGACCTATGACTTCTGCCAGAATTACTTCAGTAACATTTATGGGCTTGCTTTTGATTTTTGTGCTTTCATTCTGTAAATTCCACAAGAATTCCAAAGCTATGTCATTATTAAACTCCTGCAGTTGAGAAAAATACTATGCCTAGCCTATGCATTGTAGAATTCCACCGGCTTGCTCAATGATTTGTAGTAGTGTAGGCTCACTCTGGATGGAGTTGCCACCCATATTTGTTATTTTTATGAGAATAGTTGCAATTCTGCATGCAAGAATATTGAATCCCAAAATTCTTGTGATGAAACAATATACATTATGTTAAATGTAGAAGTATAGACAAAGGAAGCTTAACATATAATCTTTGTGAATCGTATCCTATCAAATCAACGTATGGTATGGACTTTCCCTTCTAATCAGAAAACAGTCGACCATGACATGTTAAGCATGGGAAAAAGAGAAGATATTCGGAATCATCAATGCGATGGGAATCAATCAAATCAGCCATATGGGGAAAATTAGATGTAGTAAATTCATAGTCGTGTGACTGGTTAAAAATATCATGATCATTAAATCATAGGAGAGATATATATCATGAGAAAAGATTTTATTTTTAGGGAATGCATAATGAATTATGACAACATACTTTTTGATATTTATTACTGCTTATGTCGAGTAAACAGAAAATTTTGATGTGTTCATATGATATAAATATGCCACCCATACGATTTATTTAAAAAAATATACACATTTATCAAAGGTGATTTCTCCCTATTGTTTTTAATAAAGAAATCCTAATGGCATAGTAAAGAGATGGAAATTCAAATTATACTCCAATACCATAGGCAGAGCCACTGCTGCCAGTAGGCATCCACAGCCTTGATAGGGTTTCCTTTTAACCCATAGATGAGCCATTATCCTTAACTTATAGTTATAAAATGATTTTCCTCAAAAAGGCCATTGTACTAGCATGATAACCAAATAGTAACAATGCCACTCACCAGATCATAACAAAGTGAACATGTTGACTCGTGATGAGACCTCCTGTCCTTTGACATTTAGTGTCAAAAATACCATTAGCCTATTGTGGTATCCATAATGGGAATGTCACTTATGTTAATCTCCTATGATTGTGGTAGGTTGGCTCCTAATGAGACCACCTGTCCCTTTGAGAAAAATTATCTTAGCATATTTCCACAATTATTTTATTTATTAAGGGAGGCTCATCAACTCCTTAAGAGTTATGGATGGTGTAAGAAGTAAGAAAAATGCCAAATAAAATATGCCTTAGTTCCTTTATTATGTTTTTGAAGGGAGCCTTCATTTGAGTGTGTAGAACAAGGAAAATCAGTATGGTGCTGATAAATCATGAACAATTTATAACATGTCTAGAAAACCGGGCATAGAGCAGATATATATATGGATAAGACATGTCATATTAAAAAGTAAAGATATTCACCAAAAGGTAAAAATAATCACGATAACCCAAATATTAATGCTTTTTAAAGGTTTAAATCGAAATTCATAACCAACGGAATGACCAGCATGTACAGAACAACAATTGGCTTAAGGGAACAACAAGCATTCTTTTGAAAGGGAGCAACAATTGTTTCTTTGGAAGGGAACAACAAGAGTTCTTTTGAAAGGGAACAAAAAATGTATCTTTGGAAGGGAACAACATCTGTTTTGGAAAGGAACAAAAAGCACTTCTTCGAGAAGGGACAACAACTGTAACAAAGGGGACAATAGTCGTGCCTTCGAAAGGAACAACAGTTGTACCTTAGAAAAATAGTTGATTTATAAAAACAATGTTTGTGCCAAAATATTAACATGTTGAAAGGAAACAAGGAAAAAGAAAAAAATTAACCTAATTTCAAGAAAAATATATACATTATTTACAATATAGGAAAAAACAATTTTCATGGAAATGAAGTTGTTGGGTTACCATCCCCTGCAGCTACGATTTGAAGAGTAGGATCACTACTTACCTGCTGATAAAAAGACTCCTTTGTGAGTGGTTGATGATAGAGGCATATTCGATGTCCATTCACTAGAAAAGGAGCACCATACCCATCGATGGTGATTAAAGTTATGGTGCCATTGTTGTGCACTTCTTGAATTTCATAAGGTCTGAGCCACCTTGTCTATAATTTCCTGGGAAAGTCATGGAATCTGGAATCATAGAGGAGCACCCAATCGCCTTTCTGAAATGATTTCCTTTTGATAAGCCTATTGTGCCACTTAGCCCTTTGTTGTTGAATAATAGTTGTGCACTAGAGAGAAAGTAAGCATGCTTCATCTAGTTCATTTAATTGTTGTAGGCATTGTGTTTGGGCCTCTATAAGATCTAGTTCAACCTTCTGGGCTGTCTTAATAGTCTTTATCTCAAATTCTATGGGGAAAATAGGTTATTTTCTGAAAACAAGATGGTAAGGGGAGTAACCAGTAGTATTGTGTCATGTCATTCGATAGGCCCAGAGGGCTTATGAAAGCTTAGCAACCCAGTTCTTTCGATTTGTTGAGACTATTTTCGTTAGGATTACTTCCAAGACCTTGTTGGTGCTTTCTACTTGCCCATTTTCTTGTGGGTGGTATGGAGAGGTAACTTTGTTTTTTATATGATGATTTCATAGGGTGGACAAGATTTTATGTCCTGTAAACTGCGGTCCTCCATCTTTTATTACCTCCCTTGGTAATCCATATCGTACAAACAGTTAAAAGAGAAAGTTGATCACTGTTTCTTCCATGGACCGTGGCAAAGCTATTGTTTCTACCCATTTAGTCACATGGTCGATGGCAACCAGTATATAGAACTTTTGATTTGATGGTGGATTAAAGGGGCCAACAAAGTCCATTGCCCATGTTTCAAAGGGTTCCACCACTAACTAGGTCTGCAATGGAATCTCGTCAAATTGGCCAGGAAAACCTATACTTTGGCAGCTACCACAGGCCTGAACATATTTCTTTGCATCTTTAAATATGGTGGGCCAATAATAGCCCATCTAAAGGAATTTATGTCTAATTTCGCAATCTACAAAGTGTTTTCCACAGGGTTCATCATGGAAATATTTCAGGACATCATAAACCTCACCTTCTCGAATGCACCTTCGAATCTGTAGGTCATACCGGTGTGAAAAAGGTACCCGCCAATCCAGGAGAACCAGGCGTTGCGTTAGATAATTAGTTTCCTTTCCTTTGGTGATAGGTGTGTTGGTAATATTCCAACTACCAAATAATTTTCTACATCTGCATACTAGGGTTCTTTGATCATTACAGCAAACAAGTGTTCATCCAGGAACTGGTCATCCACTAGTAGAGGATTATTTGTCTTAGGCACCTGAGACAAGAAGTCCGCAACAGGGTTTTCTTTTCCTGGTCGATCCTTAATAGTGATATCGAACTCCTATAGTAAAAGTAGCCATCGAGTTACTCGTCCATTGGTGATTAGTTTGTTGGCCAAATACCTGATAGGAGAGTGATCAGTATACAAAATAATGGATAGCATGTTATATAATGTCTAAATTTATTGATAGCATATATAACAGCTAGAAATTATTTTTCTATTACAATATAGTTTAGCTCAACAGGGGTAAGATTTTTGCTAATGTAATATATGGCGTAGGGCTTCCTATACTCTTCTTGTCCAAGAACAGCGCCTATAGATGTATCTGATGCATCTGAGGAGATGTGGAAAGGTAACTCCTAGTTTGGTCCTTGAAATACTGGTGTTATCGAAGCCAATTTATTCAATTCTACGAAAGAGATATCACATTTTTCAGACCAGTCAAATTCAACATTACCTGTCAGAGTATATGAGGGTGCAGCTATTTTCAAAAAAATTTATATAAATCTGTGGTAATACCCTGCATACCCAAGGAAACTACGTACCTCGTTCTGTGTGTGGGGTGTAGGAAATGCAAGGATTACCTCTATTTTCGCTAGATCTACCTGAATTCCAACTGTAGAGATATAGTGTCCCAAAACCACACCTTCGGTCATCATCATGTGGCACTTTTCATGGCTTAAACATAACCTAGTAGCAATACATCGCTCAAGGAATTTATCCAGATTCTATAAAGCCTGATCAAAATCATCTCCGTAGGGGGTAAAATCGTCCATATATACTTCAAGTCCTTCATTAATCAGATTGGAGAAAATACTTAATATCACCCTCTGAAATGTGGCTGGGGTGTTACATAGTCTGAAGGGTAAAACTCTATATGTGAATGTTTCCCAAGGGCAAGTGAGTGTAGTTTTATCCTTGTCTTCGAGGGCAATCTGAATTTAGTTGTAGCCATTGAAGCCATCAAGGAAGGAAATAAATTGCTTCCCTGCTAAGGTGTCAAGGAATTGATCAATGAAAGGAAGAGGGAAATGGTCCTTTTAGGTGGCTTTATTAAGCTCTCTATAGTTGACACAAATTCGCCACTCCCATTTTTCTTGGGAACGAATACCAACGAGGAGACCCACTGACTATTTGTGATGGGATAAATAAAATTTACATCCAACAGTTTTTGTAGTTCCTATTTCACAATTTCTATGAGGTGCGGATTTAACCTCCTCTGAGGTTGTCAAATGGTATGAGCATCTTTCTCGGTATAAATATGATGAGTACATAGTTGAGGGTCAATACATTTCATATCTGAGTATTCCAAGGCAAAATATTCTTTATATTTCCCAAGAATCTGGATTAGTCTTTGCTGCTGATGACTATCCAGACTATCATTAATATTCAGAGTTTTTCCTGGTTCAATCTCAATTGGCCTTCTGTTATGAACACCAGTTGTAGGTATATGCTGGTGTTAACAAGAAAAGTGTCTACTCAGAACGACCCTATACCACTAAGGTGTGACAATGACCTTAGAAACAAACAAGGAAAACTACTTTCGTATTCTTCTTTATGAACTATAAACAAAGAGGAATAGGATGGACCAACCTGTGTCTTGCGCTAGTCCTTTGATCCAATCTCTCTCCTCTTTGACAGCTTCCAGCTACCTACTCCCTTACTTGCCCAGCTTCACCAAATTCCTGTAAGATCACAGAAGAAGAAAACTACACAAAGACATGGATTTATATTCATAAATAGCTTAGGATCAGATTTAAGCTAAACATACAAATGTAACAAACATCAATGAAACACAAGCATGTAGGAGAAACTCAAATAGTTTTATTGATATAACAAGAAGATCCAGGAGGAATTACAACCGATGATTCCTGATCCAGCATCAACCTCCCAGCAAAGGAATCCCCTCTTCACCTCCAACAAAGCATAAATCACCTAATACTCTGATATCTGTCTCAAAACCAACAGCAATTCTCTGCAATGTACAAAATTCCAGCCTCTGGATCTCTGGGATGAGGGATCCATAAATAGATGTATGCAAAGAGGATGAGTCAGCTTATGATCTGACTAGTGTCTTCTCTCTGTCAGTTCTTGCTTCCACTTGGAGACTGAGAGCCTCTTACTCATCCTTGGTCGAACTCAGTGAGGCAAGTGTCATTGGGGAAGATTTTGGAAGCTTCCATTGTCTGTCCACCTTGCGGAATGACACTGCCATTTGCCATTTCCCGCTCAACGCACCCTGGTAGTGCATTTAGGTGCGTTACAACGCACCTAGCTAGTGTACTTGGGTGTTATGCAACGCAGCTAGCTAGTGGAGCAGCTGAAATGATCCTGATTTGACTGATTCTGAGCAGTTTCTGGTGGAGAACTTTTGGGAGAAGCTGTAATTTGTTGACCTTGTTCCTTTAGGGGCCGGAACAACACTTTTAGGGACTTAGGATCCCTTGGTTTATGGACATTTCATGCTTAGAGCTGTAAGGCACAAAAATGTCTATAACAGTTGCCCCCTAAAGTATGAGGCCGTTTATCGGGTGAAATGCTTTATTAGGAGGATCCGAAGTTCTTTCAATGCTGGGAGGAGACCTGTAATAAGATACAATACAATACATTATCTTCATATTGTTTTCATGATCTAGCTGAGGCAGGCATTCCCATACTCAGCTTTATAAATTCATTTTCATGTACATAGGACAGACAATCGTCTGATGGTAGATTGATGATTCTAATAGAGCCATCATGCTTTTGGTAGGATGATTATCTGTGCTGCAGTGTTGTACATTTCAATGTCTTTATTTTCATGAATATATATCGCAGCCCAGATGGATGAAACTAGATCCGGGGTCTTCAATCTCGTCCGATATTCACTCGAAGTACAAGTTGATCCATGTGAGAAATGTTTTGAAGTCGAACATGGAAAGACATCGCTTGATTACCAGTCAATCATGTAAACTGTTAACAAGCGTGAGAGGAATCACCGATAATGATGATGACCCTCAAGGTACTGCAGTACAATTCACGTGGTGTGAATAAAGGATTTGGCGACGAACACCACGCAATATCTTTCGGTCGAAGGTCATTGATGTATACCTATCGCCGGAAGTGAGAAACTTGCCATTGAGGCATACAAGCTTCAAAGTACTGAATGGGGTGTTCCTAGATCAACTTCTTGGATAATGAGCTGATGTCGACAAGAAGCGATCTGTCAAAGGAGGGCCTTAATGAATCCCACATCAATGACACGGAACGGAGCAAATGATTTTGATGGAGGTGAAAACGATCTGATGATATATGGTTCAGGATGGTGGTCATGAAAGAATGAAGTATAATGTATGGTAGTGGATGGGACACGGGTGACTTCTCTTGAACATGTCAGCGACACTTATGTGATGGATCCGTAGCATTTACTCCAAATGTGGATGGTATGGCGTGACCATGGTGATGTGACCGGTGAATGAAACAACCCAACCCGACTCAGGCACGGAGTGGAAGTGTCATGTTCAAGAGCGACTTGCTACCAATAAAGATTCTTTGAGTTTTCTTCCCAATTTTTCCCCAGTCATTGCTGACCAGTACCTCTTTATTTTTGTCAAGCTTGAGGAGGATAACATATGCTTGTTCTATAATTTGCCCTTCGAGCAAACCCATCTCTATGTTTTAACGAGCCTAGCGATAGTGAAACTCGTTCTCGTCTAAAGACAAGTTTGTCGCTATTAATCTTTTTAACGAGTTTAACGACAAAGATAACTCGGTCCTTTTCATTTTTAGAGAGTCTGAAAAGGTACGTAAAGGTAACTCCAAAATTCCTTTTTCGTCATCTAATCCCTTAAGTCTGAAAAAGTATAAAACAATACAGAAGGGATGAGTTTTTGATAGTTTTAACGAGCTGAACAAAACAAGCGCTCGATCTTTTTGTGCAATAATCCCTCAGGTCCAAAAAGATTAAAATCTAGAGGAGGGATAGCACTTCCGGTTGCTTTAACGAGCTGGAAGGCCAAAACTCGGCAATCTTTTCATATTTTACGAGTCAGTTGAAAAGAGCTTAAATAAGACTCATCTTTTGAGGAACGAGTGATAAAATGGGTAGCAGCTGATTCCAGGTAAGGCTTGGAATTTTCCAATCACGGCAGTGTCACAAGGATGGCTAGTGAAATCACTCTTCGCAGCTGTTCCTCAAAATGGGTAAACAATCAAATGGAGGTGAATGATCGGCCAATGCAAAAGTGGAGGTGACGGTGCAAACACGACCAAGGCTTTAATGGCTGAAATGTTACATTCACGGTGGTTATTTACCGGGGAATAGTTCATTTTTTAATGAGCTTAAACGCGGGTAGAAACATTTGCTCATGTCTTATGTTTATTTTTTAACGAGCTTGAACTATGTGCTAAAACTGCTCGATTAATCCAGTCATATGATAAGAATGTCTCATATAAAACGGCAACTTTTAGATTTTTGCCCCGCATCCTTTCTTTATGCAAGTTAGGTGACGACTAATCCTACGAGTTTAAAGGGTTAGAGGTCCTAAAAATTTAAAAAATAAATAGCTGCCCCTCGCTTGCACTCCAAAAGGTTTGCATGCCCCCAGGTATAAAATATGGTTTCAAGGTTACCCCTCAATTTGCAGACAAAACATTTGTTCTATCGGGAAAGGCCTACCTCTTACAGGTTACCCAAAGATTGTTCTATTCGCGGTGCAAACAAAACACTTCTTCGGCGATGTCTACCGAGATAAACAAAGGTGAGCAATGACGTCCGCCACTCACATAACTTTGACAAGAGAATCTTATTCTCGAATAACCCCTCTTCCACCGACGGACGGGGTACAGACTAGTCATATTCTCCCGCGGAAACCTACCCTATACCCGAATTTTTCCTGTCGAAGCAGACCAGGACGCATGCCCCCTGGGTTTCAGTCATATCCCTCCAAATTACTCGCGCTCATCGGGAGGACGGACTGGGAATTGAGACATTTCTTTCATGAAGAGACCATTTAGGGATGGTATATGACTATTTTCTATGCGTGATCCGGGAAATGAAAGTTGGTCCATGAGCTTGACCACTCTTCCTTCGTGCGGAAAACACATTACTCTAAAGAGTGAGGAGACGATGGCTCCCATGTAATAAATATAGTCTTGTCCAAGGAGTAGATTATAATCCAAGGGTCCTTGAACTACCATTACATTCATTTGAACTGTCTTCCTTCTCAATGTTATGGGCACATCGGGAAGGATCCCTAAAGGTCGACTGGTTCCTTTATCAAAACCTGTCAGATTTCTCATCTCAGGCAACAACGATGGTGAACCAAGTTCTTTCCAAGCAATAGAGGAAAGGATACTCACAGAAGCCCCATCATCTATGATGGTACTAGCCATGACCATTCTATATATTTGAACGATAATTCGGAATGGTATGCTTGCTAGTAAACGGGGTCTGCCTAGTTGATTCCAGTCGAAGGAGACAACTAGGTTGCTTGGAGGTGGGACCGAGTAGACGGTCGGGTATGGCCCTGACGAACTTCCCTCCTGCGATAAAGGAATGGGTAGATTGCCCCCATGTTCGTCGAAGTCTGTGTTGATGAAGAGAATTTGGACGATGTCATCCTTGTTCTCTTCAGTGACTGTATCATCCGAAGATAAAACCTCTGAAGGCAAGACCGGGTCAACTGCCGCCTCGACCTTTTGACTTTCATCTGGTATGGATTCAGATGGTTTATCTTCAATGATAGGTGCTTCAGCTGACCACTTGAGCGAGCCAGCTGGATTCTCAACTAGCGACAGACTTGGCAAGAGTTTTTTATATCCAGGAGGAAGTCGTAATGGTGAAACCGGACGATCATCCAAAACTCTTTTCGCTTCGTCTAAGAAGGGACAACAGTGGACGGCATGATTGCCCTCGCACAGTTTACAAGGAAATCTAGCTTTCCCTTTTTGTCCTGGGGCTTCACTTTCGCTAGTTGACGGTGTGCTTTCAACATGATCATCAGAGGTTGATGACACCGGATTGTGCAAACGAGGAGACCAGTCCCTTAGTATCCGAGGGATGCAAGGACAATCTCTGTGAAAGTGGTCTCCTTTGCAAATGACACATGGCGATTTAGGCCTGGTCGGTGCAATGTGTGGATTTTCGTTAGACGACACTCGTTTTCCCCCATTCGCCTTTGGCTCCTTCTTCTTCTTCTCTTTCTTCTTCTTCTCCTTCTTCTCCTTAGGAACTTGACTTTTGGCTTTGCCAGCCCCATCAAGCGAAGAGGAAGGAGGAGAGGAAGAATTAGAGGAAGTAGAAGGCTGGTGGGCAACTCTGGACTCGTCTGGTTGCTGATTCGATTGTTCAGGAATAGTGGTGTTCTGAACGACATTGGTTGAGAAGAGCCATACTGGCAAGCCAATTGTCAGTCCTGGAAGCGACAATGTGGCCATATGGGGTGCACCAACATCTCCCCAAGAGGAGAAGGGACTAGGATTTCCACCAAGGGGAATTCCTTGGTTGGTAGACTCCATTTTCTCAACCTAAGATCAACGTAGGAAAAGGGTATGAATATTCCACTTAAAATAAATTTTTAGACGCTTTGACACAACTTGTTTTTTCAATTTTTAAGAGTCGAGAAAAAACAAAATATGACTCTAGTCTCCTTCGATTTTTAATGAGCCTGAAGTGACAAGTGCTCAGATGGACCTTTTCCGTTAAGGAGTCTGAAAAGGAACGAAAGGGACTGCTCTGGAGATCTAGGTAGAGGGAGTACCAAACCAATCGCAAAACTGCAGGATACTTTTTACGGTACGGCAGTCAATCTTCCCGAATGTTGTGTTTGGTGCATTGCGATCAGTAGGGCGGCCGACACGGCTTCCTATGGGTAAAAGGTTTTAAGCCTATAGGGGTCTCCCAATATATACTCAACGGTACGTGGGAGAACAAGTCCGTACTGGCACTTATCGTCTCAAAGTGGAGGAATCGCCCAACCATCAGTGAGGACAACAGTTACCAGGCTTTACGACACCGGAATACGTCTCTAGCCTAGACCTCTAAATGTTGTGCGTTAAGTTCCAAAGCGTTGTTAGATTCATTCAATTTATTTTAAGTTGATCTTTCTTAGAAGTTTGCCTTTTGGGATCACCACGAGATGTAGATGTAATTCCTAAAATGCAATCTAAAGATGATAAGCAAGCTTTTATCTCTTTTCAGCAATGAAAATCCTAGCTACAAAGGGAAAAGAAAGACACAATCTTTTCTCAAAGAGCAAAGAGCACACTGTAAATGCACTTTTCCTAAATCAAGCCAAACAGACTATCAATATGCAAATGCACGTGTGCATGTATTTGTTTTTCACTTTCTTAATATTGATGCCTAAAAAGAAAGTTGTTGTACAAATTTGAATTTGCTTTCAAGTGACAAACACAAACAAGCTTCTTTTCGAAATCAAAAGGTAGAGATGATTATGACACTTTATGATTTTGAAATAAATACTCGTTTCGACACTAGAAAGTCACAAATTCAAACCAAAGGCAAAAGTAAAAGCATAATCGACTGTCAACAGAAAATAAACTTTCTCCTATGATCAAAATCGACACTTACGACAGATCTAAATCAAAGGACGACAGTATGACTATTCTACTTTTTCAATGGAAAACTGTAAATGATGTAACAAACACACAAAAGCATCTACAGTCTTTTTGTACAAAGGAGGCGGAATTAAGGCAAATAAAAGGGGTTTTAAACAGACACATACACTGATCACAGGCTACAAAAATCAGAGACAAAACTGAAAAAATGAAGCAAAGAACCTCAGCTGCACAAGGCTGGGCTGATCAGCGCACCTATTACACAGAGAAACTGGATTGCAGCGCAGGTAGCCCTCTCGGGAACTGCGTTGAAATGCAGAATCTCTTCACAGAGCCTGCGCTGGGGCAGAAACGAGAATTCTATCTGGGTTCTGGGTCACGGTTTGCAGTTTAATCTATGGTTTTTGGCCGAGTAAAAGCAATCAGTAATGCACAATCAGAGGGTAGATTTAAAGGAGGTCTAAGAGCTATCACAAAGGGTAATCAAATCAGTTGTGAATTAGCTGTTCAGATCATAAACAGATCCAATGGATGGATTGAAGTAGCAGATGTCTACTTTGCATTTGTTAATGGCAAATGCAGTTCGATTGCTACTTCTATGTTTATGAAACAAACAACAAGAGAAACACAAACAAACTAATTAGACACGATCCCCAGTGGAGTCGCCATTTTGTTAACGGGAAAAGTGTCTACTCAGAACGACCCTATCCCACTAAGGTGTGACAGTGACCTTAGAAACAAACAAGGAAAACTACTTTCGTATTCTTCTTTATGAACTATAAACGAAGAGGAATAGGATGAACCAACCTGTGTCTTGCGCTAGTCCTTTGATCCAATCTCTCTCCTCTTTGACAACTTCCAGCTACCTGCTCCCTTACTTGCCCAGCTTCACCAAGTTCCTGTAAGATCACAGAAGAAGAAAACTACACAAAGACATGGATTTATATTCATATATAGCTTAGGATCAGATTTAAGCTAAACATACAAATGTAACAAACATCAATGAAACACAAGCATGTAGGAGAAACTCAAATAGTTTTATTGATATAACAAGAAGATCCAGGAGGAGTTACAACTGATGATTCCTGATCCAGCATCAACCTCCCAGCAAAGGAATCCCCTCTTCACCTCCAACAAAGCATAAATCACCCAATACTCTGATATCTATCTCAAAACCAACAGCAATTCTCTGCAATGTACAAAATTCCAGCCTCTGGATCTCTGGGATGAGGGATCCATATATAGATGTATGCAAAGAGGATGAGTCAGCTTATGATCTGACTAGTGTCTTCTCTCTGTCAGTTCTTGCTTCCACTTGGAGACTGAGAGCCTCTTACTCATCCTTGGTCGAACTCAGTGAGGCAAGTGTCATTGGGGAAGATTCTGGAAGCTTCCATTGTCTGTCCACCTCGCGGAATGACACTGCCATTTGTCATTTCCCGCTCAACGCACCCTGGTAGTGCATTTAGGTGCGTTACAACGCACCTAGCTAGTGTACTTGGGTGCTATGCAACGCAGCTAGCTAGTGGAGCAGCTGAAATGATCCTGATTTGACTGATTCTGAGCAGTTTCTGGTGGAGAACTTTTGGGAGAAGCTGTAATTTGTTGACCTTGTTCCTTTAGGGGCCGGAACAACACTTTTAGGGACTTAGGATCCCTTGGTTTATGGACATTTCATGCTTAGAGCTGTAAGGCACAAAAATGTCTATAACAGCTGGCCATCAGAGTCCTTCAAAGGATATCCTCGTGCTTCATTATCAAGGATGACTTTTAACATTAGGCATGTTGGATTATTCATATAAGTCATTTTATTAATGAAGTTGATAATTACATCATCTTCTCTTTGATTCTTAACTCCAAGAGCTTCTTCCAATGTGAGAGGAAATCGTATATTTTATTCCAGATATCTAGGTGGGTGTAACTGAGGACTTACAATAGGAAGACATGGTTTGGCTGGGGGATACAAAATAATATTTTTCACAACATTTCCTTTAGTGATTTTCATGTTGCCTTCACGACATCCTATATAAGTGTTTGTTGTTGCTAACCAAGGTCAGCCTAATATCAAAGGGTTTCCATCTAGCCTACTTCTTGGATGAATGACTAGGAAGTCTGCAAGATACTCCCATGAATCAAAGGATACAGTTATATCTTGTAAAGTAACTTCAGCCTTAACTATTGATCTATGGGCAAGTTCCAATAAAGTTGAGATTGGTTCTAAAGATGTAATACCCAGAACATTACAAGTTTCAGTAGTCAAAATATTTATGGTTGCGCCTAGATCTACTAGTGTGTTTGGAAAAGTGCAGCCTTGTATCTGAAAAATCACTACAGGATTTCCTAGATCTTCATACTTAATCGGTGCCTGTTTTCCCAAGATCTAGTCAGATAGAGTTCCTACTACATGAAAATTTGACAAATTTTTCAATTTCCTTCCAAGTTTCTCCCCACATAATTCTTTAATTGTTTTGGCATAAATTGGGATGTGTTGTATGGCCTAGAGGAGCGGGATCTTTATACACAAGTTTTTCAATTCCCCTACAATGTCAAAATCAATATAGATAGTTGGTTTAGCTATCACAAGTCTCTCATGGAATGGGGGAGAAGAAATTATAATTTCATCAGGATTTTGCTATTCAACTATGTCTCCTCCCTTCTATGTTTCTCTGGTAACCACAGTCGAAGGATTTATTGTAGTTTGTTCTTCTTTGTCATTTTATTGTTTTTGATCTCCACTTTCTTGTGGAGTAATGATGTGCCCTAACCTTAACTGAAGCTCATTTCATTCTACAGGTTATGTTTCATAGTGTGAATTCTCAATGCTTTATACATATTAAACTAGTCTATTGTTAGGATTTGGATTTGGTTGAACTGACAATTGGGGGCGTATTGGAGGTTGAGGGTTCTGAGGTCACTGAAATGGAGCTGGAAAGGTGAGCTAAGATTGAGGATCCGTCCCCATGGGTGGATTACTCAATCCCATAGGGCGCTACCAATTTTGGGACCAATTTGGATTTTGAGTAATGAAATTATCCCACTGTGAAGGGTAGGAATTATTGACTGGATTTTGCCAAAGGGAGCAGAGTATTTTGAATTTGGCTAACCACGTCGTAGAAAAAGTTGGTTTAACCAAGGTGACATCAGACATGATTGGGGTTTCCAGGCAGAGAAGGGTGGTTTCCCTTGCCATGTGGTTCCAGGTTTTTGTTGTTGATTGTATTGCCTAGAAAAGAATAAAGAAGGCTATTGCAACGTACTTGTGGGTCAGGATTTCCATTGTCAACGTTGAGCCATCAGGTATAATGGCTCTATCTCCTCCTCAGCTTCTTTAAACACTACTTTTAGCTCTGGAAGCGATAGAAATTGTTCTATTGCGTGATCCTTGGTACATATAGCACATGTCTAAATCATGTCCAGGGGAAATTCCCTCTGACTATGTTTCTTTCGACAACATGGGTAGAATATGGCTAGTGATTGTTATGCTTCAGCCTACCTTTGCGTAGCCTATAAAATGTATAAATGTGTAGTGAGCGTGCCCGGGATGTCATTTTTGAAATCTTCTAGGAGGTTGTCCATTTTTGTCTGAGTTACACTCCCGCCAGGAGCTCTACTACTTCTAGAGATATGATCTCGTCCTCCTTCTCTGGTTTGTGTGCTTCCCTGTGAACACTTGATACACAATTGAATAATGTCATCATATCCTTCTTGATATATATCACCTTTTCCCATTAAATTTAATGTTTCCACCCATTCATCTTTCATCCCTTTTATCATGGTAGCTTTTAATACTTGTTTTGGCAACATAGCATAGGGTGACCTCTATAAATTATATTGAAACCTTTCTACATATTCTTCTAAGGTTTCATCATCTTTTACAGTCATTTTAAAGATTCCATCTTTCACATCCCTAGTCCTACAGTAGTCTTGGTACTTAGTAAGAAAAGTGTTTTTCATTGCATCCCAAGAATTGATGGTACCCCCACCTAAACCCATAAACCATCTTAAGGCTTCTCCCATTAGGGTGGAAGGGAACAACTTCTATTTTTGAGGGTTAATGGCTTAGTCATATCCTCTACATAGGACATTGAACTCAAATAGGAAAGCATCCAGATCCTCTGAGGTCATCCCATGAAAAGTAGGAATGCTTTGTAAGGGGATGGCCTTCATTGGGGCATTGGCTACCGGATTGACTATAGGATACTCTAAAGTCAAGGTCTGGCCCTGAGGTGGTTGATTCTCCATTTGATCAAATATGTGCCAATAATATTCAAGGATCTCTTGGTCAAGAGGTGTTATTTGGGCAGCAGGAATACTCAAAATTCGAAGAGGCCTTACCACGCTACTTAAATCTGGGATGTCAGGTACTTCTTTTCCAACCAGAATCACAGGGGACCTAAATTCAGATGGAGGTGGATCTGCTTCAGCAACTCCACTAGTTTCTCCCTCTCCTTCCTTTAAATTACAAGAATTTCCCTCTTGTGAAGGACTAGAGTGTAGATCATTCGTGTTTTGAAAACTCTTCTCAGATCCTTTAGTTTTACTGTGGATCTCGGTGTAAGCTACAGTTGGTGACTCTGCCACTTGAGTAATCAAGGTAGAGCCCTTCCCAGATAGTATTTGGGGTCATATTGTCGCCTAAGATCCATATTTTCTAATTATTTCATCTATAAAATTAGTTCTCCCAACGGTCATTGATCCTTGGGATTTTATAGTTTTTTGTAATGGATTATGGTCTATAGGTGTCTTTCTTCCTTTAGTCATGCATACCTACACAACCTCTATGTATCAACTGAAAGCAGTCATTGGGAAATAGCTTTTTACTTGTTGCGTGCATAGTTTCTTACCTCCCGTCTTCAATACTAAGTTCTCTTCAGAGATACAGTCATATTATTATCCTAAAAACCTCCCCAACAACGGCGCCAAAATGTTGGGCAACTAAGATGACCACAGAAATCGATCTTAATCCTACATTAATGTATCAACCTAGGATTCATTTTTCTATTTCAAGGTTGTTGGAACTATTTGTATGATAAAATATTAGAGGTTGAAATGTGAGTAACTAATCCTAAATCTTAACCAATCGTTGTAGAAAATAGATTAATCACTCAGCAATCATTAACTTGTAAATTCGAATGCAGAAAAGAAATTAATCTATGGTTCACACTTGGAGGAATAGATTAATCTATAACCGACTTCAAACAATAATATTAATCTAAGATTCAAATGAGGAAATGGAATTAAACTAAGTTCAATAATCGAATTCACACAACTTTTTCTAGATCACGCATATCAAAGGAAACTGCTTAAACCATGCCAAAAACTGAGAGCATTCCAAAACTAGAAATAATGAAATGTGCAAAACCTGTAACCATGAGAAGTAAATTCAGAAAGGGAACAATAATTAAAATATAAGACTTAATCTATCTTGGATTATAATGAAAAAAACAAAGCAAATATCAACAGAGAAAGTAAATAAAATGATACAGTCAAGCAGTGAATCTTCCAGCGACTGGGCCCAAAGTCTCCAGAAGGGACTGCCGTAAAAACTCAATGCATGGGTTTAATGTAAAAGATTCACTTCTTCATTAACTGTCAAAATAGATTACAGCATTGTTTGCAACCTTTAAGGCTAAATTATGGCTTACAGTCTTACTATAGAAAAAATAATGAAAAGTAAAGTCCTCTCTTTGTCTTCTATTTACTAACGTTATATATTTCCTAAGGAATGCTTAGTAAATTAGAGCTTATCCTGAGGATGCGAAGATGCTCAGGATTTCTCAGCCTAATTATTGGATCTTTAGCAATAATTTTGCATCTTGCTGCCTGTTCTTAGCTTGGCCTAAACAGCTTAAATAACAGCTTTTCCTCTCTTTGGCACTATTGTATTATCCGAAGGAACAACATTTGTCCAATTCAATCATCCAACACAAAAATTAGCGAGATTTAGGACTTATAGCGCTAAAAGTATGTAAATCATTTGACAATGTCTTTTGTAATTTTTTTTCATTATTCTTTCCTCCAAAACATCCTTAAGATAAAAGAAAATTTATTGAAATCATGTTATTATCCAAGTAAATAAGGAGGAAAATAATACCTTTTCCTTGACCCGACAACCATGCTTCTACATATTCCAGTTTCTTCATCTCTCTACCAAAGGTAAGAGGCTTGGATTTCTTGAACTCATCTTGCAAGTACTGCTTCTCACTTCTCCTATAAGGATGATAGCGGTGATGACAATGATGTCTCTCTAAACCAAAACTAGAATAGAACCCATAACCACTACCTCTCTTGTTAGGTGTATCCAACCATCTACCACCTCTGACTATATCATCTTTGTGCAGCTTGTGACCTCCATGAGACCTACTACCATATGCCCCATTTGTCCTTTCCTCTTGTCCATGACTGATCCCTGGTTGTCCATATCTCTACAAATATGATAAAATCTGAAAAATTACTCATTGACCTCTACTTTCTTTTCCTAAGCTCTAGAAAGTCTTTCCTGTGACTGAATTATCCTATCATTATCTTCCTTGTAGCTTATGATTTCTTCCTTCAAAATCCTCATTCTATATGTTATATCAGGAGAGTACTCATCTCCTTGCTACTCAGTCTATCTATATGGAGAGTCACATGAACTATAATTCACCAATTCCATATCTCTACAAATATGATAAAATCTGAAAAATTACTCATTGACCTCTGCTTTCTTTTCCTAAGCTCTGGAAACTCTTTCCTGTGACTGAATTATCCTATCATTATCTTCCTTGTAGCTTATGATTTCTTCCTTCAAAATCCTCATTCTATCTGTTATATCAGGAGAGTACTCATCTCCTTGCTACTCAGTCTATCTATATGGAGATTCACATGAACTATAATTCACCAATTTTCTTGTCATCTCTTATATTCTATCCCATGTAAACAAACCATGTTAGATAAATCAAACATAGACATAATAAAAAAAATAACATAGTGTGTTTCATGGGAGGCTATCTCATCTGCACAAATCAGTCTAGATTAGCATGATATACATGTGTATACATAATGACACTAATAGACCAACATCATAACATACCAACATCATCACATACCAACATCATAACATACTAATATCATTGCATACATCGTCATCATGATGACACAAGACTACAACAATGACCATCACAATGCATGCATAGAAAACATATTGAAAACTAACATGCATGCATAACAATCACATCTACCCCAAGGTCCAGTGTTTTAACCTCACTCTGATACCACCTAATGGTAATAGATATCACCCAAAGAGAATGGAACTTGCTTTGATACCACCCTGTAAATGCCTCACACACATTTACTCAAATTCATAAGCTCACTAGGGTAAACATGAGATGAGTGTCACTATGGCATGAACCGACCTCCAAGTTACAGCTAAGAAGTGGGTCCTGCAAACTAAACATTTACTGGCATCCCAGAGGGACTACAGATCACTCAAGAGCTTGAAAGCCACCCTAGGTGATCAATCCCGAGTTGGAACCCTTATTATTTTACCTGGCACCCCAACTGCATGCACAACAAGGAAAGAGTATGATTATGAGGCCCCAGTCGCACACATAAACCTCCTTCCATGCAGTTATGGCCTAAATCCTTCATTTTTGAGCATGTGATTTTGGGATTTGTGCTACCTTTTCAGACCAACCTCTAGATCACTGCACAGAATTTCTAGTAACATTCTAGAGTGCAATAAAACGTGATTACAAAGTCATCCAATCAAAAATCAAGAAATAAATTAACCCAAAGGTGCCTAATCCATAATAGACATATTGTTAAGCATATGGAAAAAATGTAAGCTACAAGTCATGAATGTATATCTATTCATAAATTGATATTATTTATCTGAGAATCACCAAGAAGCCTTTAATCCCTCTCTAGCTAGAAGCAATAACACTTGTTATTCCATGCATTCATTAACCAGTCAATAACTTATCAAAACATGACATAATCCATATATATAATACATCATATAACCAACATATAACTAGAAAATAACCATCATTGAAACTATGGAAAATCAACCATAATGTCACCAACATAATCACTGCAAGTATTCAGAATTGACAATAGGAAAATAGCTCTTATTAATATATGAAAATGTCAACCAAGTCAGGGAATTCCATGTACTACATGACCATAGATTGGGTTGAACCAAATCTTTATTTTAACCAATAACCCCCCTGCCATATTCCAAGAATGAATGCGTGATCTCATGGAATAAACCAAAACAAAATGAAACCAGGGCTTCTAGAGGCCAAACCACCTCAACCCTCAACTGCAATGATTCCACCTCTACGGTTTGAAAATCACTAACATCAACTAGATTGGTCTCTACCCAAGTTATCCAAGGCTCTGGAACAAGTAACTCAACCCACATCGTTCCAGGGCTCCAAAGAATTTGTTCCAACCATGGCTCTAGGGATTATTAACTCAACCCACCAAGGGCTCCAAAGCATTTTCCCCAACCTATGGCTCCAGGAACTAGTAACTCAACCCAAATTGTTCCAGGGCTTCTAGAGTGTTTGTTCCAACCCACAGCCACAGGAAACCTAAGTACCAATTAGAAAAAAAGTGGGAACCCCAAAACACCATGACTATCTAGGAAATGGCGGGGCAAGGTTGAAACCATTATTAATCTAGGAAAACCTCCATGCCAATGATAGCATGTAACCATATAATCACATGCATATACCATGCATCCAGAAATCAGCTAGGAAATCACACATGCAACCTGTTACCTACAAATAGTATCTTCTTATCCAACTATTTCCTTGCACTCTCTGCTCTTCTTTGCCGTTTTTTCTGAATCCAAATGAATGCCAAAGTGATCCAATTTTTCTCTAAGTGTGCAAGAGTATGAGACAATGAGAAAATGAGAGTGTGCTCAACTCCAAAACTATCAAAAGGCTAAATCCCAAAAAAAAGTTATGAACTGATTCTCTGAATCCTTTTTATCATTGATGCCTCTATTTTCTTCATTTTCCTTCATTTTTCTTCTAATTTCCCTTGCATGCAAATTTGTGTCTCTTCACCTTCCTTTTCTCCTATTTTCCTTAAATTTCTATAATTAAATGCCAATTATTGCCTCTTTTCCTTTGCCAATTTCCATAGCCATTAGTAATCACAAGAGATGCCCACTAAAGTGTTTTTCCCAACATTCAGATTGGAATAAATTTCCCATGACCTAGGTCTTATTTTATTTACATGGAAAATCAACCATGGGTTTTTACAATTATGCAGGGGCACAATTTAGATAATCAATGGAGTAAGTTTGATGATTCTTATGTCATGGTTAGGCATAGAGTGAAGCGAGGGAAATGTGTCTTAAGAGTATAAATATTATTGAGCAGGGATAAATGAGTTGATTAGATACCCAGGGAGAGACAAAAAGTAATGATGGCAAGGTATGCATTACTTACCAAGTAAAATCACAATCGTAACTTCTATCTGGTGAGATGGCTCATTCATCTAATGTCAAGTGCATAATGATATGAGAAAGGAGAAACTTCATTATATAAGAAAAACGAAGTTGTAGTTGAAAAGTGTGACTAGGTCAAGTTGCATGCAATATATGCAAGTCAGACTTCCAAAGTGCAATGATGAGAAGAAAAGGTCACAAGCTTCTCTAGAAGGTATTCGATAAGACACTAGACTCTAAATGTGTGACTTGTTATTTAGGAGGATGTTATCTTAGTCTATGTTGAAAATTTGAGTTCTAGAGGCCACTGGCCATAACTTACTATAAATTAGACTTGTGACTTGCAACTAGGGATATGAGATTTATAGTCTAAGTCATAAATTGCTACTCCAAAGGATAGGCAAGGTATCACTGCAAGTTGTGAATGTGACTTGTGACAAGGACAAGAAGTAAAAGTATTTCAAGGGTTAAATATAATCTTTCAAGAATGCAATGCAACCATATTCAAGTAAAAGAAGAGGTAAAGTTTTAAGAATTCATAGGAAAAGTCTAAGAATGTCTTAGGTAAGGGGGACTCCCAATTTTGAAATCATAGGAAAATTTGGGGTTGTTGTAGCAGCTGCAACAATTTTGTATTACTTATGGAAGATGGATAAAAGATCAAGGAGGAACTAAATAAGGTTTGATACCTTAGATATAATCCATTGGAGAAAGCTTCTTCAAGATCATAACTTGTTAAATCAAAACTTGAAGAAGAAATTATGAAGGAAGTATGTGGACTATGATTTGAAGTAACACCTTAGATGTAAAAAGAATTACAGGAAAAGAAAAATCTTAGGGGCAACAAAATAATAGTGGAATAATGGTTTTAGGGGGAGAATAGGAAGAGTCACGAGCATATAGCAGAAGCATGGTCTCAGGGGGAGACTATAGATTAGCAAGAAAGGAGCATGATTCATAATAGGTCCTCAGGATCATCCAAAAA
This sequence comes from Pinus tabuliformis, assembly GCA_031772625.1. NCBI lineage: Eukaryota > Viridiplantae > Streptophyta > Pinopsida > Pinales > Pinaceae > Pinus > Pinus tabuliformis. The sequence continues at coordinate 1,537,289,735 of CM062819.1, forward strand.
CAGGTACTCATATAGGTTCATCTACATGAAAATTTCCTACAAATATATGTGGCCCTTTTTCATTAATTTCAAATGGGGAGAGATTGTCAACATTGATGTTACTGAGACTATTGCAATCATTGCACTTATATTTGTAGAAGGGAGAAATTGCAACACTTCATTTTGCAAGAAATGTTATTACTAGGAGAGATTGCAAGCATTGCACTTATATTTGTATTAGAGAGAAATTCCAGCACTTCATTTGGAGCTCCTGATTTTCGTTGACATCTAATTACCATCAATTTCTACGAGTGTTGCCATCAATGACAATGGGAGATATTGTTGAACATATTTTTGTCATTGATGATAAAAAGATGTCATTGATGTCAAAGGGGATGTGTTGAAAACAAAAATAAGATGATCCTTGATGATCAAAGAAGAAACATGTATTATCCTTGTGTAAGGTCCCATTACATGAGGATATGGGTGTTTATAGTTATTTGAGTTTTTGACAAAGTCAATATTCCCAAAAGATCTTAAAAATAACATGGTTGTGTAGTGCTCATTGATACCTTTCTCATTAGTGGAATTTTGAGGTAAAAAATGAACCTCAAAATGAAAAATGTACTAACAAAAACATCTTTAAGAGAACCAATAGGATTCAAGACAATAATGTCATCCCCAAGGGAGAATAATTTTGGAGGGAAAAGAAGAAAACTACCTTTTTAATCATATTTTTTACTTATCTCCTTGTGGGTTTACTCAAAATTCAAGTGTGTACACTTTTTAGATGTAGAAATAGGTTTTTCATCCAACAAGTAGTTATGCATCCAATTAGTACCCACTCTACATACTTGTGAGTATATATACACCAAGATGAATTCAAAATACAAGAAATAAATTGTTTCAAACATGTTTTTTCATGTATTTTGAATTTTTATCGATTTGGATCTACTAAAAAGTATGGAGAGTTAATATTTTTTGGATGTGAAATTCAATTCTGAATCAAACAAGAGTAAATAGTTGAAAATTTAGTAAACCTACAAGGAGATAAGTAAAAAATACAACTAAAAAAATGTAGCTTTCTTTCTTTTCTTTTAAAAAATCATAACTCTTATTTTATTATTTTTACTATTAATTTATTTTTTTCCTTAGGAGGCCCATTTTAGACCTCAAAATTCCACTAATGAATGGTATACTCTACTCATAACAAATCCTCCCATATGTGAAGTTATGGACTATTGAAAATCAGTATTATTTGGGGCAAAAATTAATATGCCAACCCCAAAAATTGAATTCGTTAAATGTCATTGAATTTTGGGGCAAATCCACCATTGTAAAAGAAGATTGACTATCTTGGGAGCACAAATATGTGTAATTCTTAACCCAGTTAAATAATTTGCATGCTCTTGTTTGATCTATGGTTCCTCTAACAGATTAATGGTTATATGAAGGTGAAAATGTGAAAAGGTTAACCGTCTTATAGGACGATGACATGTGGCATGATTTCATTACGTTATGGCATGGATTATGATGACATCAGCAAACTGACATGGTGTCTTCAATGGATACCACATGGAAGGTGAATATGGCATTTCGAGTTTTCCAATAGGCACAAAATGGACGTGTGACCCACTCAGGGTGTGCCACATGGCCAATATGATGTCACGGTTACATTGGTAAATGGATCCCCACTAACCCCTATGTCCAGGTCACATGGGATCGATCATATGGCAAGGGAGTATGGCTCTGGGTCTTATGGTTTCTAGAAACATTGAATGGTCACATAGATAGGTCGACTTTGCATTATATGGAGAGGCACTTGGTTGGCCCTCGATTCATGGGACCTCTACAAACTATATATAGACAAACTTTGTAGCCATGAATAAAATTGAATGATACAACACATAGTTATAATTTGAATACAATCTTGTTTGGAGGTATGGTGTAGGATTATGGTTGCAGTATAATAACGTGGTTTGGTCTCATTCACACAGCTTGGAAGTAAATATTTTGAGCATGAAATTTTGTTTAATGATGTAGTTATGATGCTGGCTCACACTATATGCGTCATGTCTTTTGGTTATGGTTCTGGTTATGGCTGCAATAATAAACCATGTTCTAATCTTTGTGGATAGGTCCAAGTTTTGATGGTTATAACTATAAATTTTAAATTTTGTGGAGGTAGGCCTTGCATGGAAAAGTTATTGGAACTATATTTAGTAGCATATATAATTGTATTGAAGTATTAGTCACAATAATGACTCGGACTCCAAGTGGGATGGACACATTGGAATCTGACACCCTCATCTATTGAAAGATGATACATATGTGGCAATGTCTAACTAATATGGACATTGATGTTTAGTTGATTCTGAACCATGTTAAATCCTGTGGAAAGTATGAGGTAGGGCCCCTCTCCCTTAGATGCCATACGATATACTATTAACATATAATAGTTGGATGGGCCAATAGAAAGTCACACCATCGAGTGAGTTTGGTAAGTTATCAGGATTTTGTTTCGGTGGTCAAGAGTTTGACCTATGGCGATACAGGTTAGTAATATTTTTTTATTATATTTGAGAATTTTGTTGAATAATTAGAAGGATGTGGTGATCAGTGTTGGAATCTAGTGGCTCTGTTGTAGGGTGAACGGAAAGCGGCAGTTTGTTTAACATTTAACTCTTTATATGGTTTATTATGGTGTTTTTTAGGTTATTGAAGTCATTATTAATCCAAATTGAAATCAGAAGAAGATGAATGATCAGGACTCAAAGGTGGATGCATTTATAGGGATTTAACAAAATTTTGACTCATGTTTGATGACTATAATCTCTTGTATATGTTTGGAAAAGCTATGATCATGTTGCAGGTGTTTTTGATACATTAAGTAAACAAGTACAAGGGAATTGTTTGAGTGACCAGATTGTAGTTATAGTTGGAGCAGAGTTTTGGAATAGTAGTATGACATCTAACAACAAATATTTACATGAATTTCATGAAAATAATTACAATTTAGATGATGCTTATAGGTTATAAGGAAGTAGTTGTAGGTTGCATGACAATATAGTGATTACAGGTTGTATGGAAAAGGAAATGATGGTTTCAGTGGCAGAGAGTGGAAGTAATGGTATGTATTTATTATAGATTATAACATTACTCACAATTTAGTGATATATTATGATCATGGATCTAGTTTGAAAATGTGATGAAATAGAGGTCCACAAGGAAGCAGAGGAAGGAGGTTGAAGCTTCAATCAGTTTTGAGCCTACTCATTTTTAAGGTTGGAACCTCAATCAAGGTTGATCCTAGAGTAGGTTGGAGCCTACTCATCCTTGATTTTGAAGCCTCAATCAGGTTGTAGCCTATAGTGAGTAGTTTCTTTCATCTTCGAGGTGGGAGCCTCAATTAGGTTGGAGCCTATCGCAAGTGGAAGCTTTTGTATTTTTGGAAGTAGTTTCCTCCCGTAGGTTGGGACCTTAAAATTGATGTAAAAGAATTGAAAACTGAGTAGAATAAGAGTTGGTGGTTTTCTCCCATTTTGGTTTGCACCTAAAACTTTGTGTATCTCCTTGTGATATGATGCTCTCTTATGTTGTTGATTGCTTCATGTCATGTTACTGATATGATGATGCATAGATATAACTGATGACATAATTTTTATGGTTCACTAATATATGGATGAATGAGTAAGAAACATTGTTAAATTGTGAAATTGACCTCACATTGATTCACCCCCCTCCCCTACCTTTCATTGTGAACCTTAGGCCAAAAAATGAGGGTGCTTCCACATGCATCATGACTATGCCATGTTGGAAATAGATAGGGTCTCGTCAGTTGGTTCCATATCCAATGTTACTAAATTATTTCAATAGCCATTCTCACTAGCCCTGTGGGATTATTACCACCTTTATGTTCATTTTAGGAGGAAAAAATGTTAATGTTGAAGTTGAAGTAATCGATGAAAAACTTGACTACAATATATTGTTGGGATATAATTAGGCCTACAAGATGCAACCAATATTTTGCACACTCTTCCATGTCTTTTGCTTACCTCATCAAGGGAAGATCATTATAATAGGCTAGATGCGTATTGCTAGCCTAATAAAAATTCTTTCTTAGACTCCATTATCCCTTTAGTGGACCAATACCAAAATGTATCTAATAATATAGGTGTTGGAATATACCTATCACTCACAGGAACATTCAACTTTTCACCCCTTTTTTTTTTTTTTTTTTTTTACAATGTCGGCTACTCATATATTAAAAAAACTTTCTGAAAGAAGTGCAGATACATAATGTAGATGAGTGTGGGAGCAGAGGCACAAAATCGGGTTCGCAGACCCGTTATCCTCTTTGCTTCTCTTGATTGAAATCGAAATTGAAACTAAGCGGCTATACTGCCTTACATAGGATCCTCCTAACCAAGCAAATTTACAAAGCATGAATCACGGAAAGTGTGGAGTGACCGAATCATCCTTCTGGGCGCTGGCTCTAGTCGATGCTTCTGCCTGATTGCTTGCAGTGAGAGTGCGGAGATGTTCAATAGCCGCCTCCATGTGGATGCAGCGGTCCTTCAGATCTTCAATTTCCTTCTTTCTTTTCCCCAGCTTCTTTCTTTTGGATTCTCTATCAGCATGGTAGTCCTCTGTGAGTTCCTTGAGCTGTTTTAATATGCTGTTGATCATTATGGTGTGTGCCTTGCACATGTTGCATTCTTTGTTGTTGAAGAGATTCACCAGAGGGTCTTTGTTTGAACCCTGCTTAGAAGGCTGGCCTTGCTTGTCTTCCATCGTGATAGCCTGGAGGGTGATGACAGGGTGCTCGCTGATGATTGAAGAAGCAGAAGCTTCTTTGAAGAGGACCTGACTGCGGGGGCTCTGAGACTTGAGACAGAGGGGCGGGTCTTTCAGATTAAGTCTGAGGAAAGAGCTGAAAAAGAGGAGGCCCTGGATCAAAACATAGGGGACAAGGCTTCTGAGGAGGGAGCTGGCGGACTCTCCCTGCTTCAAAACACTGCAGAACAGAGAAAGAACACCGATTATAGACGACTGTAAAGAGAGGGGCCGGGAGATTCTTACACTGAGAACAGGACTGGAGAGCCGAGGTTCAGGAGGAGGGGATTCGTCCACGATGCGCCCGGAGAAGAGAGCTCTAGAGGCTTGATCGCTGGCTGGAGGGGAGACGGGGAGAAGACCAGAATTTAAAGAGGGAGGAAGGTCGAAGACTGTAAGGGAAAGGAGCTGGAGATGCCCGAGGGTAAGAAGAACGCAGTCAAACGCGATGATGGCCCTGCTGACATAACTCGAGGGGGAGGTATGGGTGTTTCTGGTAATGCAGAGGATATCTGTCTCGGCGGGACAAGAGATCCTTGAGATTCTGAGAAAATTGACGGTGATGGAAGCCCGAGGAGGAGGAGATCCGATTAGGAGCCCGATGATGCTGCCTTGCGATCTAGAAGGAGATACGCTCGGGTGAACCTGCTTCCTGAAGTGACTGAGGACGGCGGAGGGGATTGAGCTACGGAATATCTCTGACATAGATGGCATTGTTCTCCCTGACTTGGCCCAGTTTCCTTCTAACCGCTTGGTTAGCATGCTGATCCGCTTCTCTATTGTAGTTCCTGAGGATATGTTTGAAGGTCACTTCACCTAGATCTTTGACATTCTCCATAATTCGAATTTTGATGTTGTTGAGAGCCAGTTGATTGAAGTCTCTCCCCGTGGACATTGCTGATATCGTTATGGCTGAGTCACCTAATATGAGGGGGTTTTGGAGGCTGAGGTTCTTTAAAATGGACGTGCCCAGAAGAAGGCCATAGGCCTCTGCTTTATTGTTGGACAGACAACCTAGACCCCATTCGAAAGAAACCATGGTATTCCCCTGCTGGTCCTTTATGATCCCGCCTGCCCCTGCCTGTCCCGGGTTCTTTTTTGATGCCCCGTCGAAATACAGGATCGGTCTCCTTTGTCTTTTTAACCAGTTGTTGATTTCCTCTTCAGTTCCACGCAGCTTCCAGTTATGTCTCTCCTTTCTTTCTCGGATATGAACATAAGGGCTTGGTTTGATGTTGAATTTTCTCAGCCAAACCTTCAGGCTATCATCCACCTCCTCCATGTCTTTCTGGTTGACCCCTATAGCTTCGAAATACTCAGCTGTGAGAGCTATAGTTTTAGCTACAATACCTGTTATGGAGGGTTTTTCATTGTTAAAAATGCATTTGTTGCGAGCATTCCAAATTTGCCAGCTCAGGTTTGCAGGGATGCTGTTCCAGATCCTATGAACTATCTGGTTTCCTTTTTTAGGATGGTGATTTCTTTTGGCCCAGTTTTTGTGAAGAGTCGAGATCTGAGTGGGGAGGATATCAGAGGAGATAGTGCCTGAAAAGAGATGCCAGCAAGAATTAGAAGTCGGGCAGTCAAGGAAGAGATGGTTGATGGTTTCTTCGGCTTGCCTACATAAACAGCACATAGATGGACCCTGAATACCGCGCTTTCTGAGGTTCTCGGCAGTTAATATTTTGCCATGCATGAGAGTCCAGATGAAGTATTTAATCTTAGGGATACATTCAGAGCGCCAGACAGCCTTGAACGGAGGCCAATTGTTGGCTTCTGCGATGACCTGGAGGGCTTTGTAGCCTTCTTTTACTGAATAATTTCCACCATTTGGGTCCCAAACAAACTTGTCCTCCTTTCTTTTGTTGATGGGAGCTGAACCACTTAGAGAGCTCTTAAGCTCATTCCAGAGGTTTGTTAGGTCCACGGGGAGATTGAGAGGGGTCCAGCCTGCCCAGCAGTCCTGATCCCAAAGGGAAATGTCGAAGAGGGAGTTGTAATTCGCTGCAGACATCCACCGATGGAGAGGGTGCAGGTGATGGAGCGTACCTCTGGCCTGGGACCCCATGATTCTGTCATTCCATATATTAACATCCCTGCCATTTCCTGGAGCGCACGAGATGAAAGGTTTGAAGAGGGGGAGCGTTTTCTTGATCAAGTTCCAAGTTGGGGTGCCCTGTCTCTCAATAATGTTTTCAGTGAGGATGTTACTGTTTTGACCATTCATGTATTTCTTCTTTATAATGGAGGTCCACCATGCCTCTTTTTCACTTAGAATCCGCCATATGAGCTTGAAGCCCAAAGCTAGGTTAGCTAGCCTTGGGACCCTTATTCCCAGCCCTCCTTTTTCCACGGGGAGGATCACTTTGTCCCACTTAACCAGACTGAACTTCTTTGTATTCTGCTTGCCTCCTTGCCACAGGAAGCTGCGGATAATAAGTTCCATATGTTTGTGAATACTAGCGGGAGCTAGAGCAATAGCAAACTGATAAATGGGGAGAGAGGTGAGGATGGACTTAATAAGGATCGACCTGCCTGCTAAGTTTAACCAGTGCACTCCCCACAGCTGTAATTTGGCTCTGAGTTTTTCAATGATTTTGGCCCAGATCCCTGATTTGATTGTCTCTTTGGCCAAAGGAAGCCCCAGATACGTGAAGTAGGACCAATTCAGATGAGCTGGAATTTCCATGATAAGGGATATACGTTGGATGAGGTGGTTGGGGACATTCCATGCGTATAGCATGCATTTATTATTGTTTAGCTTACCACCCGAGGCCAGAAGGAAGAGATCTAAGACTTTTTTAAATCTCCTTGCCATAATGCAAGAAGCACCTCCTATGAGGAGGGTGTCGTCAGCGAACAGAGAGTGGTTTATTCCTTTCGACCCTCTGACAATTTCAATCCCCGTTATTTCTTTTTTCCTCCTCAAGTTTTCCAACTTCGAGCTAAAGGCTTCCGCCATAAGGATGTAGAGGAAGGGGGAGAGCGGGCACCCTTGCCTCAGGCCCCTTGAGCTTTTGAAGGCTGGGCTTGGTCGACCATTTATGAGGGGGGCAGTCCAATTGCCTGAAATGCACTCTCTCACCCTGCTTATGAATAGCTCAGATATGCCAAGCTTTTTGAGAACGGCTTGAAGAAAGGAGTGATTGACTCGATCGAAAGCATTGGCCATGTCTAGTTTCAATATCATGCCTTTTTCTTTCCTGGAGATACTGCTCTGGATAGCTTCTTGGATGAGAATAACATTGTCTGCAATTTGCCTCTTAGGAACAAAACCACCTTGATTCTCAGAGATGAGGGAGGGGAGGATAGATTTGAGTCTGTTGGCAAGGATTTTGGTTATGATTTTGTAAGAGACATTACAGAGGGAGATAGGGCGAAATCGGTTGAAAGAGAGAGGGTTGAGCTCTTTGGGGATGAGGGCGAGGTAGGAGGATTTCATTCCACCTCCCATCTTACCTTTATGGAAAAAGTTTCTAACTGTTCTGATGTAGTCCTTTTTGATGATGTCCCAGTGATTCTTGTAGAAATCCACAGTGAAGCCATCTGGCCCCGGGGCTTTGTCTGAAGCCATGTTTCGAATCGTTTGCTCAATCTCTTCGACAGTGATCTCTTTGTCCAGCTCAGAATTTTGCTCCTCCGAGGTTTTACTTTCCATGGTATTCAGAATTTCCCAACCATCGCTGTCTTGCTGTTCCACGGTAAGGAGATCCTGGAAGTGAGCGGTCGCTGCCTCCTTGATGTCCTTTTGATTTTTTAATTCTACTCCCTCCACAATAATTTTGTCAATATTGTTGCCTGCTCTCCTCATTTTCAAGTTGTTGTGGAAAAAGGAAGTGTTCTTATCTCCCGACTTTAGCCATAGACACCTTGACTTTTGCCTTTGTTCTTCTTCTTCTATTCTGTTCAATTTGTAGAGCTCCTTTTGGAGTTCCATCTCTTTGAGTTGTTCCTCTTCCGTATCTTGTCTGCTGTCTTTCTCCTCATCCCACTGCGTGAGCCTGTCTTGGAGCGCTGTTTTGGCTCTTTTCTCCTCAATTGCTTTGGATTTGGCCCATTGCTTTATTGCTGAGCGTAGGATTTTTATTTTGGTTTCCCAAACATAGTGCGGAGATCCTATAATCTCTGTTGCCCACTGATCTTTTATCAGAGCACGAAATTCTTCCTGGTTGTCCCATGCTCTGTTGTATCTAAAGGGAAGCGGGCCCAGATTGGCTTCTTTGTCCAATTTTATAGTTACAGGCTTATGGTCAGAAAAGTATCCTTGGATGATGAGGCTTTTGGTGCAAGCGAAGTCGGCAACAATTTTGTCTTGGATCAAGATGCGATCCAATCTTTCCTTAATGTTGTTTCGGCCTGCTCTCTTATTGGACCAGGTGAAGCGCCCGTTCTGGGGAGGGAAGTCCATCAGGTTGTGATTTAGAATAATTTCTTCTAGGGCTTCCCTTGAGGGATCCGCCAAGAAGTTGCCCCCCATTTTTTCTTCTACACTTCTTATGAGGTTCAGGTCTCCTCCTAGGATAATGCTTCTGCCTTGGGTCTCCAGAAGATCTGCCGCGATTGACTTCCAGCAAGCGTCCTTGTCCCTGTAGTGAGGGGGGGCATAAACATTGTAGAGGGTGTATTCCTCTGTCTTGGCCGTGTTCTGCAAGTCTGATCGAATCCACCAGCTATTTTGTTTTTGATTTGAGAGGTTCCATTTTTGTTTGTTCCAAATGGTGCCTAAACCACCTAAGGCACCCGATGCGCTAGCTGCAATACCTTCATAAGTTCTGCTGTTTTTAAGGAAATTTTTGAAATCTTGTTCACTTATTTTGGTCTCCTGGATGAGGAGGAAGTCTGGATGTTCTGCTTTAATGAGGTCGCGGACTGCATTAAGTTTAAGGGAGGAGCCCATCCCCCTACAGTTCCAAGAGACCAGATTCATCATTTAAGAAACTTGGTGTGGGTACCTCCTTTCTCTTTCCCTTTTTCCCCGTTTCCTTTCACCTTGTCCAGAAAGGTATCCATTGGTTGTTGAATCCCTGTGGTCATTTCTTTTGCTGTCGTCTCATCCCTCAGCTCCTTGTTTGATTTCCTTCCCACTTTTCTTGGGGGTTCTACGGATGCGCTGCTTTCTTTTGACTTATTTCTGGTAAGTATTCTCTCGATTGTGTGAGGAGGGGAAGAAGGGAGGGGGGAAGATGGCGGGGGAGAGGAGGGGATCACGGGGGGGGCTCTAGGGGATGGGGGGGGGGAGGGAGGATCAGTATCCGACAGGGTTTCGAATTGGTTAGAGGATAAAGGGAAGGACGGGCCTGATTCAGGGGGAGGGATGGGAGCTGCGGTGGGTTTCTTGCTGTTTCCTAGTGAAGGGATAGATCTCTTTTTCTTTACAGTTTCCCAACCTTCTTCTGTTGTTTCAATGTTAGATTCAGAGAGATTTGCCTTTGCTTTACTGCATCTATTAGCGAAATGACCATACTCATGACATACCTTACATTTGAAGGGAAGCTGTTCGTAGTCGACTTGCTGGAGGTGCGTCCATTGATCGACTCTGATCTTGATGGCTTCTGGCAGTCCCTTTCCTAGATCCACTTCGACACAAATCCTTGCACATGCATGCATGTTCTCTTTGGGCTCTGATCTGTCGATATACTTCCCTATTCCATTTCCAATCGCTTTCACTGACTCATCCCCCCAGCAATGAAGGGGCAGATGTGGGAGCCGGACCCAGACAGGAACAGCATTAGGAACATCCATCTCCGGATCGAAGTCGGGGGTCCACTTGTTTAGGTAAAGGCCTCTGGTGTCCATGAAGTATGGGCCGTTCCTGAAGATTAGGTTTCGGTCTTCCACGGATTCGAAGAGGAAGGTAAAGAACCCTCTTCCACAAAAACGGATCGCTATCTTGCCTTGAACCATCGAGTTCCAATTTCTTTCCACCCATCGCTGGACAGTGCGAGGGGAGGGCCATAAGCCCGTGAACTGGCCCACTAGGCCTCTGTCTGCAAGGGCTACCGCCGCTCTCCTTGGAAGGGCAGGAGGGAGCGAGATTTCTGGAACCTCATCCATTTTTTTGACGAAACGAGACGTGACGGGCCTGATTCTTTCCGATGAGATCTCCTGGGTTAGAGAGGCAAAGGATTTCATGAGGTCATCCTGATCCGGTCCAGAAGGGTCCAAGGCCGCCATGGTCAGGGAAGGGAAGAACAGGGCGGCCTAGCAGCAGAGCTGCTAGGCGCAGAAGCGGACTGGACAGAGGGAATCTCAGCAGGGGCGCGGGGAAGGGACAAGAGGGGACGGGGAGGGGAGGAAAGAGGGAAAGGGGGCCTGATGACAGGCAGGGACGCAGAGCCTTGCAGCAGGGCTGCAGGGCGCGGGGCGACGGGGAGATCAGAGGCCTGTCATGGCCAGAGGGAGGCGCGCGCGGGAGCCAAAGTCCTTTTCACTTTTCACCCCTTATCGTGCATGTAAATACCTTTTTTTATGACCATGCTATTCTCCTGAAGTTATTTTTTGTACCTCTTATTTTTAGGATCCACGGTTAACCTTCTCCTTCTGCCATGATTGGAGAGAGTCATTATACAAGAATTTATATTCCCTTTCTATAGTTGAATTCATCTATCAAGACATTATTGATAATGTTATAGACCCTTATCCACATCCACCTCCTTTAGAAGATTTGAATCTTAGTAATTTTCTTGTTTTGGCTATTTTTTCCATCCTCTCAATGGATTGCCTCAAAATAGATTTTCCTTCTGATGAGGCATTCCTTTAAGTAATTATAGGTCCTAAAAGACAAGGGGAGGATCTGCACCACCACTGTTATTTCCTCCCAGAATTACACAAGGTAGAAAATGGCAAGTTTCATTCAATCGCGTTTGAAAATGAAGATTTCCCCATGAACCCTTTAGCATCACTTTCCATATACATTAAAGGGAACATAGAAAATATTTACGAAACTATGTTGTTCAACATTTCCAAAAACTTTGACATCATGGAAAACCTTTTATTGGAAGAAATTGTTCTATTTAAGAATTTTTTATTTACATTGAACTCTTTAAAGGGATTTGCAATGACTTCTCCTGGTGTTATGAGAAAATTTGAGTAATCAATCCTAACATTGGATAGGATGACATCATGACGTACAAAATTCTGAAGCCTATTTGATAAAATCTTATATTGGTCAAGCCTATAAAGGCCACAATGATAAAGGAAGAGGTAGAAAAATGCTCAAGGTAGGATTTATATACCTAGCTCCCTCATCCAAATGGTTTTCAAGTCCTATTCTAGTTGATTAAAAGCAAGGAACCAAGAGGGCATGCATGGAATTTCATCATTTAAGTAATACTTACCTTAAAGAAAAACTTCCCCGAAACATTTATTAATCAAATTGATGTAGGAGAATTCCTTCAAGTCAAAAAGACCTAGGAGGTCTTGTCACATTTGCTAAATGGAGTGGGTTCCCTTAATTTAATTTAAGTCAAAGAATGTAATTAAAGATAGGAGATTTATTTTCTAGTCTAAGTAGAGATTTATTTAGGAAATGAGTAATAATTTCCTCATCAAAGTGTAATATTCTATCTTGAGATATTTATTGGTGATTTAGATGATTTATCGGATCTGACATATTTTAGGGATGATTCAATAGAGATCTTAGGAGCTAGTTTAGGATAAGAAACCAATTCTAGTATCAGACATGTTTGTATAAAATATTTGTAAGCCTACGGGCATAAGAGATGGCAAGGGTGGAGAAAGCCCATAAACTAAGTGTAATCAGGGAAAATTGTAAAGTTGTGTGAATGAATATTATGTAAATACCCCTCATCATGCATGTGCCTAATATATGTAGTTTTGATTTAATCTGTGTTAATTTGTTGCATGATTTCCAATGTTAAGTATTTATGTAATGAGTGATTGACATTGTTATGAATGAATAAATAGTCTTGAGTAATTAGCCTAAAATGAGATACATCTAAATTAGATACATGAATGAGCCTAAGTGGTCATGATTACAAGATCAATATCAGCCTTGTGGTTATGGGTTTTGTTAGAAATGTAGTTTGGGAGTAAATCAGAGGGACTTGGTGAAGGAAACAATGACAAATGATTAATTGTTGTAGATCAAGCAATTAATGGATTTTTCAGAGAAATCCCTATCAACCAATGAGGAAATAAGTTGTAACACAGTCTCTATCAACAATGGTGAAATCTAGAGTTCAAAGTTATTGGATCTGAATACCTTCTAATGCAAAGAAGTACCAAAAAAATCCATTTTTTTTTAATTTCCATCACTTGACGAAGTGATAATTTTTCCCATCAAGAGGTTTCTCATTTCTTGGCCTTCAAGCAATAAAGATATTATCTAAGTGCCGATAAATAATTCACAGTGTAAATATGAGATTACAAGGGTGATCCATCTGTTAACGGCCCCAAGAGATGGAAATATTTCCATTGGTTAAACTTTCGTCCTGGTATCAGGATTGTGACATAGTTGCAAACGTTTAAGAACTATCAAATCCTAAGATCTCATCTCGTCTCTAGAGATCACTATAGAAATCCAAGATGTGTGAACCCTCAAGATTATCATGACAGATATGTTATGTGTTATTATGGAGATGTGAAAAGTAAAAATTGTTGTGTTGGAAAGGCTCATCTAATTGGGGAAGAGGCATCGGATTGGAATTGTTGCAGTAAAGTGAAATGTGGAGAAAACCCTGAGATCTGAGATGGTAGAGCACCTAATCACAGTGTTGGTTACATACTAAGTCATGAGGAAAAAGTTGTACGTTTGAGGTGTAAATGCATTTTTTATCTAACATGAAATTTCAATTGATGAGGATTGAAGGCCCTTAGTGCCTTCAGTTTAAATACTAGGTTTTGACCATGTTTATATGCTTCTAATTTTTCAAAGGTCCTGTTGACGGTGTTGGGCCTACCAACATGTCAAGGCATCTCCCCGGTAATAAGTCCCAATTAGACCTCAGGTCGTTTGGTGTAGGATTCCTAGAAGTGGGTTGTACGGTATCGCCTTGACCGCGGTTTCTCATAGAGGCAAGTAAGATGCCCTGGTTTGTAGCAAGGTTGTGACAGCTGCAGTGAGTCAAGGAAGGTGCATGAACGGTTCTAACACACAGAAAGTGGGGTGAGTGCACCCCTTGGAAACCTGTAATAGTACGCAGCTTGGAAGGGAACACACGAGCGAAGATGCATCACAAACTGGAGAGCAAGTTAGTGAGCTATCCAAAGTGATGGTTAAACAAATCAGCACATTTCAGTAAGATTCATACATATACATAATAGTCCATACATGGATGGTAAGGAAGCAAATACATATATCATTTAGAGTAAACAAGATAGTTTGAATACAATACGACATATGCATGAAACATGTTGGCTCTGTTATATTAAGGAGTGTAAGTTCCATTCATACAATACATCCATGTCCAACCACTAGTTCCAATAGAGGAACGTTACAGCGACAACCGCCTTCTCCTCCAAAGAGATATACTACCTCTGCACAATGGAGAAGCCAAGGCTCACTACAATATTGTCCAAGCTTTCTCTAAGATACTCCTATCGGAAGCTTGGTTGACCAAAAGCCTATACAATGAGTTATGAGGGACTATATATAGCAAAGGGTGGGATGGCCATTGACATTCCCCTTTTGGAAAATTGTTGGAAGACTAGCTCTTTGACATCCTCATGGTGGTCGACAGTAGTGAACTGATGCCAAGCTCGGTAGTCTGTGATGGTATCCGTGTACTCTAAGGTGACATATTTCTGGAAGTGAACTCTTCCCTCCATAGCATCTGGGTACACTGCTCGGGCTCCTCTATCCAACTCGGTTGATAGCATACGCATCATTGTCTTGAGTGTGGTTGGACCAGCAACATACTTATGCATGGTGTCTACACTGATAAGCAAGTCTGGGCCGGTGGCCTTGCACATCAACTCGTCAAAGTATGAGTCAAGCTCTAGTTGAACCTATGCCTTTGTCTTTGCCTGGGTGAGTGTCCCAATAGATGGGATCACATGTGCGCACTGTTGTAACATCTTTGGTTTTGATAAGTTAGCATAATAGAAAAGAAAAAAAAATGAAAAATCAAAATATATTAAAATTTTAAGTAGGATATGGACAAAAACAAAACAGAAAATAAAATGTTAGCAATATTTATTATGATGTCCAGATCAAATAAAATGATAGGTTAGATTGCCCTAAAAAAGGAAGGAAAAATAAATAAAATGCCAGCCAAGTAAAGAAAGAAAAAAAAATTGCTTTAGTTGAAAAAGAAAGAAATTTGAGGCAGCTTAGTTTAAATGCTCCATTAGTTTAATGGCGGAGGTATCATTTCGGACCCCCTTCATCCATATAACGCAGGGGGGGGGGGGGGGGGGGGGGGGGGGGGGTTGGTTGGGTGGGGTGGGGCGGGGGTTCCGAAAATATGTTTTAATGGTGGCCCATTTTGTCTACGTGTTAGCTCCATAGTATTTCAAACCCCCCAAGATTAAAACCACAAACCACCTCGCCACCCCACCCCTCGAAATCCCGCCGGTAGTTCTCAACCTTCAAACGATCAACCATTCCCACGCGCCACATAACTCATCTGTTACCCCTCTTCCACTCAGAAGCTACCACATCATTAATCCATTGCACAATACACTCCGATCCTATTTCAAATGTCATTTATCCATTTTTCAGTCCCGTTGGATAATTAATCCCTGCTCCTCTGTCATAAATTTCCTACAGTTAAGTCTTAAATGATAATTAATCAATTCAACTTATAAATACACTATGGCCTTACCGTTTATTACTTTTCCACCTAAAGCAATGCCACTATAAGTTCTGATTTATTTTGTCACTGTGTATCCTCTCATTCATCTCTCAATTGAGTCATTTTTCCCATTCCCCTTGCAGTAAAAATGGCCTCGAAGGGTAAATCACAGAAAACAGTTGAAGAGGAAAACCCATCTGCAACCCCGATCGATCTGGATCACCTTCCCCTTGCAGAATCTTTGTTCAAAGTTGCATACTATGAATGCGAATTCAATTTTCATGAATTGCATCTCTGGCTAAAACAAAAGTATATAGATAAGGAATACCCCATTCGATTCTGGGAGAAACTCTTTCTCGTCTTCTCCTTTCCAAAAACTCACCATTTTCCATATTTGATCACCTGGTGTCAAACCAGATATGATCCTATGCAGAGAACAGTAATGACTCAGGACGGAAACATTTTGATCACCATTACTACTCAAAATATCAATCAAATGTTGCTACTACCTTCATCTGACAGCCTTAGCTACTTCTCACCAACAGCGCTCATGGACCTGTATAACAAACTTACCTTCTCACGGAGAGCTCTCATTTTTAAACTTTTTCTACCAGAAGATGTTGAATTACCCAAGAGAAATCCACCTTATTCATCTTCTATGTTCCCTGAAGCTACTAGACATATCATCTCCCTACTTTCATATCTCTTAGGTTATGAAAGTGATGAATGTGTTGATGAATCCATCCTTGGATTCTTTTCTATTTTCAGTAAGGAATATCAACCTACATTCACGTACAATTATAACCAATTCTTGGTTGATAGTATACATGATCAGTTCATGAACTTTACCACACAAGGAGTATTCAGGTATAGTTTAGTCATTATTCATTTGATTTTGTTTCAACAAGGAGATTCATTACCCATTCAGCTCAACAAACAAGATGAACAAGGAGTGAATCAATCAGTGATTCACTGGACAAAATTGGTCAGAGCAGCATCATCAAAGTTTTCATTTTCTCAGTTCATTGATTCTTTTGTTCATCCAGTTCTTTAGTTACTCAATAGCCAGATAGAGCCCAAAATTAGAGAAGAAATCAAGAAAATCCTACATCTATCTGAACAGACCAAGACTAGTCACAGGTATCTATACCAGAATTACACTAAAATCAGGATATATGGTAGTGAATTGGCTCCATACGAACCGCCTAAATATGTGTCAATGAGGATATTCTCACTGGAATACATTAAGTAGATGAAAAATATGGATGAAGTTCACTTTGTCTCTGGTAAGAAAAAGTCATAGTTTAAGCTCAAAGCAAAGGTAAGGTCATTCATTTGTAATACTAGGGTTGCAGGCATAGAGGCAGATAGATTATTGAAGAACATGAACCTTCAGCCAAGTTTTACCTGGTCCTATGATCCTTTTGGGATCATTTTTGCATTAAGAGTTCAATTGAAGGAAACACCTTACAATCACACTCCTAGGCCAGAATTAGAAAAGTTTATGAACCAGGAGCAGTGGTCTGAGGGGACACTCCTGGAAGCAGATGAATAGGTTGTAACTTCTCCACAAGTGAACACTCCAGTCACCCAGAATATTCAACACAAAAGAGCCAGAGAAGAAACTCTATTAGCTACAAATTCGATTAAAGAGTATTCTATACTGCAGAAGAAATTGAACACTGGATTAACAATGTCATCAGGGAGCAGGCAACCAGAATTAATTGATCTTGGGGATCTAGAGGATATTTCATCAGCAGGGACCACTGATCCCAAAACTTCTTCTCCTTCAACTCCTTTTTTAGCAGAACCTATGGAGATAATTCATTCTACTGAGACCATCTCTGCAAAGGATAGTAATATCTTCTCCAGATTTCTGGAAATTAAGCAAAAGAATGAAAATCTTAAGTCAAAAATGTACAGTCAGTTTTGGAAATAGACATCCACCTCTCAGCACAGGCTTCTCTCTGTGTTTGAAATTGAAAGAGGAAGAATGCAAAGGGCTTTCTTGTAGGCTCAAATTCCATTTCCCAAGTCTACAACAGACTACAAGAATAATATATTTTCATTTGATGTAAATCAGATACATCCTATTGACCAAATGGATTTTCACAGGCAATCGGGTAAGATGTTATTCTCAACTATGACTACAACTACCATGTCTCTCTCTAAGCTTAGAACTGCCTTATCAAATGTGCAATCACAACTTAAGATTGAGAAATTGTCATCTTTAGCTAAAGAAAACAAGTTAAAATATTTAGAAGACCTCATTGTTAAAATTGGGTATGATCCCCAAGACTGTAAAGCAGTTGAAGAAATACTTAAGAAAAAGAATACAGAGATAGCAGCCTTAAAGAAACAGTTGAAATTTTCTTCAAATGAGGATCCACAAACCAAGGAAATGGCAGAGAATGAACAACATAGAGAGGAGATGTTGAAGCTCATCATAGAGAAAAACATACAGATTAAATGCATGGAAGAACAAATAGAACAATTTCTTAAGGAAAAAGAGGCAACACAATGTAGAGCCTTGAACCTGTACCTTCCCATACACCTCTCAGCCTCCTTTTCCCACTCATTTCATCCACCAAGTTGATTAAATCATTGTATTTTAGGACTTTTTACATGGTTTTCTAACTATGCTAAGTGACTGTTGCTTGGTTTAGAATTTTGGTTCAGAGTGTTGTGTTTCCGCAGCCAACACAGGTTTTCGTAGCTGATCCAGGTTTCTACAGCCAGCACAGGATTCCGCAGCTGTTTTATTAAACGATATGTTACAGGTGTCCTCTGAGAAGATGTGCCACATGGGCAAGTTCCAGGGGTCAAGGACATGGCACGTGTCCCTCCAGATCACCCAGAACAGCCATAAAAGCCCGCGGTCAACGAGGAGGCAAATACCGGTCAATAGAAGTGTTCAGTGGTGGCACGGCTCTGCGTTGCTCTGTTTTTGGGCACGTGAAGCTAGGTGGCATCATCCTCAGCCACGGAGACAATATAGAAGCACGAATCCAACAGCCATATTCTCCAGATTGAATGAACACAATGACAGTTACCTAGATCTGGGGACGCAAAGGATTCACGTGTTTTTAAACAGCCGGTTGAATAGCATAGATCTCGTTAAAGTAGTTTTCTTTCTCCTTATAAATAAAGTGTCCTTGAACGCTGTAGAGTTAATCGTTTTGGTAATCATTTTTGTATGTAATTTTGAACTCCCCACTGTACTTTTACATTTGCTGTTAATACATGAGAAGACTGTTTTGCATTTAAGCGTATAACTGCTCCTTGAACCGGCTGAAGTAGGCAGAGGGCCCCTGTTTGCTGAAGCCCTGTACAGTAACCTTTAATTTCCTGCATTTCTTTTTCTTGTTTCATGTATATTAGTTGTACAGATGTCTTTTAAATTGTTGCGTTTTTATTTCTTTTCAACATGTATATTAGCTATACATAAACTTTGATTTCTGTTGATTTACATTTCTGCACTTTTATGTTCATGACTGATCAGTGCGTTATGCAGGTTTCTTAGGCAAGCCCGGGACAATTTTCCTTCTTTTCTTTTCATAACTAGTGGCATGCGTGATCATCTTGTCTATGTTGCTGACCTTCATTGTTTTGCAGTTTTGATTTTCCTTACTGTCATTTCTTTAACTTGCATATTTACTTTCTGTTCTTAGATATCAAGTTGTTCATCATCTATTGATGGTTCCTTTTCCATAATCAAATAACTTTATTGGGAGCCAAAATATCACTTAGTATAGCTTGATTTAGTTTGCTTTAGAACTCACATTACTTGACTTATTCATAACTGTTTCTTACATGATAAATTCAGCTGAAAGGCAAAAGGTTAAGAGAAAGTTAAAGTATTGTGACTAGTCTCTTTTATGTAGTTTCACTTAGATTTCACATTGCTTAACATTTCATAATATCTTTTCATAGAGAAGATTAAGTTGAAGAGTTGAAATAGTGTGAGATAGTTGTTCTTACTTTTAGTTGGATTTAATATAGATTTCATTTTCATTTTCATTCAGTAGCAGAGATACTAGGCCGATGTCATTAGTCTTTTATTTGATATCTGTATTTTCCTTTAAGAGTTAATTTTATTGCAGTTGTTGTTCAAGCTTTCTTGTAGAATACTTTTTAAGTTTAGAGAAATCATTTAGAGATCACCACAATCATCCACATTTCACTTGCTTTATTACACTTCCATCACATCACAGTAGGAAAGATACATTCGAAAACAAACTTAAAAAAGCTAAAAACGACAAAAGACTAAGAAAACGGTTACCTAAGTACATATAGTACACCTCACTTCATCAGCTTACGAGCCCCGGGTTGACATTTAAAAGTTGCAATTTAGACTTCACTAAATTGACCAAACATTTTGGCGCCGTTGCCGGGGAAGTGAAATTAGGTAGCCAATTTCTAAAAAAAAACAAGAAAATTTCAAGGAAGGAAAATTGATAACATCTCAAAGTATGCTCTCCTCTTGCACTTAGAGTGACCTGGAAGATCAGAAAGAGAATTATTAACCCGACTTGAAGGAAAAATAAAAAAAAAGGACATGCATTTCAAGGAAGGAAAATTGATAACATCTCAAAGTATGCTCTCCTCTTGCACTTAATGTGATCTGGAGGATCAGAAAAGAGAAATTTATTGGTTTAATAGTCTCTGGAGTATACTCTCTTCTTGCACCTAGAGTGACCTGGAAGATCAGAAAGAGAATTATTAGCCCGACTTGAAGGAAAAATAAAAAAAATGACATGCATAGAGCAAGAGATTCTAGGGGAAGGTTTTTAGCTAGAGCCAAAAGTTTGATTTTTACAACTCCATCTACTTCAAGGAATAGACAAGAGACACCTCCATCATCTCCAACTTACACTCCTAGCCCTAGGATTCCTGGAATTCAAGAGGCAGGAGTCGACTCTCCCACACCTTCCATCGAATCTGAACTAGAAAGAGATCCTTTCCTTCCTTCTACAGAGAGACATATTTTAATTGAAGAAGTAGAATCATTTGAAGAAGAGGGAGAAATTCCTTCTCATATACCCTTAGTAGAAGAACCAGAAGAACCAGAAGACTCTGAAGTCTCCAGGGAAACTACCATGACAGAGGAAGGAGCAACTGGATTTGGTAGAGGTAGAGGTAGAGGAGGAGGAGGAAACAATGGAGGAGGTAGAGGTAACATTGGGGGAAATAGGGATGGGGATAACTCATTCGGGTTTCCTATAGTCGATGAGGACTCCTGAGCCACAATGAAAAACATTTCACCATCTGTCCTCCCAAACTTCCATGGGTTCAGGAATGAGGACCCTGAAACATATCTATTTGAGTTTGAGGTAGTGTGTCGAACTTATGATTATTTGTAAGACTCTCAAAAACTCAAATTGTTTCCTTCAACATTGAAAGGAGCAGCCTTTAAATGGTTCATGGGATTACTCACTCAATCCATTAGGTCTTGGAATGATATGAAACAAGCATTTTTGGATAGATACCAGGACTATTGTATGCCCACCAATCACAAGGATGAGGTATTCAAAATGATGCAAAAAGAAGATGAAAACTTGGAGGAGTTACTTGAAAGATTTCAATATAATCTGAAAAGAGAAAAAATGAGTAACTTGGATGAGGAGACCTTGAAATCCCTTCTATTAAAAGCCATTAGAGATGAATGGATAGATATTTTGAACATGATGGGAAAAGGAGATATATCTCAACTTCCACTTTCTGATATAGCAGAATTATGTGTCCATCTCTCAAGGAAGAAATCTAAAACTCAAAAAGGGCCTAGAGATCCTTCTCTCATCAGAGAAAATAAATCTGCAACTGGATTGGTAAGTAGGGCTAAGATTGGCAACATGCTTGATGAATTCAAAACTGATATCTTAGGGAGTCTTAGTGAGCAACTAGACACCCTTAAGATTCAAAATAAGCAGAAAGCAGAAGCTGAGGCTTTGGCCATCTTTTGCCCAAAGTGTAGGAAGAAACATGCTCTAAGGGAATGTCCCTTGGATGCAAAAGTTGTAGAAACATGTGTAATTTGTTCAGAGAATCATGAGACCAAGGATTGTCCTTCAATTCCTGGGCTCAAAGCTGTCTTTCAAGAAGATCCAAATACAATCGAATCTCTCTGTTTTGTTGCAAGGAGACCTTGGCAGGGGCAACAAAATCAAGGGTTTAGCAACTCTATGAATTTTCAACCCCCACCAAATTGGAATCCTTGGCAACAACCTTGGTCCCAACCTCAAAATCCTTTTCAATCATGGGTACAAGGTATGCAAAATCCTTATGGGAGATTTGCTCAATTTTACCAATATCCTCCATCTTTTCAAAACCAACAAGCTCCACAACTTCCAAATCAAAATCCACAACTATCATTGTCATTTCCACAACAACAACAACCTTTTCAACAGAATCCAAATTCTCAACTCTTGCTTCCATTCCAACAAAAGTCAAATCAACTTCCTTCTCAACCATTTCCAAACCCCAATAATAAAAACCCTCAAAATGCTTACATGATGGAAGGTCAACAATTTCCTACCTATATGATTGTTCCTCTCAATGAAGTACAACTCAGTTCAGGTAGAGTCCTAGATAAACCTTCTATAAATGCTCAAAAGCAAAGCATTTTTGAGGAAGAGTCTCTTGAAGCCAATAAGGGTTCTGAAGCATCTCTTCAAAACCCAAACACTCAAAAAGAAAAAGAAAAAGAATTAACCCCCACAACTCCCATAGTTGAGCAACCTGCATCTTTATCCACACCTCCTTTTCCTGAAAGATTACAAATTGACAAAGGAGTGGAAAAACAAATTTGGTTGCCTGACTATAATTTTCTAGATGAATTGAAGAATGTCTGTATCAAGATTCCCTTGTTACAAGCCATTAAAGAGATTCCTATTCTAGCAAAAACAATAAAGGAGTTGAGTCTTAAAAGACCAGGAAGGAAACCAAGAGATACCAGAAGGATCCACCTGGTAGGAAAAATTGCAGATATCATGATGGGAAAAATTACTATGCAGAAATATGTAGATCCCAGTAGTCCAATTGTCAAAACACATATCAATGGGGTAGAAATACCAAATACTTTGATTGATTTAGGGGCTGCTATCAACATCATGAGTAGACAGACTATGGAACAGCTAAAACTTCCTAACCTTCTTTTTACACCTACTTTATTGCAACTTGCAGATCGATCAATTATTAAACCAGATGGTGTATTAGAAGACATTCCAGTCTCCTTAGACTCTTGGGAATATCCAGTGGATTTCATGATTTTAACTCCCAAGAGTAATCTAGGAGGACATCCTCTTATTTTAGGAAGACCCACGCTAGCCACAGTTGATGCTTTCATAAGTTGTAGATCTGGGGATATGTATATTTCTGATGGTAATTCGACAAAGAAGTTCAATCTGTATCCTCTAGCAAAAGCAATTATAGAAATAGGAGATAATGAGTGGGTTGATGATGAAGATACTATACAACCTGTCTTTACCATTTCTGAGATTAGTGATGATAGTCAAATTCTGAACACATTAGAAAACTTTGAACCATCTTCAGAATATGACCACACACAATTTCAGTTGGATTCTGACATTGAGTGTCTATCATCTAGACAAATGTCTCTTTTCTCTATGGAAGAATTTGGTAGTTCTGCCATTGAGATTTTTCCAGGAAAAACATTGAATATCAACAGAAACTTGGAAAAATCACAACAGGGGGAGCTAACCAAAATCTTGCAAAAACATTCTACTGCATTTGCATGGGAGTATATTGATATGAAAGGTATTGACCCTAAGACTTGCATTCATCACATCTACATTGAGGAAAACAGTAGACCAATCAGACAACCTCAAAGAAGGATGAATCCAAACCTTAGGGAGATAGTGAAAGAAGAGCTCCAAAAGTTAATGTAAACTTCATTTACCCCATTTCAGATAGCCGGTGGGTTTCTCCTTTGGTTATAGTACCTAAAAAGAATGGTAAATGGAGGGTTTGCATTGATTACAGGGAATTGAACAAGGCAACTTTGAAGGATCACTTTCCTTTACCCTTTATTGATTAAGTATTAGATACTTTAGCAGGCAAAAAGTATTTCTCATTTTTGTATGGTTTTAGTGGTTACAATCAGATTCAGGTAGCACCTGAAGATCAGGACAAGACCACATTTACCTATCCATGGGGAACTTTTGCTTACCGAGTACTTCCTTTTGGATTATGGAATGCACCCGCAACATTTCAAAGGGCAGTACTAGGAATCTTTTCTGATCTAATTCATGATTGTGTAGAGGTCTATATGGATGATTTTACAGTTTATGGTAATTCATTTGAAGAGGCATTAGAAAATTTGGAAAAAGTCCTTATAAGATGTAAAGAAACAAATCTTTCATTAAGTCATGAAAAATGTTTTATGATGTTTACTGAAGGGATTGTTTTAGGACATCATATTTCAGGAGATGGAATTAAAGTTGATAGATCAAAAGTTGAAGTCATCTCCAAGTTACCTATTCCAAATTGTCAAAAATATGTTAGAAGTTTTCTTGGATTTACTGGATATTATAGAAGATTTATTGAAAACTTCACCAAGATAGCATCTCCGCTCTTCAAATTACTTACAAAAGACTGTGAATTCAATTGGGATCCTGACTGTCAATTTGCATTTGAAACTTTAAAAACAAGAATATCTGAAGCACCCATTTTGAGAGGGCCAAATTGGAAACTTCCTTTCCATATTTCTACAGATGCTTCAGATACAGCTCTAGGAGCTGTGTTGGGTCAAAAGGATTTAGTTCCTTATGCCATTTACTACACCAGTAAAAATTTGACTCCCACTGAGTTAAATTATACTGTGACTGAAAAAGAGTTCTTAGCTATTGTGCATGCAATTAACAAGTTTAGACATTATATAACAGGCTATGAAACTTTTGTCCATACTGATCATTCTGCAATTAGATATCTCATGAACAAACCTGTTACTAATGGCAGAGTTACAAGATGGCTTTTACTTTTACAAGAATTCAATATTACTGTGTTAGATAGACCAAGGAAACAAAATACAGTAGCTGATTTCTTGTCTAGAATCCAAAATACTAACGAAGATTCTCCTGTAGAGGATAAGTTTCCAGATGAATATTTGTTTGCAGTAACTACTAAAACTCCTTGGTATGCAGATATTGCTAACTATTTGGTTACAGGGAAGCTACCTCCACACTTATTTCCTAATGAGAAAAGGCAAATCATTCAGGAGAGTTCAAAGTATTCATGGATTTCTAATGAATTGTTCAAAACAGGGCTAGATTGTGTGATCAGAAGATATGTTCGGGAAGATGAAATGCCTGACATCCTTAAGGCATGTCATGATGAACCGTGCGGTGGACACTTTGCTGACAAGAGGACGGCCTATAAAATCCTTTCTTTAGGATATTATTGGCCTTCTCTCTTCAAAGATGCAAAACAATATGTTAGAAGGTGTGACAGCTGCCAAAGAGTTGGGAGACCAACTCTTTCAAATGAAATGCCATTACAGCCACAGGTACTCATCGAACCCTTTGAAAAATGGGCTTTAGATTTCATTGGACATATTAATCCACCATCTAGACAAAAGAAGTATATATTGGTTTGCACTGATTATGTTACTAAATGGGTAGAAGCCGAGGCATTGCCTTCTGCCACTGAAAATTCAGTTGTTCAATTTCTTTTTGAGGATATTTTTACTCGTTTTGGTGTCCCAAGAGAAATTGTGACAGATCAGGGAAGTCAATTTACATCTAACTTGATGGAGAAGCTGATGGAAGAATACAAAATCAAGCACAGAAAATCTACTCCATACCATCCGCAAGCAAATGGTCAAGTGGAATCCACAAACAAAGTTCTTGAGAGCATCATCACCAAAATTGTTCATCTCCATAGAAGAGATTGGGCAGAAAGGCTTCCTGAAGCCTTATGGGCCTATAGAACTACATGGAGGAATACAACAGGACATTCTCCCTATGAACTTGTTTATGGGAAAGAAGTCCTGCTCCCCATTGAGTTTCAAGTCAAGACCTTCAAGATGGCAGTTCAGTTGGGGATGAATCTATCAGAAGCCCAAAAGCACAGAATGGAGCAGCTGAATGAGCTAGATGAAATAAGACAAGATGCAATTTTAAGGACTGATCTAGTTCAGCACCAAAGAACTAAGTGGCATGACAGATATATCAAAGAGAAAAAGTTTCAAAAGGGAGATTGGGCGTTACTGTTTGATTCCAAGTTTAAAGACTTCAAAGGGAAATTTCAGACTCATTGGCTTGGACCATATGAGATTGATGAAGTCTTTAGCAATGGAGCAGTTCGAGTCAAAACTATTGATGAGTTTCAAACTCCTCTTATTATGAATGGCCACCGATTGAAAATTTATCATAAGCCACTCTCAAAAGAGGACTTTGTCAAAATGTTTCAAGAAAATTCTGCAATGAGGCTGGTGGAGAAGAATTCTTCTCCTCCATCAGCCTAGTCTTTGTTCCTTTCAGTTGAAAAAAAAAAAAAAAAAAAAAACTTTTGTATAAGCCTGAAAACCAATCGTAGATTGGCAGTCTTATACAGAAAATGTAGAGTGAAAATCAGGGACACCTGACACTCTATATTTTCCAAAAAAAAATCTCTCTTCCTTTCCATCTTCACTCCACCTCACTTGTCATTTCCATCTTCACCTCCATCTCATCTTCATCTCCATTCCACTTCACTCCACTTCATTTCCATTTCATTCCATTCCATCAATAAAAGTCCTTCTCAGGACTATTTCATTCAGTTAGTTCTTTTTCTAACTATATTTGTGCAGTTAAAGGGGTGTTGTCTCAGTTTCCACAGCTGGGAACCGTTTCCGCAGCTAGCACCAGTTTCCGCAGCTCGAAACGATTTCCGCAGCCAGCATCACTCTGTCTCTACAGCCAGCAGCACTCTGTTTTCAAAAAAAATCACAGTCAAAGGTTAGCATCATCATCACCAAAGGCAGCAAAGATATGAGGCATCTGCAAGATCAAAAAGCAATAATGGGTCAGAAGCCTTAATCAACAAATGGCAAACTTCCAAAGGTATGATCAAAATCTCTACCAAATAACAATTTAATGTCATTGTATGCATAGTTATTAGATCATGGAAATTCCACTAAATACAATGATTTGATATGACAAGATCCATATCACTCCTCTTCCACGATGATAATCCATCCACCTCATTCCTTTCTAACGGTCCCATAATCACTATTAATTCAAACTCGAAATGGGGCTGCTCTTTCATTTATTGGCCGTATGTGGAAGAAGTGACCTACTGTACTACGGCTCTCCTCCACCATAATTTCCGCAGCCAATGTTGAGACGTGGCGTAAGCCAACCGATTCAAAAGGACTCAGCCGTTATACTGCCCATTTATCACTCCACTCCCGCATGCAATTGATGCTAAACCCGTGACTGTTGTTTACCTCGTGCTCATACCATTCTCTGCTCTCCATTTCCGCTGCAACCTCCATAGCTTTGCTCTAAACCCTGATTACAGTCACTGCATACGCTTTGCATTTCGATTACGGCCACTCCACTTACCTTAAGAATCCCGTAATCAGCTTGTTTTTCCCTTGAACGTCCGCACACAGTAAAATTTTCAGCCGGGGTTGAAAGCTGAGAATGGGAAAGTTACTCAGAGCTGAACCTGAGGGCCAAAAATACTTGGAGGGGTATCCGCAGACGAAGGAGTTATTGAAGAAAGCAAAGTGGCTGAAATTTATTCAAAAGTTCAGAGGTTATAATAAGGAAGTCACTAAGGCTTTTGCTCGGTCCTTTAATGGACACGTAGTGGAGGTAGGGGACTTGAAATTTACAATAGCAGAGGCCACGATAGAAGCAGCAACGAATTTACCACAAGAGGGAGATAGATGGTTTAAAAACAGAGGTCTGGATGATCAAGGATGGAAAGTCATGCTCAAAAACCCAGGTATGGATACTTCTATATTTACTAAAGGAATTCATGTGCATGTAATCAAAGAGGAATGGTCTGCGCTGTTATTACTTGTTCAGAAGTTTATTACATGCGAGGGTCGTTTTGGCACCATGTACATGTATCATGCAAGGATTATGATGAATTTTATGGAAGGCCGTGCCCTTAATTTACCTTACTTTCTGTTAGCAAGCCTGACGAAAATGAGCTCTACTGTTCAGAAACATGTAGGCCATATTGAATCCCACCTTTACCATCACGGGCTCATCAGAATTCTCATTGAAGATCAATTGAAAAATAATAACGATACTTTGGAAAAGTTTTTGATCAGAAATCACTTCCAAGAAGTGACTGAAGCCTCTGCCAACAGTTTCCCAAAAATCCCAAAAAGAAGTAGGAGGAAAGAAAGAAATGTTACAGCCCAGGACCTTCCTACAGTAGACACTCAGGAAACTGTTCATGAGGAAGAAGAAGAGGGAGCTAGAAATAAGAAACAGAAAAAGGACAAAGGAAAGATAACTATTCAAGAGACATATCTATCCCCTGAACCATCTGTAGAAGAAGAATCTCAAACTTTGGCAGAAAGGTTAGCACATCTTCAAGTTGCTGCCTCAGCAAAGAAACAAAAAGAAAAACAGAATGCACAGAAAAAGAGCACTAGTCCACATGTGAGGAGGATCAGTAGGCTCAAAGGAAAGAAAAGTGTAACCCAAGAAAAAAAATCACACTTTATTGATTTAGGTGAAGGAACACCTGAAAAAGGTCCAGCTCAGCAAGACATTGAGGCAAGTCCTCCACGTGAGGAAAGTCCTTTTCATCTGGAAAGAGAAAACAGTCCCCCTTTACAAGAATTTGAGTTCAGGCCGAGAAAAACACCTGAGGTAGATTCCACCCAGCAAGAAGCATATAACTACTTAGAGTCCTTGGAACAATCAGCTACAGGACCAAGCACTACCTTGCCACTTGATGCACAAGTGCAGTCTTTAAAACAGGAAGTGTTTGAGCTAGAAGTCTTAAACAGGCACATTAAACAAGAAAATGAAGCATTAAAAGAGAAAAGTAAGGTGGACAAGATTGTCCATGAAAATACCATACTTCACTTAGGACTGTGGCAGAAGAAGAATAGAAAGTTGAAGAAAAAGTGTAAGAAGCTGAGCAGGGCATTGATTAATTTGAAGTTCAGGTGTCTAGTCAAGAAACCAAGGACCATTTTGGCATCAAGGAGAAAGAGAAGAAGGCTGGATGTTCTTGCAGAAACATCAGAGCACATGGATTGAGGAAAAGAACTAAGTTTTGGTTGCATGAGGACATGCAACACCTTCACAGTGGGGGTATGTAGAGCCTTGAACCTGTACCTTCCCATACACCTCTCAGCCTCCTTTTCCCACTCATTTCATCCACCAAGTTGATTAAATCATTGTATTTTAGGACTTTTTACATGGTTTTCTAACTATGCTAAGTGACTGTTGTTTGGTTTAGAATTTTGGTTCAGAGTGCTGCGTTTCCGCAGCCAACATAGGTTTGCGCAGCTGATCCAGGTTTCTGCAGCCAGCACAGGATTCCGCAGCTGTTTTATTAAACGATATGTTACAGGTGTCCTCTGAGAAGATGAGCCACATGGGCAAGTTCCAGGGGTCAAGGACATGGCACGTGTCCCTCCAGATCACCCAGAACAGCCATAAAAGCCCGCGGTCAACGAGGAGGCAAATACCGGTCAACAGAAGTGTTCAGCGGTGGCACGGCTCTGCGTTGCTCTGTTTTTGGGCACGTGAAGCTAGGTGGCATCATCCTCAGCCACGGAGACAATCTAGAAGCACGAATCCAACAGCCATATTCTCCAGATTGAATGAACACAATGACAGTTACCTAGATCCGGGGACGCAGAGGATTCACGTGTTTTTAAAAAGCTGGTTGAATAGCATAGATCTCGTTAAAGTAGTTTGCTTTCTCCTTATAAATAAAGCGTCCTTGAACGCTGTAGAGTTAATCGTTTTGGTAATCATTTTTGTATGTAATTTTGAACTCCCCACTGTACTTTTACATTTGCTGTCAATACATGAGAAGACTGTTTTGCATTTAAGCGTATAACTGCTCCTTGAACCGGCTGAAGTAGGCAGAGGGCCCCTGTTTGCTGAAGCCCTGTACAGTAACCTTTAATTTCCTACATTTCTTTTTCTTGTTTCATGTATATTAGCTGTACAGATGTCTTTTAAATTGATGCGTTTTTATTTCTTTTCAACATGTATATTAGCTGTACATAAACTTTGATTTCTGTTGATTTACATTTCTGCACTTTTATGTTCATGACTGATCAGTGTGTTATGCAGGTTTCTTAGGCAAGCCCGGGACAGTTTTCGTTCTTTTCTTTTCATAACTAGTGGCATGCGTGATCATCTTGTCTATGTTGCTGACCTTCATTGTTTTGCAGTTTTGATTTTCCTTACTGTCATTTCTTTAACTTGCATATTTACTTTCTGCTCTTAGATATCAAGTTGTTCATCATCTATTGATGGTTCCTTTTCCATAATCAAATAACTTTATTGGGAGCCAAAATATCACTTAGTATAGCTTGATTTAGTTTGCTTTAGAACTCACATTACTTGACTTATTCATAACTGTTTCTTACATGATAAATTCAGCTGAAAGGCAAAAGGTTAAGAGAAAGTTAAAGTATTGTGACTAGTCTCTTTTATGTAGTTTCACTTAGATTTCACATTGCTTAACATTTCATGATATCTTTTCATAGAGAAGATTAAGTTGAAGAGTTGAAATAGTGTGAGATAGTTGCTCTTACTTTTAGTTGGATTTAATATAGATTTCATTTTCATTTTCATTTAGCAGCAGAGATACTGGGCCGATGTCATTAGTCTTTTATTTGATGTCTTTATTTTCCTTTAAGAGTTGATTTTATTGCAGTTGTTGTTCAAGCTTTCTTGTAGAATACTTTTTAAGTTTAGAGAAATCATTTAGAGATCACCACAATCATCCACATTTCACTTGCTTTATTACACTTTCATCACATCACAGTAGGAAAGATACATTCGAAAACAAACTTAAAAAAGCTAAAAAAGACAAAATACTAAGAAAACGGTTACCTTAGTACATATAGTACACCTCACTTCATCAGCTTACGAGCCCCGGGTTGACATTTAAAAGTTTCAATTTAGACTTCACTAAATTGACCAAACACACAACCTATTGTAATTCCAGTAACAACAGGTACAAAACCAAGCTCATCTTCCTCTGGTATTGCATCAACATCAAAAACAGTTGAAAAAACAAAACTATCACAGGAATTGCAAGCATAAAAGCAGCAGAATGAAAATTTACTCCAAAAGTTCCAAACTGTGGAGTCACAGAAGGTCAAAAATGATACATTGTATGTAGAGGAGATGCAAAAGTCACACAGGCTAGAACTCAGGGTTAAAAAATTAGAGAGTAAGTCTCTAATGGCAGACACTTTGGCCCAAGCCAAAGAGGACATCTGGTTAGATATCAGTCACTCCATAACAGAAGTATGGCCATCCATACAAATCATTTTTTAGCAACAGGAGTTAATTTCCAAATGCAGGATAGAAATTGATAAGCAAAGGGAGGCTTTGAAGACAAAGCCTAAGGAAGAAGCAAGAATGATTAAAGTATTGAACTCCAAGACTAAGCAAGAGTTACAGGAAATCAGTGTTTCAGATAGGACAACTACTATTTTGGAAATTAAGACAGTCCTACAAAAGAAGAATTTATTGACACAGCTGAAGACAAAATGTGAAACTTTGAACGTTGTTGTCCGAAGATTTCATTCCAAATTCAATGTGTTGAGCAAGAAAGGTTTACCAGGGTTAGTCTCATCAAATGATCAATTAGTCAAATTGGAGGATTACTGTGAAAATTTATATACTATTGCAGTAGATAACAGTCAATTTTTAGGGATAAAAAGACATATTACAGGGAAAGAGTTTCTGGAAGCCTTGAACTTTGACCTCACAATCAAACATGAATTTGAACACCTTTTTCTCACTAAATAGAATTTTGAAAGATTTATCGAAGTTGATGAGATATTTAGAAGGATGGTAAATTTGGAGATACCAAGTGAAGAGAGGTGGGATCAACTATGTGAAGGGATTAATTAACTTTTTGATCCTAACAAGAAGATAGCACAACAGCTTTTGGAGGGCCAATCATCAATAACTCCCTGCCTAATAGGTACACATCATCCAACAGTTTTCTTTTCCTATTCTCCTTCAAGCTATTTTTGTAATTAGTTTAAGATATTTTGTTTAGTATATAAACTAGTATAAATAACTCTCTTCCACGAGTTATTAAGGGTTGCACCCATGCATAAGCACTTTGTAAGCATTCTATGTACACAGCGTTTCTAGGTCACTAATGATAAAGTAGAGGATTTTGAATTTTGTTCCATACAGTTTCGTTTCTCTTGTAAGTTTTTCTAGTGTATCTTTCAATCTGTATTCTACATATGTTTGAGTTTTATGAAGATAGCTAGGTAAGTATAATTGTGTTTCAGTTATTCTTAAATTCTTTTATGAATTTATAATCATTAAAGAGAATGGGTTATTGAATTATCTATTTAAGTATCTCCATCTAAATCATTTATAATCTTAATTATATTTTTTTTAAATTTCAAACATTGGTTGAAGGTTTTCCTACTTGTGATTATTTAATTTTCTATCTGAAAACTAAAGTAGTCATACCCTCTTGCTATTTCTACTTAACATTAACAAAAACTTAAAATCACTGTGTGGAATTAAATAGAAGCCCTCTGTTTACTGGTTAGTATTATCCAAAAGGTTAAACATCATTGTTATAATTTATTTAATACATTGGTCCTCCAACTAAATCAAAACCAACAAAACATTATAGATGTTTTGGCATAACCAATTTACCTTAGGTTATCTCAAAGGAAAACATGCACACAACAACATTCATACTCCTGAATACCCGTGCATGATAATCCTATAGACTAGTGATGAGCTGCAGGAGATCTTCATAGTTCCAGATCTGACTCCGGATGCGTGCTTTCAGCTCGACCGCTCTGGCCTTCATCATCTTAGGCAAGTGTAGCGAGGCTCCCCTGTATCTCATTGTCCATGTTTGCATGTAATCAACAACAGTATGTACGTTTGATAAGATACATGATCTCCTTGCACATCGATGTTGCCAACCGTTGAGATGGGAAACTACCTTATGCATGGTACCAAACTTGGAATACAACACCCACATGACTATGTCAAGGGACAATATTTCATCCAATATTGCCTTCTTCAACTCTGCTCAGGCAGACGCTATAACCAATTCTCCTCCTTTCTTGGCCGCCTGTAATTCCTTAGCCATTCGCTCATTCTCAGCTATCAGGAAGTGAACACTCGAACTAGTGGCTTCGGCATATGCTTTGGTAGCATCGGTCAATGCTGTTGGATTTTTTCACACTTTAGACATGATCAATCTTTCCTCAAACTGCATATGAGATGTGTGATCATCCGGAATCGACACTCTACGAGATTGCACAACTCTATGTTGGAACTAATCGAGTGAGATGTTGTGCATCTCCTCCTCTGGATTGTCTCCAAGGATCTCAGTGTCTCCTTGGTCGCTTGGGACTTGCTCCGCTTCTGGATCCAGTGAAGTTGGTGGATTGACCTCTTACTAGTGAGGCATGAGGTCGATGTGTTGCTCTAAGTCCTGTTGCTCCATGTTTGTATCCATCTTCTCAAGTGCTTGTTCAATCTCTTGAGAAAATACCGGTTCCTACGATGGCTCACCATGCCTGCCTAATGCTAGTTATTCGGATGAGTCGACTACCTATACGGGCGTAGTTTCATCTGTCTATACATGTTGCACCCCCTCTTGTACATGTTCCTGTTGTGCTTCCTTCTCTTGTCTATGTAGCTCCTATTCCTTTCAGAGTTGCTCCTTCAACTCATGCAACTCCTTCTCTGTTTCCTCCATTCCTTGTTTTTGTCTTCTCCTTTGTGCGTTCTCTTTTCCTCTATTTCCAAAGCTTATTTTTGAACAAGTGGGTCTACTTAGAACTTGTAGCTTTGTTCCTCCTCCATGCTATTGACAATCTTCCTCTTACCCTTGTCACGCACTGGTATGTTTACCTCTGCTACTGCTTCATCTGGTGCTTTCCGGGATGCTACTTCACGTTGGTTTGCTAGCCATTCCACAGAGAGGTTGACCAATTCATTAGTTCTGGAGAAGCTGGTACAATATCTCCATGGGTCTTCCTCCGCCCAATGACATGCGCCGTGGATCCAAGTAAAATGTACTCTCGTGTAGTCTTCTTTCACAAGACAATGCGAGTCATATGGATAGTAACTTACGGCGTCAAATGGATATTTCTTCATCACCTCCACTTCGATATCTGCATGCTTGAAATTATGTATCTCGTATAACCCGATCCGCAATGGAAGAGCAGGCCAAGGTGCCTTCTTGTTTCGGTGCAGCTTAGCTGACAATCCTGTCGAGATGTGATATGATACTTCCTGCATGACGAGTTTGTCCAAGGAAAACTTAGGTAGAACATGCAGAGGATTCTCTGCAATGTACATTCGTATGAATGTGCCGGGCAGTGAGGCATACCAATCTGCTATATCAAACAGTGCCTCCATTGCCACCTTCAACATGCAACGTGGATCCTATTCAAATATCATCTTTTACATTGGGGTGAAAAAATGATCGGACAGTTGTGTGATAACTCCTTTGAAGTTGCATTCAAACAACATCTTATAATAAGTGCTCATAGAGGTCTCTGCCGATGTCCATGCCCACTTCAAGCCCGAGAACTCCTGATGGGCACAGATAGTTGTTGGGTTGTGTTATATTCTTTTAGCCCACGTAGTCAACCGGGGGGTTAGAGGGGGGGCAGAACCCCCCCCCCCACCCCATTTCGTTGCGCCAATTGCATAGCGGGAGGGGGTCACAGGGGGTTTGAGGGGTGTAGGTAACCCCACTCTATAGGGTCTGGGGCAGCTCCCCCGAAAATTTTGTTTTTGGACCCTATATTAGATTGGGTGGACCTACCTATGGTTTTCTGCATGATTTTTCACACATGGTTTTGGACGCGATGGTTTTCGGTCCATGGTATTGGATGCTTCGGCATGTATAAATATGTATTGTAACATTGAAAGGAACATAATGAAAAATAAAGCTGGTAGTCCCGGTTTTGGGATCCAGGGGAAAATATCTATGTATATTTGTTTTATGTGTTATGCTCTCACATTGTTTATTTTCTGTGTTTTAGAATTCGTATGCAGGTAATTAATGTACGGGGTTAAAACCTACATTTTGTATCAGAGTTGTTTTGGCTTCAAGGGGATGCCTTTGTTGCTTAGGGGTTTCGTTCGGGCCTGTGGTAGATCATGTTCAATGGGAGATCTGCGAGATCGATTCTGGTGGTGAAAGAAGATGGCGAGCAGTGGAAATATAGAGATCGAGAAATTTAATGGTCAGAGTTTTGAGTTGTGGAAACTCAAGATGGAGGATCTGTTGGTGGATAAAGATCAGTGGATCGTGGTAGATCTGGGTACTAAACCAACAGGAGTGTCCGATGAAGAATGGAAGAAGTTGGATCGGAAGGCAAAGAGCACAATACAATTGTGTGTCTCAGATTCAGTATTGCTAAATGTATCAGGGGAAGCTACGGCGAAGGCTTTGTGGGACAAGTTAGGGACTTTGTACCAATCTAAGTCTCTGGTGAATAAACTGTTCCTGCGGAAAAAGTTGTATAACCTGAGGATGAAAGATGGAGACTCGGTGATAAATCACCTGAATGCATTTAATACTGTGGTAAGTCCGTTATTGTCTATTGATATTAAAATCTCATATGAAGATAAGTGCATCAATTTGTTGTGTTCTCTACCAGATTCATGGGATAGTCTGGTTATAGCAATAGGCAACAATGCAACTACTTTGCAGTTTGATGAAATAGTCTCATCCTTGTTGATGGAGGAGATGGGATGGAAAATTATGGAGAGCCAAAATGGTGATGCCTTGTCTGTACGATGATGGTCCCAGAACAGAAACAACAATAATTCATCGAGTGGGAGATCTAAATCTAGAGGGAGATCCAAATCTCTAGGAAAACTTGTAAAGGTGGTGTGCCGGAAATGTGGAATGGAAGGGCACTATAAAAGGGACTGTAAATCTAAAGCTCTTGATAAAGGAAAGGGATCTGATGATGCTCCTTCTGCAAAGGTGAAAACCACCTCAGATGAAGGTGGGGATGTGTACTTGGCTTCTTCAAGTACACATGGAGATCATGAGGCATGGTTGGTTGACTCAGGTGCATCCTTTCACTTCATTCCCCATAGAGAGTGGTTTTGCGAGTATGAGAAATATTATGGTGGTGACGTCTTCTTGGGGCATGACAGGAAGGCTAGAATCGTTGGTTGCAGCAAAGTAAAGTTGAAGTTGTAAGGTGGAAGGGTAAGAACACTTCCGGGTGTTCTGCATATTCCTGCATTGGCCAGAAATCTAATTTCTGTAAGCAAGCTGGATGATGCAGGTGTAAAAACAGTGTTCGAGAAGGATACCTGCAAGATGGTTCAGGGAGCACTGGTATTAATGTGGGGAGTTTGGATTGGAACTCTGTATAAGCTACAAGGTAGCATTGTTAATGATGGGTGCAACAGTTCTATGGTTCCTGAAAGTGGAGCAGAAAATCTGGTGGTCTCTGGAGAGAAGACCATGTTGTGACATCAAAGGCTTGGACATATTGGAGAGAAGGGCCTTCAAATACTTCATGGTAAAGGTATGGTAGAAGGTATGAGTAATAGCTCTCTGGATTTTGATTTCTATGAAAATTGTGTATATGGGAAGCAGAATCGGGTGAGTTTCCCCTCTGGTGGTAAGAGGGCGAAACATATATTAGAGCTTGTGCACAGTGATGTGTTCGGAACTGTGAAGGTTCCATCACTCGGTAACTCTGTGTACTATGTATCATTTATAGATGACTTCTCAAGGAATACATGGATATATTTCCTTAAGAATAAAGATGAATTCTTTGATAGGTTTAAAGAATTTAAGGCTCTAGTGGAAAACTAGACAAAGAAGAAAATAAAGGTGTTGAGGATAGATAACGGTGGAGAGTTTTGCAATAAGGAATTTGAAGAATTCTGTAAGAGTTGTGGTATAGCACGGTAGAAGACTACTCCATATACACCTCAGCAAAATGGAGTTTCAGAAAGAATGAACAAGAAGTTGATGGAAAGAGCAAGAAGCATGTTCAGTGGTGCCGAGTTAGGACAAAAATTCTGGGCAAAGGCGGTGGAGACTGCATGTTACCTAGTCAACATATCACCTTCATCAGCGTTTTAAGATAAGACTCCACAAGAGGTATGAACTGGTAAGGAACCATCTCTTTCACATCTGAGGGTATTTGGATGTGATGCATATGTACATGTTCCAAAGGAGAAAAGAACCAAGTTGGATAATAAATATGAAAAGTGCATCTTTATTGGGTATAAGGATGGTTTAAAGGGTTATAATCTTTGGAACCCAATAACAAGGAAGGTGTGTACAGTCGAGATCTGGTGTTCAGAGAGGTGAAAGACGTTATTAAACATGAAGTCCAACCAAAGGAACCTGAGAAGATAGAGTTTGAGCTAAAAGAGGAAGAATCAGACTCTACAGCAGAGGAGGAATTAGAAGATGAAGAGCCACAAACTCCAGGTGTGAGAAGATCAATTCGAGAAAGGAGGCAGCCATAAAGGTATAGTCTATCTACTTTCTGTTCAAATTTTTATTTATCTATTACTGATGATGATCCCAAAATTGTGAAGGAAGTAGTAGATTCAAAGGATGGAAAAATCTGAAAAGAGGCCATGGTTGATGAAATGTCATCCTTGCACAAAAATGAGGCTTGGGAACTGGTGGAGTTACTGGCTGGAAGGAAACCCATTGGCAGCAAATGGGTGTTCAAGAAGAAGACAAATGCAGAAGGAAAGGTGGAGAAATACAAAGCTCGGTTGGTAGCAAAAGGTTATTCCCAGGCGCCGAGAATTGATTTTGGTGATATTTTTTCTCATTTTGCCAAGGTAACTTCTATTAGATTACGTTTATCTGTTTCTGCTGCTTTTGATTTTCAGGTAGAATAGATGGATGTGAAGACAACATTTCTTCATGGGGATCTGGAAGAGGAGATCTACATGAAGCAACCTAAAGGTTTTGCAGTGATGGGTAAGAAAGAAATGGTATGAAAGTTAAAGAAGTCTCTGTAT
This sequence comes from Pinus tabuliformis, assembly GCA_031772625.1. Lineage (NCBI taxonomy): Eukaryota > Viridiplantae > Streptophyta > Pinopsida > Pinales > Pinaceae > Pinus > Pinus tabuliformis. The sequence continues at coordinate 1,537,327,500 of CM062819.1, forward strand.
GGGATAAAACAGTCACCAAGGATGTGGTATCATAAATTTGATACATTTATACGGGGACTTGGCTTCACCAGAAGCAAAGCATATCACTATGTGTATTTTAAATTAATTAGTGGCCATGTTATTTATCTGGTCTTGTATGTGGATGATATTTTTCTAGTTGGAAATGACAAAGAAATTATCCAGGATTTGAAGACCCAATTGTCCTCCGAATTCAACATGAAAGATCTTGGTGCTGCAAATTATATTTTGGGCATGGAAATTAAAAGAGACCAAGCAAAGAGGAAGATTTGGTTAAACCAGAGGATGTCGAGACAATACTGTAGAGGTTTAATATGCAGGATAGTAAACCGGTGAAGGTTCCTATTCCTGTAGGTGTGAGGTTATCTGCTGAACAATGTCCCAAGACACAAGAAGAGGAAGAGGACATGTCTTGTGTTCCATATGCAAGTGCAATCAGTAGCCTGGTGTATGCAATGGTCTGTACTAGACCAGACATTGCACATGCAGTGGGAGTATTGAGCAAGTTTATGTCAAAACCAGGGAAGGAGCACTGGACAGTAATGAAGCGGGTTTTCAGGTATTTGCATGGCACTAGTGATTATGGTTTGTGCTACCAAGGAAGACCAGGATTGGACAGAGTGTTGGATATTCATGGCTTTGTTGATGCAAACTGGGTTGGAGATCTGGATAAGAGAAGATCTACAGGTGGGTATGTGTTTAACCTATTTGGAGGTGCAGTCAGTTGGATGAGTAAGAAACAATCTGTAGTGGCACTATCAACTACAAAGGCAAAATACATGGCAGCCACTCATGCAAGCAAGGAAGCAGTTTGGTTGCAGAGATTGTTTTCAAGTATGGGGTTAGTACAGGGAGATATAAGGATAGACTGTCATAGCCAAAGTGAATTTTTCTTGGCAAAGAACCCTGCATATCATTCAAAGACAAAACACATTGATGTTCAGTATCACTTTGTGAGGGATATGATAGAAGACAAAAAGGTGTTGCTGGTAAAGGTGGACACTTTGAAGAATACTGCAAATGCATTGACAAAATTTGTGAGCTCTGAGAATTTCTCTTGGTGTAGAGAAACAATGGCCATTGCAGGGCTACATAAATGACTAAGCTCTCTTGTGGCCCCCTGTGGAAAAAAAACAACAAGTGGGAGAATGTTGGATTGTGTTATATTCTTTCCATGACTAGCCCACGTAGTAAATCGAGGGGTTAGAGGGGAGGCAGAGGCCCCCCCTTCGTTGCACCAATTGCGTAGTGGGGGGGGTCACAAGGGGTTTGAGGGGTGTAGGTAACCCAACTCTATGGGGTCTGGGGTAGCGCCCCGGAAAATTTTGTTTTTGGACCCTATATTAGGTTGGGTGGACCTACCTATGGTTTTGTGCATGATTTTTCGCACATGGTTTTGGACACGATGGTTTTCGGTCCATGGTTTTGGATGCCATGGTTTTTAGTCCATGATATTGGATGCTTTGGCATGTATAAATATGTATTGTAACATTGAAAGGAACATAATGAAAAATCAAGTTGGTAGTCCCAGTTTTGGGATCCAGGGGAAAATCTCTGTGTATATGTGTTTTATGTGTTATGCTCTCGCATTGCTTATTTTCTGTGTTTTAGAATTCGTATGCAGGTAATTTCTATACGGGGTTTAAAACTACAATTGCATCCAAGATGTAAGCATACATGTAGATTTTTTCTTGCTAACCTTTGGGTGTTTTCGAGCTCTTGTTATCTGTTTCTTCGGCTAGTGAGCCAACATATCAGACCAGTTGCATGCTTTGCCTTCTCTGGCTAGTTAGTCCAATGCGATCACCCAACTTTGTGGGAAGGTTTCCATGCTCTCTTAGCCATACAAGCGACATAAAAAGATGACCAAGTATTGATATGCCTTCTGTAGTATCTTCGTCTTGTAGACCTAGTTGGGTTTCATCCTGAATTTAGCATGATCCTTCACCCAGTTCTTCAAGATATCCCTAGAGTTGGCATTGTTGTTAGGTATGCTGAAGGGTGTCTCCATGGTGATCACCACCTTTGACATATGATACATCTTTTCATAATCCCTTGCCCTAAAGGTCGCAATCTCCATCCCGCTGACACTCCTCAAAGTCATCGTCTCGAGGTCACTGTGTGAGATGATCCAATGTATCATGTCCACTCATGGGAGCACGAGATACCTGCATGCAATCTGGTACAATCTGGACTTATGGATGTTCACATCGACCTGGCGGTCTTCGAGGTCTTCCCCAAATGTGCCTGCAAATTCATCATTGACCTCTTGTCATTTCAGCTTCATGTCCTTGTCTACAATCATCTTGGTATCTTCATAGATCCACAAACTTGTAGAGACTCGCTCAACTGCTGCACCAGTTGCACTTCTGTCAATGTCATTTGATCCTATTCTCTTGGAGGCCATTGATCCTAAGCTGCTGAGAGGCGGACGAACAATTGCTAGATCTGGACACATAGCGACATGCATGGCATGAAATATGTCAACTAAAACCAAAGAAAAATGAGGAACGACATGCAACATACTTGGAGATTGACTGGCAAGGATTGAGCAATTTTTCCTAGGAGGGCGGGAGACTAGCTTCCAAAACTACACAAAAGGCCCAGTGATTTCATTGTGCCATTTCCTGGACCAACAATCACTACCTCTTAGAATTGCACAATGCAAGACTAGAGGATAATCACTAGGTAGAAATGCAAATTTTTCGAGAGGAAGGCAGAGCCTTCCCTCTCAGGATTGTGTAATGTTGTCTTGGTGAGGCAGAGTTCAGGCCAACGTTGCCTAGACCCCCGACGAGCAACTGAAATCAAATTTGAAAGTGAATGCATGGATACACTGCATGTAAGCATGAGTAAATGATCGTGCATGTAAACATTGAATGGGAGATTCGGAAATTGGAACAATCATGCATGCGTGTGAAGCGAGTCGCCGAATCGGCAACCGTTTGTGCAAAACATTGTCATGCATGCAACAATAATGAGATGCTAAAGAAAACTGAAATGGTGCTAGTACGAACTATTATGCATGCAAGAGGTAGTAAGCATTCACATAAACCAAGTAAACAACACTCACACGAGCCAAAACAGAAAAATGACGGAAATGCTACAAAATACAAGTTAAGAGGACTTACCCCTAAATAGTTGAGTTGGATGTGTCGAAGACTCCTGGATGTGATGTGGGATGTCAGAGATCCAAGATTGATGTTAATAAGTGAGCTCTGAAGCATCGAATAAATAATTTTGAGGCTCATGACGCACATGCCACAAATTTAGGAAAAAGCGACACTTGGAGGAAAGATTCTAAAACGATCTTTGCATGTAACCTCCAGCTGCTAAAAATAGCTCCCTAAAATCTAGGGATGCTTTTTGCATGTTTCTTTTTTCTATTTTGGGAAAAAGCAACCCATGCATGCAAGTCAAGTTTTCTCAGTCCCGGGTGGAACCGATCAACCCAATGGTACATGCAACAGCCTGCTTGACTGAGGGGAAAATTTGCACATTTCTGGGAGGGAGCTAGGCTGGCTGCCTAGAAGGATTATGCAATTTCTAGGCTGAGAATCCCTACTGAGACAGATTCTGCATTTTTTCAAGTGAAGGTTGATAGGCATAATTGCACAATTCTAGAGCCCAACGGGCTCCCAAACATGATTCCACAATTTCTGGAGGGAAGGCTAGTTCCCCTCCAGAATTGTGCAATATCTTGAGGGAGCTGATCAGCCTACATCTGGACCAAGTCCGAAGAAATAGACTATGAGGGGGATGCAACAAGCTATCATGGACAGGCTGGAAATCTGCTAGAAAACCATTGAATCTTGTGTACTTGACAGTGCAAGACTTGTTGCTGAGGATGGTTGGTAGGGAGGCTCCAAAATGAAGCTAAGGAAAAATTTTGGAGGGTGGTTGTAGCTACTACAACACTTGGCGACACAATGGTAGAACTCCAGCTCTCTGAATGGACCTTTTTCATGAAAATCAAGTCTAACACCTCCAAAAGTATTTTTACAGTTCTCAGTTCATCTTGGTTTCCACACTTGCTTGATTGTAAGATGTAGCATCTGCCAATCCCTTAATCATTTGACACACATTCCAAGCCAAGCCAACATAGTTGTTTCGATTAGGGTTGAGGGGTATATTGGTGCACAAGCAGTATAGTCATCAGAGTCTTAATTTCATCTCTGGTGTTGCTCTGCTGCTAGTAGACCTGGACAGTACCCTAATGGAGTCACGCAGGAACACAAGCATTGCTTCACTACCTGCGAGCCAGGTCAGTACCCTAGCAGAGTTACTTGCATCACCTCTCTGTGTAGGAAGCCTTTCTCTTCTTTCGCCTTATTCATTTTGAAATTTTGAAATTTTTCACTTTTCATTTTTTTCACTTTTCATAATTGTGCATAGCACTTATTCATTTTAGAGGCGGAAGAAGGTTCCTGACTTATTGAGAGCAAAAGAGTTTGTTCCTTCAGAGAAGTAGTTTATTATATACCTCTGACATGCTTGTTAAGGTTTTCCCCCTCACCTTACTCTACTTGACTGAGCTACCAAGGGTTAACAAAAAAACAACTGACTAGAGTAGGTGACACTAGTTAGTACGCAAGCTTTGTGTTTTCACCAAGGTTCACTTTGAACAGTATGTATTTTCCATCAACATATCACAGACTGAAGATAACAAGTTCTTACATAAGAGAGCATACAATAGATAACCAAATGTTGATAGTTGTACAAGTTCTCTTGTACTTTACCCAGCTTGTTTCAAGAGTCACACACGGTTTCATCTGAAACTAACCTATGAGCACAAAAAAAGCAAAAAACATAAAACAAAGTGAAACCAAAAATAAATGTGAAAGAAAAGTAGGTAAGCAAACAAGAAAGCAGACAAATAGACATGCGAAGAAAGTAAAAAAACAATCATGCAAGAAAACAACCAAAAGAAAACACTACTCCTACCCCTAAGCTAATGGTGTATGGGCCTGATCACGTGAAGTGATACTTCCAATGCAGCCACCGATGCATTCGTTGACCCATGTTGGTGAAGGCATGGTCCGCAAGCATCCCAGTTGTGTGAACCGACAAATAAGAAAGATATAACAATGAATAAAAAACACTCCATGTTTCAATGTGTCCACAGAACATAAGTGATTGAAAGTACATGACATGAAGTCCATGGACTTTTCATGGTGTTGTGCAACACTACGTGCAACTATTTAATCATATGCATACTCTTGTGTCATGCACATGTGCTTGTAATGTAAGATTCCTCCAATGCATGAGCGATGGGATTGTGCAGTTCAAGTGGAGAAAGTATGATCTATGTGTGATATTGATCTTCAATGCATACAAATGGGTGATGAGGAGCCTTGGGTGTTTCAACAATTTCCTGATCGGAAGTGAAACCAACCTTAGGATGGTGAGGCCCTGACATAACCATCATCTCAGGCTGAAGTGCATCAACAGTCTGGGGGTTTCGAATTTGTCGATAGATAGATCATCATAAACTAGTGGCTTTGAAAAATCAACTGCCATAGAATCATCACCGTGATCAAATATGGGAGCAAATAGATCACGATAGCTACGATCAGTAAAATCAATGATTTCATCAGCATCCTCATGATCTAATGAATCAAACAGAGGATTATATGAGAAGCAGACAAATTCACCCTCTGTGTTTCCGGAAAAGGCAGATGAAAAGTCAAGTGGATTTTCAATGAATAACTTATCCTCTCCATTTTCGAATGATGGACTGACATCTGGTGTGTCCTTCAAGTGATCAACAATGGGTACATCCGTAGATGGAGATACACATGTGAAATCATGGATGACAGGTTCACCAAAGATGTCAAGGAAGAACAGAGGAGGCTCAGACAGAAAGGAATCATCCTTCGCCAAGTGTTGATGCTCAAGCTCCCAATCATACACTTCATAAATGATAGCGCATGTTGGTTGTGCAACACCAACTCTGTCGATGGATTGATCCTCATTCAATGATGACAAGTGTAGATTCCGGAATGGAATAACACAAGACAGTATCATCCGGAGGATCATCTTAGTACAAAGACGAAGGTTGTGGTACAAAATGCATGTGACAACTCGATGGACTCACAACCAAATCTACGCGAAAACTAAGTGAAGTGATGTTGGGAATATGTGACAGTTGAACAGATGTGTGTGCCTATTATCCCGCATCACTCTATAGTGGTGGGGTTATTTGATGAGGGGACGGCGGATAGTCACTTGTGACAGTGACCATGTCCATATGTGATTGTGCAGATCCATCACTGAAGTACGTTGAGTGAGGCTTGGGCTCAAACTTCTTCTTGGGATGGACTGATCTATTAAGACAATACTCAAATCTATCCCAAAGATAAGGAAATTTCATCTGGCTTTCCAAAGCTTGAAAATGCAAATCACGGAAGCGGTGCCAAAAATCCATATGCGATTCATGTGGAACCTTCCATTGTTGTAACATTTTTTGGTCAAAATATTATGGATCAAAATGATGGAAAGTATCTTCAATGAGATCACAAAAATGCTCAAGTGAGTGCATGCTATCAGCCGGTAGGCTGCAACACCATCATCGTGGGAATTCGCGAATTACGTGTGCAAGTAGCATACTAGAATTTTTGTCAGAACATCCATCTTCCTTGACAAGCATGGCAAGGAAGTCATGTATGAACATAGGCCAGGCCACTTCGTCTTCACCATCATACGTGAATTCAAACAAGAGATAAAAAACTCCCTCGTGATGTGGAGAGGTTCGGCATGCAAAAAACATCATTGAGGGAGGAGTGTAACAGAATCCATGATAGATGTGCAAAGGTTCAAAACAGGATGAGAGTACACATCTTGTCATCTGGCCCTCCTTCTAGTGCCAGAAATTTTGACATTGCTGGACCCACCAACATCTCAGGGGATCTTCCTGTTAAGAAGTCTCAATTACACCTCAGACCATTTGGTGTAGGAGTCCCAGCAGTGGGTCATATGGTATCACCTTGACCACATTTTTGCACAGAGGCAAGTAAGATGTCTCTGTTGGTATAAAGGGTGTGACAGTTGTGGCGAGTCAAGGAAGGTGCATGAACGGTTATAACATGCGGAAAGTGGGGTGAGTACACCCCTTGGAAACATGTAATAGTACGTGGCTTGGAAGGGAACACACGAGTGAAGATGCATCACAAACTGGAGAGAATTTCAGTGAGCAATCCAAAGTGATGGTTAAATCAATCAGCACATTTCAATAAGATTCATACATACTTATACAAAATATTCCATACATGCATGCGTAAGGAAACAAATGCATATATCATTTAGAGTAAACAAGATAGCTGGATTATAATACGACATATGCATGAAACATGTTGGCTCTATTATATTAAGAAGTGTAAGTTCCAGTCATACAATACATCCATGTCCAACCACTAGTTCCGATAGCAGAACGTTACAACCACAACCGCCTGCTCCTCCAAAGAGATATACTAGCTTTGTACAGTGGAGAATCCAAGGCTCGTTACAATATTGTCCAAGCTTTCTCTAAGATACTCCTATCGGAAGCTTGGATGACCAAAATCCTATACAATGAGTTATGTGGGACTATATATAGCAAAGGGAGGGGTGGCCCTTGACATTCCCCTTTGTGACAGTCCATCTACCCTCATGACTCTTCATCTACTCTATAACTGTTACATCCAACTATCGATACTTGAACTTACACTTGACAAGACATTACATACAATCTACACATGTACCCATGTGATACAAAATAGGATTGATCAAGCCATGCAAGACATCACTATGACTCGGAAAACTATTGGAAGACCATCTCTTCGACATTTGCATGGTGGTCAACAGTAGCGAACTGATGCCAAGCTCGATAGCGTGTGAGGTTGTCTGTGTACTCTAAGGTGACATCTTTCTAGAAAAAAACTCTTGCCTCCATAGCATCCAGGTAAACTCCTCGAGCTCCTCTGTCCAAATCGTCTGATAGCATTCACATCATTGTCTTGAGTGTGGTCGGACCAGCAACATACTTGTGCATGGTGTCTTCACTAATCACCAAGTCTTGGCTGGTGACTATGTGCATCAACTCGTCAAAGTATGAGTCAAGTTCTAGTTGGACCTGTGCCTTTGTCTTCACCTCGATGAGTGTCCCAGTAGATGGATTGCATGTGCACGCACAGCAACATCCATACTCCTGAATACCCGTGCATGAGAAGCATGTAGACTAGTGATGACCTGCGGGAGATCTTCATAGTTCCGGATCTAACTCCAGATGCATGCTTTCAACTCGACCACTCTGTGCTTCATCATCTTAGGCAAGTGTAGCATGGCTTCCTTGTATCTCATTATCCATGTTTACATTTAATCAAAAGTAGCATGCACGTTCAATAAGATACGTGCTCTCCTTGCACATTGTTGCTGCCAACCGTTGAGATGGACAACTTCCTTATGCACGGTACCAAACTTGGAATACAACGCCTGCATGACTATGTCAAGGGACAATACTTTATCCATTATTGCCTTCTTCAACTCTACTCGGGCAAACGTTGTAACCAATTCTCCTCCCTGCTTGGTCGCCTGTAATTCCTTGGCCATTCGCTCATTCTCAGCTATCAGGAAGTGAACACTCGAGCTAGTGGCTTCGGCATATGCTCTTGTAGCATCGACCAATTTTGTTGGATGTTTTCGCACTTTAGACTTGATCACTCATTCCTCAAAGTTTGCAAGATATGTGTGATCATCTAGAGTCGACACTCTACGAGATTGCACAACTCTATGTTGGGACTCATCAAATGATATGTTGTGCATCTCCTCCTCTGGATTGTCTCCAAGGATCTCAGTGTCTCCTTGGTTGCCTGGGACTTGCTCCGCTTTTGGATCCGATGAAGCTTGTGGATCAACATCTTAGTGGTCAGGCATGAGGTTTATGTCTTGCTCTAACTCCTGTTTCTCCATGTCAGTATCCATCTTCTCAATTGCTTGTTCAATCTCTTGAGAAAAGTCTTGCTCCTACGATGGCTCACCCTGTCTACCTGATGCTAGCTGTTCGGATGAGTCGACTACCTATACGGGTGCAGTTTCATCTGTCTATAGATGTTGCGCCCCCTACCATACCTATTCCTCTTGCGCTTCCTTCTCCTATCTGCGCAGCTCCTATTCCTTCCGGAGTTGCTCCTTCAACTCATGCAACTCCTTCTCTGTTTCCTACATTCTTCATTTTTCTCTCTGCCTTTGCGCATTCCTCTCATAGCGTTGTTGCCTCTTTGCCTCTATTTCCAATGCTGCTTTCTGAACAAGTGGGTCTTCTCGGAACCTGTAGCTTTGTTCCTCCTTCATGATGTCGACAATCTTCCTCTTGCCCTTGTCGCGCACTGGTATGTTTACCTCTATTGCTGCTTTCTCGGATGCTACTTCACACTGGTTTGCTAACCATTCCACAGTGAGGCTGACCATTCATTGGGTCTAGAGAAGTTGTGACAATATCTCCATGGGTCTTCCTCCACCCAACGACATGCCCCATAGATCCAAGTAAACTGTACTCTCATGCAGTGGTCTTTCACAAGACAATGCGGGTCATATGGATTATAACTTCAGGCGTCGAATGGATATTTCTTCATCTCCTCTGCTTCGACATCCACATGCTTGAAATTATGTATCTCGTATAACCCGATCCACAATGGAAGAGCGAGCCAAGGTGCCTTCTTCTTCCGATGCAGCCTAGCTGACAATCCTACCGAGATGTGATATGATACTTCCTGCATGACGAGTTTTCCTGCATGACAATTTTTTCCAAGGAAAAATTTAGTAGAACATGCAGAGGGTTCTCTGTTTTGTACATCCATATGAAGGTGTCGAATGGTGAGGCATGCCAATCTACTATATCAATCAGTGCCTCCATTACTGCCTTCGACATGCATGGTGGATCTTGTTCAAATATCATCTTGTACACCGGGGTGACAAAATGATCGGACAATTGTGTGATAACTCCTCTGAAGCTGCATTCGAACAACATCTTACAATAAGTGTTCTCAGAGGTCTCTGCTATCGAGCTCTTATTACTTGTTTCGTCGACTGGTGAGCCAACATGTCGGACCACTTGCATTCTTTGCCTTTTCTGGCTAGTTAGTCCAACACGATCACCCAACTTTGCGAGAAGGTTTCTGTGCTCTCTTGGCCATACAAGTGACATGCAAAGATGACCAAGTATTGATACGCCTTCCACAGTATCTTCGTCTTATAGACCTGGTTGGGTGTCATCCTAAATTTGTTCAGCTCCTTGACCCAGTTCTTCAAGATATCCCTGGAGTTGGCATTGTTGTTGGGTATGTTGAAGGGTGTCTCCATGGTGATCACGGGCTTCGACATATGATACATCTATTCATAATCCCCTTCGCTGAAGGTTGCAATCTCCATCTCGCTGACACTGCTCAAATTCATCGTCTCGGGGTCAGTGTGTGAGACGATCCAACGTATCATGGCCACGCATGGGAGCATGGGATACCTGCATGCAATTTGGTGTTGAAAAGTGTGCAAAAACAAATGCTTGTTGAGAATGCAACAAGATGATGGAGCTTAGTGGAAAGGAGTCACCTTCACTAAGTGGTCCCGCAGGCAAGTTTTGGCGCAAAGTCTATTTTTAGACATATGGATCATGGTCTATGAGTTGCAGTTTATTGTTTATGGATGATTGGTCATGTTGGAAAAAATAGATGGACTTCTATTTTGGATCACAGTAGGAGTGATCAGAGTCTATTTTTAGACTGCTAGTCAAAAATAGAAAAGTCAAATATTATTGTCTCATAAAAATATTTAGACTATAAACTTTATCTTATCCTCTTGGAGCACTTCAATTTGAGCTACAGATGTGGCACATGCAGCTGTCAGAAGGAAATACACTTTCTTTTTGGTTCAGTTGAGCTATTGCATGCAGGACATCAGTTAGAACTCATGTGGTTGAGTTCTGTGGAGTTGGATGTGGAGTTGATGGAGTTGTGTTCAGTTTGACTTAGTTGAACTAGTTGTATTTAGTCTAGCTGGCCAATAGACTAAGTGATGAGTTGTGTGAATTAGTTATTAACTAATTCACTAATTATTAACTCATAATGCAACTGAAGAATACATCAGTTAACTCAGTGCATGTACAGTTCAGTGGAGACAGGTGTTAGAGGTTGAGATTGCTATCAGTTGTGACTATAGTTGTGCATGAGATCTTGCACAATCAAAGGATTATGCCCATGAGAATTGCATATGCCCATTGATATAGCCTATGCTCACATGATTTCCAGTGTGAGTGATTCTCCAAGGTAAATAGAACTTGGAACGAGTTTGGATTCATTCATTCTCTTGCAGGATTGTGTAGTGGAGGCAGGCAAAGCAGCAGGGGAGATTTGGAGATCAGATCTGAGCTGTATTGTGTGTAACAGGTGGAAATAGTGCTGGATACTTGAGAGGAGTATTGTACTATGTAATGTTACATTTTATCAATCATTAATATACAGATAGTGTGGGGTTTTCAGCTGTAAGCTTTCCCAGGGTTACATACTGTGTTAATGTGTGCATGCTATTGATGTTTCATTGTTTTTGATGCTGCTAAATTGATGATCAACGTAGAGGAGGTTATATATTATGCATGTATTCCGCAATAGTGTATAATCGGGATAATCTTTGTTGAATATGTGTTTATTATTCAAAATTTCTACATGGTATCAGAGCTAGTTTATTTGTAGAAAAAGTTCTACAAGTATCAGAGTTGATCATCAGATCTATTATTCAGAAAGTGTTTACATTTTATTTCTTCAGGCAGAGTCTGTAATCGGGCCAGGTAGCTTCTGGATTCATCCTTCCTTTGGAAGGTGAGATATCCGATAAAATCCCATACATTCGATCTCTGTACAAGAAATACTTTGTTCTCACGAATTTTAGATCAGAAGCGGTTGAGTTTTTTGAGCTGGTGAAATTCGAATTTGCAGCAGTGTTTTCTTGGTGTCAAAGTTGAAATGTCTTTCAACGGATTGCGATTGGAGTATGCCCTTGAGGGCAGCTCAAACTATATTGCATGGAAGGACAGGATGGAGGCGGTGTTAGATGATAATGGGTTGAAGTAGTTCATAGATGCGGATGTCCCAAAACCTATTGATGCTGCTCAAGTCAGGGATTGGCAAAAGAAGATAGCAAAGTGTCAAAGGATTCTGTTGGAGGGTGTGAGGGATCACATTGTGTCCAACCTCCATGGAAAGGCTTCTCCATATTTGATGTGGAAAACGTTGACAGAATTATTCCAAACAAAGAGCAACCAGAGGAAGTTGGCACTCAAGAATAAACTCAGAAACATTAGGTGTGAGAATGGAGATAGTATGCCCCAGTCTCTCACGAAGTTCACCCAATGTCGGAATGAGCTGGGAAGTGTGGAGGTAACTGTTGAGGATGGCCTTCCTAAGAGTTGGCATAGCTACCAGGACTCGATGAATGGAAGGGAGAAATTGCCAGGATGGGAGAGACTTTGGTCGGATCTTGTGCAAGAGGAGATTAGACGGCGCACGAGAGACAGTTCTTCATCTATGCATGATGAGGAGAACTGTTCCTTAGCGAGTAAGGCAAAGAAGGGGAAGGGGAAGGTTTCTCTTTCTAAATCCAGTTCTTCCAATGATGGGAAGAAGGTTGACAAGTCGAAGGTGCGATGCTTTAGTTGTCATGAGTTGGGCCATTATGCTACTAATTTCCCAAAGAAGAAGTCCAAGAAGGGATCTGGGGAAGGATCTGAAGGTGAGGCAGCCTCACTTGCTTCACAATTTGAGTTGGACTTCACACTCTTCGCATGCATGGTTTCATCCATGGTGGGAAGTGGTTGGTTTCTTGACAGTGGAGCTTCTTTCCACATGACCAGTGACAAAAGTTTGTTCAGTACTTTGGAGGAGAAATATCTCCAGATACTCATAGGGATGGGTAATGATGAGAAGTATAGTGTCTCAGGTGTAGGCACGGTTATTTTTCAGAGGGAGCATGGAGCTCACCTTACCTTGACCGATGTCAAGTATGTACCAGGACTGAAGAGAAACTTGGTGTCAATCATGATGCTGGAAGACAGAGGCTACGATGTAGTCTTCAGTAAGGGAAAGGTTTTCCTTAGACACATCATCACTAGACAGGTGAAGCAGATTGGTTCACAGGTCAAGAACCTGTATGCTCTTGAGGTTCAAGATGCATGCAAAGCCTTGAGCAGCAAGGCAACTGATGGAGACTTGGTGGTTGAGAGGGAGCATATATTACCTTTCAACATGCAGAGCCAAAAGAAGTCTCAGACGATTTTGGAGGAGCCATGATTGGTGCAGCAGCTTTAGGAGGTTGTGGAGCAGACACAACAAGGGAAGCTGAGAGGGGATCGAGTAGAGACATCTACTCATGCAGAGACCTCCAGTAGGGGGAAACTTCGAGCCAGGTGGGCTGAGGGATCGCATGCAGCCATACCTCCAGGTAGGAGGTGCGATGATGTGGATTGATCATCCCAAGGAGGAGGGGCAGGGTCCTTGAGGTACCCAACCTCTTGGATGAGACCTTGCTACGGGAGCCCCGATGTGGAGTAGCAGGAACTGATTGATTGGGTAGAGACAGATGCGGATGGAGCGGCAGAGAGAGCGACAGTGCAGGGAATCCCAGGACAGCGCATAACATGTAGGTTGCAGCAATGCGAGAGGCACAAGTGTTTTGCATAGTGCTAGGTGGCACAGAGAGGTGTGCAATGGTGCGAGATGCAAGGAGATGTTGCAGTAGCACAGATGTCAGAGAGGGATCACTTGTCAGCAGCAGGTAGAGCATCAGCATCAGAGCATGTTCCTAGCCCAACAGAGTTGTCAATTGGGAGTGTTTTTGTTCCAAGTGTTGTTGGAGCAAAGTGGACCGGGCAGATGTGTTGCATGCAGAACATTCTAGAGTTACAGGATCGGGTTTGAGAGGAAGCCTTTCTTGTTGAGAGGGAGTGTTGAAAAGTGTGCAACAAGAAATGCTTGTGGAGAATGCAACAAGATGATGGAGCCTAGTGGAAAGGAGTCACCTTTACTAAGTGGTCCCGCAGGCAAGTTTTGGCGCAAAGTCTATTTTTAGACTATGTCTATTTTTAGACATATGGATCATGGTCTATGAGTTGCAGTTTGTTGTTTATGGATGATTTGTCATGTTGGGAAAAATAGATGGACTTCTATTTTTGGATCACAGTGGAGTGATCAGAGTCTATTTTTAGACTGCTAGTCAAAAATAGAAAAGTCAAATATTATTGTCTCATAATAATATTTAGACTATAAACTTTATCTTATCCTCTTGGAGCACTTCAGTTTGAGCTACAGATGTGGCACATGCAGCTGTCAGAAGGAAATACGCTTTCTTTGTGGGTCAGTTGAGCTATTGCATGCAAGACATCAGTTAGAACTCATGTGGTTGAGTTCTGTGGAGTTGGATGTGGAGTTGATGGAGTTGTGTTCAGTTTGACTTAGTTGAACTAGTTGTATTTACTCTAACTGGACAATAGACTAAGTGATGAGTTGTGTGAATTAGTTATTAACTAATTCACTAATTTTTAACTCATAATGCAACTGAAGAATACATCAGTTAACTCAGTGCATGTACAGTTCAGTGGAGACAGGTGTTAGAGGTTGAGATTGCTATCAGTTGTGACTATAGTTGTGCATGAGATCTTGCACAATCGAAGGATTGAGTATGCCCATGAGAATTGCATATGCCCAGTGATATATCCTATGCTCACGTGATTTCCAGTGTGAGTGATTCTCCAAGGTAAATAGAACTTGGAACAAGTTTGGATTCATTCATTCTCTTGCAGGATTGTGCAGTGGAGGCAGGAAAAGCAGCGGGGGAGATATGGAGATCAGATCTGAGCTGTATTGTGTGTAACAGGTGGAGATAGTGCTAGATACTTGAGAGGAGTATTGTACTATGTAATATTACATGTTCTCAATCATTAATATACAGATAGTGTGGGGTTTTCAGCTGTAAGCTTTCCCCAGGTTACATACTGTGTTAATGTGTGCATGCTATTGATGTTTCATTGTTTTTGATGTTGCTAAATTGATGATCAACGTAGAGGAGGTTATGTATTATGCATGTATAATCGGGATAATATATGTTGAATATGTGTTTATTATTCAAAATTTCTACATCTGGTACAAGCCAAATTTGTGGATGTTCAAATAGACCTGGCGGTCTTCGAGGTCTTCCCCAAATGTGCCTGCAAATGCATCATTGACCTCTTGCCATTTCAGGTTGACGTCATTGTCTACAATTAGCTTGGTGTCTTCATAGATCGGTAGACTTGTAGACACTCGCTCAACTATTGCTCCAGTTGCACTTTTGTCAGTGTCCTTTGATACTACTCTCTTGGAGGCCATTGATCCTGAACTGCTGAGAGGTCGACGAACACCTTCTACATCTGGAGACATAGCGACATGCATGGTAAGAAATCTGTCAACTAAAACCAAAGAAAATTGAGGAACGACATGAAACATACCTGTGGATTGACTGGCAAGGATTGTGTAATTTTTCTTGGGAGGTCGGGAGAATGGTTGCCAGAAATGTGCAGAAGGAAGTCAATATAATGATAATGTTGCTACAGGAAAGTGAAAAGGACCAGAGATGTGGATGGAGAATGAAGAAGAAAGTTAAATGACATGTTAAGAAATTGTTTGTAAGAAAGTTGATGAAGAAATTGAGGCACATGTTAAATGCTTGGTTGAAGGAAGAAAAAAATAAAAACAGTTGAGTGATTGAAGTTTACTAGTCGAATTTTTTTCCCTAGACACTCCCATGGGGAGTCATCCAAGCATCCAGGAGTCTCTGGATGCTCCCTTGTAGTTGTTCCGAGAGCATCCCTGGATGCTCTGATCTGGGAGTTGTGCCAACATTCGGGCTTTTAGCCTTTGAAAAGGAATTGTTTATTTCTGAAATTTTTACCTCTGTCATTGGTTAGTCTGGGCCTCCTGTTCATCTGTTGATCTGGTTCAGATCTACTTCTATTTGCTTGATTTCCTTAGATTGGTCGATTTTCATTTTTTTGGTGTTTTATTAGGCTTAGATCCTCTCATCTTTTGCTGATCTATTGGATATCTGTGTGATTCATGGTTTGTTGTTGTTGATCAGTTTTTGTGCATGTTTGATCTTATCTATTTTGTCCAAAGTCTTCCATTGCTCTTAGCCTTTCAAATTGTTCTTAATGTTTTTTTGAATGCTTTGGGTTGAGGCTCGATCTTCACCTCTAGATCTCACTTTTAGATTTGATTGGTTATTTTCAGTGACTGTTTAGTCCTAATATACACCTGATTTTAATAATTTTGTTACTTTCGCTCACTATTGTTGTCTCTTGTTGAGCGATTTCTTTCCTCTTTGGGTCATTCTTGTCACATTTGGTGGTTTTGTGACCGTTTGTGCAATTGTCATCTAGAGAATTTATTTTGAGTGTGTTATAATTCTTTTATATTACCGTCATTTGATCTTGTTTAGGCCTTTCTTCCTGTATGGTCTAGTTGTGACCTTTCTAGAACATTGGCCTTGGTTGAGCCATTGTCCTACAGCCCTAGCTTGTTGACATTTCTTTCCTCAGTTCCACTTTTGGATTTCGATTTGATCGCTTTGAGTGTATTTCTTTGATTAGGCTTTGTTTTCCTAGTTGTTATGCTTTTGGAGTGCTTTGCACTCTTTCTTGGGAATTTTGTTTTTTTTTTGGTTTCTTTTCAATTTCTTTGGTTTTCCTTCTTGGTTTGTTTTTTATTATTAATTCAAAAAATTTGGGATAATTTGCATTTAAAAAAATTTAGTGAAGAGGTGCATCAAAATAGGCATTGGTGTGTTAGAAGGCTCTTACCCTCCTATAGTTAGAATTCATTGAAATGAAAATCAAAAATTGCATGTAGCTGCATTAGGGTGAATAACTAAGAGTCATTCACACCATATCAGTTTCACGCCGCATCCCAATTGTGTAAACAATAGCCGCTAAAATTAATGTGATAATAAAATTAACTAGATTGGTCTTTTATTTTTATTGCTTGTACAACAACACTAGCTTAGGATAGGGTCTTGGAGATAGGAGTGTGAGTTAACTACTCCAAGACTACAAAATTAACTTAGCAGCTTGCGGTAGGGAGTTAAATCCATTTTCAATAGTGTGGTCTACGAAGCCCTCCTCACAAAAGGGTCAAGCACAAGGTTACACTTGGGCTAGGCGGGGTGACATGACCCATTTCTCTTAGTTTCAAGTGGTGTGATATAGAGGAATTTTCACACATACAAACGATGTTATCACTTGGGGACCACTTGGGAAGAAACTCTCAAGGGGGTTTCAGTCTTAGCTCCTTTTTGGAATTAAGTTTCCTAAGAATTTGGATTTGTCTTGCTACTGTCCCCCTAAGTCGTGTTATTGTAGGTGGTGACCATAGTGGCCTATATTCTTATGGATCATACATAGGTGCAGGGTCAGAGTCATCTTCTCTGTACCTGGGAAATATATTAGTCATACTCTCTCAGTCCTCTTGGGGGGTGTTCCACATCTTGTGAGGGCACTTGTGTCGAGTTCGCAGCTAAAAGGACTAGAAATCAGGTCGCTAGTATAATTGTTCCACCGTTAACTTCTTTGTAGTTTGGTTTTCGTCTGCTATCTTCTAGGACGTTTCTAGTGTGTGTTGTTTGGTCCGAGTCAAGGTTTTTTGCCTTAAGGTGTTTTCATTAACATAATATTGTTTAAATTATAATTTGTCACCCTAGCCAATTTTTTTCATCGACGGTCACAACATCTTCACAGTTTACCTCCTAAATGAGGTGGACTTGTTACTCCAACACGAAGAGTGTCTGTCGATGCTCAAGGCTTAGACAAACACATTGTCTTGGATTCTATACCTAGTCTTTCTGGTAGTGACCTAACTTCTATTGAGACTTTGGCGGATGAATCTAACGCTCCTACTAATCCATTACGACCAAAGTTATTACGAGTAAAAACTGACGATTCTACACTAGCCTAAACTTACGTGCATTTGTCTGTGATTTACCCTATGGTGGAGTCTGAGACCTCCTTACCTTCTGCATCGACAATATTATCTTCCATGTCATCATTTCCACCTCTTAGTGTGGCTGTACCCACTCCTCCATCCACACCTCTCACTTCTTCTTGGGGCATTCCACCAATTTCTTCTATAACTCCTGAAAATTTCTTGAATGTTTGTATGTCCATGCCATCTCCTATGCTAACCATGGTGCCTCAGCCTAGTCATCTGGTAGGTTCAAGAATCTTTGCATCGCACTTTGCCAAACCAAATATTCATGTTCCTCAGTTAGGCATGGATACTTCTAGTAATATGTGGGGGGGATCACCGGTTGTTCCTAGTAAGCCTGGGGGCAATGTTGATTCTAGTATGTCACAAGCTTGATATCGTTTTCTCTTTGGAGGGGCGTCACCTACCAGTACTTATACTAGAGGGGCTAGTTTACCTGGGGGCAACCTCGCTGCAAATAATGTTTCTCATGCGGGTTATCCCCCTTATGTCAATCCTACTATGAAGATTGGTCCTTCTTCTATCCCTGAGTACAACCCCATCAACAACCATTCTTTTGGGGGTCCTTTTCTCTCTAGCAGTACTTATCTTGGAGGGAAACATCCATTCACTAGTCATGCTAGCCCACAACAATGTTATGTCGGGTCGAACCCTTTTCCTCACTAGCAAGGGCATCATTCAACTACTTATATGGGGGGACCACATGGTTGGTCAAGGGCTTCCCCTACCTATGGCCCATTTAGTCAACTTCACAATCCATTTTTATCTTCTCTTGATAAAATGGATTTGGTGAAATTGGCTAATGACCCCATTCATCATTATCCCTCGTGTCAACCCATGCCCACCAAATTACCATTAGATATTCCCAATTTTGAAGGAAAACCTGGGGAGAATCCATCCACATACATTACCACTTATCATTTGTGGTTCTCATCCAATTCTTTGGTGGATGATTTTGTTAAACTTTGTTTATTCCAACGTACATTAATTGGGGATGTTGCAAAGTGGTAAATCGAGTTAGATATTGCATCCTATGGTGACTTTGCCTCCCTAGCTCAAAAATTTTTGACACACTTCCAGTTATCTACTTCGTATGACATTGACTCTGGCCTATTGTCTAATTTCAAACAAGACGATGCCACATTAACTTTTGATCATATTCATGAGTGGCGTCGTCGCAAGAGGTTGTTGAGAACCAAGTTACCTGATGAGATATTACATAAATGGTTCATCTGATCTCTTCGAACTGAAATTGCTAAGGATGTGTCCATGTTTAGAGTTGCAACCAAGGAATAAGTTATTTTAGCTTCCCAACAATTGGATCTTATCTATTCATAATCGGGTACACTCTGCAAAGTGTTGCCTAATGCCCCTAGGCCTTTTATTGATCCTCCAAAACTTGTTCCTAGCCCACATGTCGATGGCTTGGTCAGATCTGTTTCCAATTCTATGAGCCAAATTGTTGCCCAACTTGGAAAATTGATTGTTACATATCAAGCCCCAATAAGTGTGTATGAGTCTGCTAAAGCACCCCCTCCTGAGTAGTCCATCAATGTTCTCACGGTGAAGTCGACTCACCCAAAGAACAACCAGCAATTAGGTGGTTAAAAGAATAATAAGAGGAATAAACAAAAGAACAAAAATGATCAAGAGTCCCAAACCAACCCTCAGAGTTAGGGAGGGGGCACTAGTGAACTTTGCCGTAAAGTGAAGTTCCCCTGTAAAATTTATCAAGGTGACCACCTTACTCATGAATTCCCTCAAACGGATGAAGTGCATAAGCTTCTTTCACCATTGTCTACTCAACAACCTGCCATTTTGACTTATTTGTTCCATGCACAACCCCAACAATAGATGGTTGCTCAACCTCCTCGACCTCCGCAAGGGGAAAATGAGGGGTCATCTTCCCATCCTCCTCATAATTCATCTGTCTTCATGTGCAAGGAAGATGTCAACATGACTACGTGAGCCAAATCTTACAATGTTCCTAAGTCGAGTTCTCCCTCTAAGGACTCATCAGCTCCACTACCTTCCAGTGGATCTCTAACTTCAGATAAGCCTATGGAACTTGTTTATCACCCCCCCAGGGTGTTATCCAGAAGACGGCACATAATCCTTATGTCAGGGCTACTCGTCATTACAGTATTGTTGGAAATATTACCCAAGCTCCTTGCGCCAATGTCTGCCTTGGTGGTCTTGCAAAGTTGTTCTCAATAGTGCAAGGCCTTGTTGTCTGCCTTGGTGATCATGCAAAGTTGTCCTCAGTAGCACAAGGCCTTGTTGTCTGCCATTGGTGGAGTCGATTTATTTGACTCTACTCTCATTGCCTTTAATTCCATAAAAGTCACTCCTCACATTTCCCATCATATTTCTTTTCAAATCATTGTGCAGATTTTCCACAAGAATATTCATTGCACATTGGTGGATGAAGGCTCTTCCACGTGTGTTATGTCATTATCCTATTGGAAGGCTTTTGGCTCTCCAGCACTCACAATGTCCAACACAACTTTCCAATATTTTGACAGACATAGCTTTGTACCTAAGGGGGTTCTTCCATCTTTTTCCATAATTGAGTTAGGAGGGAAAATTGTATATATTGATGTCGAAGTTGTCAACACCACATTAGATTACAACATACTCCTTGACTGTAGTTGGTTTTATGCAATGACCACATTCATCTCGTGTGTTTTCCATTTATTTTTCTTTCCTCGTGAAGACAAAATTTTCACTATTAATCATCTTGACTATTGCGCGTCGTCGCCCCAAATTTCCACCATAGGGAATTATGTAGCACTAATGGGAGATCACCCTAGTCAACTTCAGAGTGTTGGAGTTTGACTCTTTGAAAGCTCCACTCTTATGGGATTTTTTCCTTAACTACTTCTGCCTAACACTCCTTCTAAATCTTCCAAATCTCCTATGCATATGATCTCTTCTGGAACTTGTGGACCCCATAGACCTCCTGATCCTTGGGTGTTGCCTCCTACTCATATGGAAGTTGATCAAGCTAGTGAGCACCCTTCACCACGTGTTGTGAAAGAGATTGCCTCTCTGGGAGTCTCGTCGGTACGTTCTAACATTAGTCAGAAAATCCATCCCAATATGGAATATGATCAGGTTCTCTTTCCCACACAAGTCACCCATTCGCTTGTTCCACATGACTCTTATTGTGGCTTCAAATCGCACCAGCAACACAAGTGTTGCAGGAGAGATAGAAAGCCTCCTAGAGACAGCCTCTGGGTTGATTGTAGACCAGTGCCTAGGACATCTTAAATAGAGGAGTGCATGGAAGATTATGAGTGGGGTTTATGTTGCACTCCAACTGTCATGTAATAAAAAATATAATAAGAGGGGCTTGGTTCAATAGGTCTTCATTAAGGTGGACTCAAGCCAATAGATGGATCCAAATGCGGGGGTATATCAGGGCAATATCAAAGAGAAATGTCTTCTTCTAGTGGCCGATACACAACAATGAGATAGCTTAATACTA
The DNA here is from genome assembly GCA_031772625.1 of Pinus tabuliformis. NCBI lineage: Eukaryota > Viridiplantae > Streptophyta > Pinopsida > Pinales > Pinaceae > Pinus > Pinus tabuliformis. The sequence continues at coordinate 1,537,349,040 of CM062819.1, forward strand.
AAGTTGTAGTAATGGTGGATAGGAGGAGAGGAAGGAGGGAAATAGATGCATAGGGTTGTAATAAACAGAATCCTCAACAAAAATGTTCCAGTAGAAATATGTAAGAGGAAGGAAGTGGAGTGATAGAAAAAGCTGAGTGCTAATTAAGGTTTCAAGCCAACTATAACATCGGTATCATTCTTTGCCAACATCTAAAGTATAGATGAGCTAGCACTTGTACTACAGGAAAATCAAACACACAAGTAAATCCGTAGTTTCTATGGGTACTGTAATGCTAGTGAATAACAAAAGTAAGTATGGAATATGCACATGTATTGTTCTATATTTAGCAACCAAGATAAATCCATAAATCAAAGCAAAACCAACAGCTTCATTATACTATTTCAGAGAAGGGAAAACACAAATGAAATGAGATTTACCAAGAGGAAATATGTTGCATGTCGATCATGCTTGGAATCACCAAGAGATTTTCATTAATACTTAGATGGTCCAATAATCATTCCATACATTCAACACAACATCAGTCAAGTCCCCCATGAATAAGCAAATAGAACCAAACTGGCATCTCAGAACTCAGACCCTCTAGGGGTGAAATTCTGAAACCTTGAATAAGTGTTTCTTCCCCCTATTTATAAGAATAGGGGGAGCTTGGGTTATAGTTACAAAAATGTCTTAGACAGAGATCTAGTTGTCATGCTAGACTAGTTGTCTTGGCCTATGTAAGGCATTGTTGCCAAAAACGATTACAATTGGGATTCGATCCCTTCTTGGAAATAAAGAAACTACATAATAATGACAAAGATAAGGAAAACAGAAAGATTATGGAGGAGGTGTCCCTTTATTGTTCCTGTGGAGGCCCCTTATTAAGCCACATCTCTTTCATGATGTGCTTCCCCTATTGTTCGGTCGATTTCTATCATTTCTGCCTTAACTACCTGAGTAGCTTGTTCACTAGAGTAGGGAGTGGGTCAACTGTGAACGCCTATTGTGGACTGGGAATGGATTGTGTTGAGGTAGTCCTTTTCTACATGATGGAGTGGAGCACCATGCCATGCCATTAAGTCTACCTAAGTCCCCCCCATACTGATCTACTACTGCACCATAATTCATTCACTACTTCATCTTCCGACCCATACGCCTTCAATGCCCTATATTGTGTTATCAGGGCCTTGCTATAATCGAGGCTTTTACCTTTGAAACATTATGAATCTGTCGGCTATGATCCCCCTCAGGCCCCTTTGGTTTATCCCCTTTCCTCTTTTCTTATCATATGACTGGGGGCTATGACCAGGGGCTTAGCCCTCGGGCACTAAGGCCTTCAAGTTCCTGTCTGGGGGGGCTTTTTCCTTTGTTATGCAGAATACCGCATCCCAGTGAGTTATAGTGTTTTTCCTATGGTGTTTCCCTTTATCCTACAGGATTTGTCCCACCAAATATATCATAATCGCAACCACGGAGAGGGGGACATTTTACCTTCTTTCTCAATGCTAGCTGATTGTTCAGACGCGGAAGATTTATAGGCCAGATCACATAATATATCACATCCAGGGGGATCCCTACTTATCACAATCACAAGCCAGGGAGATTTTGGTGTAGGAGTGCTTTAACCTGTGTGACTGTCGATCGCCGATCTATGGGGGGTGATGTCATCACTGCCACGTGTTACCTTGTGATTGGTGACACGTGTCACCTGTAAATTCCCCCATAGGACCCCTAAAAACACTGAATCTACTTGCCACGTGTCACCCATATTGCCACGTGTTATGAAACCTGCTCACAAAAAGATAGAAAAGATAGATCAACGCCTTAGAATTCAACCTCTTCCAGGGGCCAACCTCCTTTACATTACACAAATGAATGATTCTTTGATGATTCAAATGGCAAAACCTCCTTTCTATATATAGGAGTCTAAGGAGTCACAATATAACCCAGCCGACCTAACAATAATAATATAAAGGCACAAAAATAACAATAGAGGGATTCTATGGGGCATAGTAATAATAATATGGGGACAATAGGGGCACAACAATATTAATAAGGGATATAACTACAATAGTAATGGGGTAATCACTAGTATTATAGGGACCTAACATGCCCCTCTCCTTCAGAAAATTGTTGTCCTCAACGCTTGAGTAGTTCTGGATGCTTCTGTATAAAATTCTCATCCTCCCATGTGGAATCTTCAGCGGATAAGTTCTTCCACTTGATGAGATACTTAGAAATTGATCGATTTCGTAGCTGTCGAGTTCTTGTTTTTGTGACTGCTTCTAGTTCCAATATAACTTTTCCTTCCTCGTCAAGTTCTGGCAATATTGTTTGAACTAGGAGCTTGTCGCCTATAACCTTCTTTAAACATGAAACATGGAAAACTGGGTGCACTCGAGAAGCTGCAGGAAGCTCCAATTTTTATGCCATGGTACCAATCTTTTGCAACACCTTGTACGGACTATAATACTTTGGTGATAATTTATTATCCTTCTTAGCTTGCTTGAGGGACATTTGTTTATATGGTTGTAGCCGTAGGAATACCCAATCACCTACATCAAAACTTCTTTCGCTGCGATGTTGATCTTCCTGTTGTTTCATTCTATTCTACACCAACACGAGGTTATCCTTTAAGAGTTGGAGGACTTGTTGTTGATGCTCGATGTGATGTTCCACTGCTTGAACCTTATAATTTTCTCTTAAATATGATGTGATGGATGGTGGCTGATATCCATAAAGTGCCCTAAAAGGGGTCATTTTTGTTGTTGTATGGAAGGAAGTGTTATACCACCATTCAGCCAGAGGCAACCATTTGAACCATTGTGTCTGTTTATTAGATACAAAGCAACGAAGATATCCTTCCAAACATTTGTTTACTATCTCAGTTTGCCCATCAGATTGAGGATGATAAGATGAGCTATGAGCTAACTGAGTACTAAGACAAGAAAATAATTCTGTCCAAAAATTTCGAGTGAAAATGGGATCTCTATCACTTACAATAATCTTTGGGTTTCCATGTAGCTTTTGAATTGTTTCCATAAATTCAATAGAAACTGTATTGGCTTTAAATGGATGTGATAATGCACAAAAGTGTGCATACTTGGTAAGTCTGTCAACTACCACCATGATGACACTCTTTCCCTCAGACTTGGGTAAAATTGTGAGAAAATCCATTGAAACCTCCTCCCTACGTTGGCTTGGAATGGATAAAGGTTGTAATAGACCTGGGGTCTTAATTGTTTCAACTTTATTTTGTTGGCAAGCCAAACATTCTGCCACAAACTTTTGAATATCCAATTTAAGGCCATCCCAAAAAAATTCCTTCTTAACCCTGTGGTAAGTTTTTAAAAATCCTGAGTGCCCTCCTAAGGGAGAAGTGTGCAATTCCATAAGAATATTTTGTTTGAGTTGGGAATTCTTACAGAGTTATAAGCAATCTTTGTACCATAACGAATCATTTTGCGAGCTAAATGTATTAGATGTACTGGAATCTTGTTGTAACTTTTGAATAAGTGCCCACACTTCTTCATCATTCTTCCATTCCTACCTTGCTTTGTTTATCCAATCTGGTTGGATAATAGAAATGGCACACAACAATGCTTCCACATCCTCATCCTTTCTTGAGAGTGCATCTGCCACCACATTTTGCTTCCCTTTTTCGTAGATGATTTCAAAGTCATAACCCAACATCTTTGTGACCCACTTTTGTTGATCTTCAAAGGATAATCTTTGTTCTAAAAATATTTAAGGCTATCATGATCTGTTTTTACCTTGAAGTGTCTTCCCATTAGGTAGGGTCGCCATTTCTTACGTGCATGTAGTATTGCCAACATTTCCTTCTCATAAATGGTTTTGTGTAAAAACTTTCCCTTGATTGGACGACTTTCAAAACCAATGGGTCTTTCATCTTGCATTAAAACAGCACCAATTCCATTTCCTGAAGCATCACATTCCACAATAAAGGTTTTTGTGAAGTCCGGTGTAACTAAGACTAGTGCTTGGCACATTGCCTCTTTAAGATGTTCGAAGGCCTTTGTTGCTTCTGGAGTCCATGAAAATGCATCTTTCTTCAATAATGTTGTTAGAGGTGCTGCTATTCTCCCATAATTTTTAACAAACTTGCGATAATACCCTGTCAACCCAAGAAATACTCACAAATGCTTTATGGATGTGGGGATTTTCAATTCCTTAATGGTTTAATTTTTCTAGGGTCTACCTTAACTCCTTCATGAGATACAATATGACCTAGATATTCCACCTCTTGTACTCCAAAGAAACATTTAGATCTTTTTGCATATAATTGTTTCTCCTCCAATAGTTGTAGCACCCTGTCAACATGTTCAACATGATCCTTCCAAACCTTGTAGTATATCATCAAAAAATACTAACACAAATTTTCTAAGGAAGGGTTTGAAATGGAATTCATCAAACCTTGAAATGTAGAAGGTGCATTGGTAAGGCCAAAAGGCATGACCAAAAATTCATAATGACCCTCATGAGTTCTAAATGTTGTTTTTGGAATGTCTTCAGTCTTCATTTTGATTTGATGATATCCTGAACGAAGATCCAACTTGGTGAAGTAAATTGATCCATGCAATTCATCCATTCATCAATGAAAGGAATGGGAAACTTATCTTTATTAGTGAGCTTGTTGAGCTCCCTATGATCCAGACACATGCGCCATGACCCATCCTTCTTGTGCACCAATACTACTGGAGCAGAGAAAGAACTTTGACTAGGTTGAATTATACCAGTCTCTAACATTTCTGCAACCATACGTTCAATTTCACTCTTTTGGGCATAGGGATATCTGTACGGCCTGATGTTTAGACGAACACTTCCTGGAATCAGATGAATAGCATGATCATGATCACGAATAGGTGGGAGACCTTTGGGAGTCTCAAATACCTTGGAATGAGTGTCCAAGACTTTTTGGAGATCTGGAGAAATAGATGATTTCGATGTGGAAACATCTAGCGAACATAATTGTGAAATTACACCTCTTTGTTCCTTTTTTAGAATCTTTGTCATGCCGTTAGAGCTGATTATCTTTCTCGGTTTCCCTGCAATACCCCTTAATTCAACTTCCTTTCCTTCCACAGAAAATTTCATGAAAAGTTCTTGAAAATTAAAAGCTATTGTACCCAAGGATTGTAGCCATTGGACTCCTAGTACAACATCAGCACCTCCCATTGGAATGGAAAGCATTGGGCTAGTCAATACATATTCTCCCATGGATAGCTTGATATTATGGCACTTTCCAGAGCAATTTATTGTTCCTCCATTTGCAACCATCACTTGACACTCTGGTGCTGGATATAGGAAGCAATTCAATTCTTTTGCTACCTTACAATGAATAAAATTGTGGGTACTTCCGAAATCAATCAACACTATTACCTTTTTCTTCTTGATTTGTCCTTCTATCTTGATGGTTTGAGGAGTGGTAATTCCCACCAATGCATTACAAGATATGGTTGGATTCATTTATTCTTTATCTAGGCTTTGTTCCTGGAGTATATCCTCTTCTTTTGACCTTTCTTTCTCCTTTTCTTCTTCCTCTTCACAATCTATGTAGAATAATTTCTTCTCGGCACACTTATGACCTTTAGTGTATTTGCTATCATGACTGTAACATAGCCCTTTTGCTCTTTTTTCTTCCAATTGTTGTGGTGTCAACCTTATAGGTTGTGGAAGACTAGGGGCAACAACACTTTCATTTGTATAGTTGTGAGTGGTATGCTCCCTGGTTGCCATAATTTCGCTTTCCATTTTTCTTGATAACCTGAATGCCTTCTCTAATGAATCAGGTTCCCAAAGGCGAACAGAATATTGGATTTTATCCTTTAAATTCCCTATGAACACATCAATCCTATGCTCCTCTGGAATATTTTTTACCCTTATGTTCAATTTTTGGAACTCTTCAATGTGCTTCATTATTGAACCCTTTTGTTTGAGACTTATCAATTGGCTAAAAAAAGTGTTGCTTTTTGTATCCTCATAATGTGCTGTCAATTCTTCCGTAAAAATTGCCCAAGTGATAATTTCTTTATGAGAGCAAAGCCATTGATACCATACAAACTGATTTGGTTCCAAATATAAAGTTGCAATACGTACCTTTTGTGTGTTTTGCACATTATTGAGATCGAAAAATTGCTCCATCTGTAATATCCATGTTGCGAGATCCTTGCCATCAAACTTCCTCATATAGATTTTTGGAATATGGTGGGTCTTTGATCCAACATTAGAGTCTATGAAATCATGATTAACATTTCTTTTTCTTGCATCATGAGTTTCCTTTACTACCCTTTCACCATTTGTTAGTATTTCTTGTAGAAAATTTGTCAAATCTGTCTTGAAATCTACCATGTCTCTCTTCAAATCTGTCTTTAAATATATCTTCAAATCATCCATCTTAGCTTCCATGCCCTTTATCTTAGATTCCATGCCATTTATCTTAGCTTCTGGTAACTTTTGTGAGAGTGACATTTGTTCCACTTGGTCTTGTAATTTTGATATATCATGTAGCATTTCTTCCTCTTCTTCATGAGTCATGCTAGAGCTTTCAGGTTGCTTATTAGGTGTTTGCATTTTCTCTCCTCGGGGCATCAATTACCAATAATAATGCTCTACTATGCCCTTTGAATTCCTTCAAAATAATTTTTCAAACCAAGCTTAACAAAAAAATTTAAAAAGTCTACACACTTTTTTTCACTTTGTAGGAGCTCGATATTGCCTCCAATGTATCTCTGTAATTTCAGATCATCCAATTATGAAACTATGACCTGAAGTAGCCCTCTTTGTCCTCTTTCCAATTCCACCAGTTTGATCCAAATTGGATTCTCCAAGGAAGAGTTATGCCAAATCTCCCATAGTGACCTGATTATATACTAGTTCAGTAGAGCGAACTTGTATGACATGCCACGTGTCCCTGTTTTGATCTTTGGCTCTGAAAAATATATACAAGAAACTACAGTTCGTCCTTTTCTGTAAATTCTTATGAAACTTCAATCCGATGCTCAGAGAGAAAGTTATGGCGATTTTCCCCAGGTCACCTGTTTGGAATGTAATTCAGGAATCTGCAAAAAGACCAACTTCCTCCGATCATATCTCCGCAAATATAGTGCTAAAAGCTCTGAAATTCAGATCCAAGGTTCAGTGCGATTCCATCTCAAATGGGTTTTTTTTTTCGCTACTGAAACATCGCATAAAAAAATTTATAGCGAAAATGCCACGATGACCTATTTGGAGCAGCGAAACCCTAGAATCCAAAGCTCTGATACCAAATGTTATGAAACCTGCTCACAAAAAGATAGAAAAGATAGATCAACGCCTTAGAATTCAGCCTCTTCGAGGGGGCAACCTCCTTTACATTACACAAATGAATGATTCTTTGATGATTCAAATGACAAAACCTCCTTTCTATATATAGGAGTCTAAGGAGTCACAATATAACCCAACCTACCTAACAATAATAATATAAAGGCACAAAAATAACAATAGAGGGATTCTATGGGGCACAATAATAACAATATGGGGACAATAGAGGCACAACAATATTAGTAAGGGATATAACTACAATAGTAGTGGGGTAATCACTAGTATTATAGGGACCTAACACCACATCATTGATGACGTTAGCTGCCATGTCATACATACAGGCCAATGGGATTGTGCCACGTGGCCCCTTAGAGGAAAGAGAAAATGGCCCACTCGGCCTTGATTCTATGAATTCCTTTGTTAAATAGAATCATCCCCTCCTGACGATTTGACAATATATCGCAAATAGGCGAGATCGCGAGGTTTTTAAAGTGGTAGCCCCTTTACTCCACCGATTGCCGATATCGCGGGATTGCGAGACTGTGGGACTGTGATATGCAATATGGATGATATTAGGGATTTACTATGCTCGGGGCCCCCTACCTCTAATATGTGATAAAAAACTCCACCTGGACCCACCAATAGCTGATTTACAATTTTGATTGGCTCATGGTCCTGCGATATGCGATTTTCCTTTGTATTTGGTCCTTTCCTCCTTGTCTTCTGGATTTCCATGAGTAACTTCAACATGACATATCTTATGATCCAAAGGTCCATTTTCAGACTTCCATATACCGTTGGAAATCTCTTTCTGAGAACTACACAATGGAGAGGGTTTGATTAAGCTCTGATAGATCCTATGGCTGGGGAAATGGATTCAACCTTCACTACTTTTCTGCACTCTAGGCACCTGATAACTTTATAAAGCAGTGAGTGACAACATTGGCTCCAACTGTGGATAGTGCCTTGATGGCAAGGTACTAAGAACATGCAGACCAGTATCATTCATGCTTGGGCATGGAGTCAGAAATATATGAACGTGCATAAGATCTCCATGAACCTTTATATGCAGGGAGTCACTTCCTCCTCAAACTGAAATGCAGAAATAAAAATTCTAACCACTAGAAAATTAAATGCTCATTGAGTGAGCTTATTTATATACATTCCTATTTATGCATAGGGCTCAATTCACCTAAGTGAGTTCAACCCTCCAATGGAGGCATGCTAGCATTTGGGTGCTGGACCTAGTGCCTTCATGCTGCTGAAAAATCAAAATTAAAACAAGCATGCACCATGAAAAGTCTTCAAATAAAGAACCTGGTACATGTTGCTGATACAACCTTTATTGTCGGCTTAATAATAGGCTCATGTACTCAGCCACAAGGTCATGGAATGGACAGGAAAAGTTTGCAGCTGCCACTTTTTCGTGAGCAGTCTGCTGACCAATATCCTCTTTTCCAAGGCAGCCACAAACATTATCTAGTTCCTCAACTTTAACCTTTTCAAGAAAAAAAAGTTGTTGATCTTTTACTACCCATTTTTCAATGGGCCAACTCTCTTGGAAATCTGCAATGGAGTCTTCAACTTCTGAATTGTAAGAGTCATAGACTGGAGAGCCCCTTGAGAATTCCCAGTAGGAATATTTTTGTGATAAATAATCACAGACACTTGTTGGTCCTTCAACTTCGGGCTCTTCTTGAAAAATTTGTTGTTGGAAGCCTTCTACCCACTTGATGGTAAACAGCTTCTTTTGAACCTCCATGACCATCTCATCCTCCTCTGAATAATAAGAATCATAAACTAGAGGAGGGCCTTGATCTTGTTCTCCGGGTGAAATATGGTCATTACAAATTGGAGCCTCTTCACTGACTTCCTCATGGGCCACATCTTCTTGCGCAACTTCCCACAACTGGAAGTGTGGTGGCTCTGAATCACTTGACTCTTCACCAGAGTTGTATTCATCGTAGGAAGGGGAAACATCACATTCGGCTGAATCAAACCTCTGAGGGTTTATTTTCAGCTCAATGATGTTTCCTTCCTCTCTTTCTTGCTTGTTGGGTGACGATTCTTGTTGCCAGTAGATGTTTTCTTGGAGAGGATCTCCACAAACATCTTCATCAAGATCATTTACCTCATGAATATCTTCATTATTAAACTGTGTTCTGCGATCTTCAAATAGAGCATTCGGTGGATATAGTCTTTTGTAAAAGTGAATGAATGTTATATGAAAAATTCTTAAGGAAGATATGTCGCCATGAGGTATTGTTTTGTACCAAACTCTAGCACCCTCCTCTAAAGAATACATGAACAACTTCATTTTTACATCTTCGAGAAAAATACCCTGTTATTCCATGCATTCATGAAATTCTTTGAGGTGTTGGTCAGGCCTTCTATCTGTGCTCCTACTGAATCTAGGAAAATAGGTATAACATTCAAGAAACTAAGGGAAATGATTGGGATAACTAGCAATAGAAGAAAAATTTAGTGGGGAAAATTTGTTGGCTAGGAATTCAGGAATGGCAATTTCAAAAACCTTCCTAGATGAGTGATCTCAGTTTCACAGGCGGGAAATTTTTTGACTGCTCTAGCATCAGAGTGAGTATGAGGCTGCTTGAAAGCCAGGATGATCAAATGGAGAAATGGACAGTGGAGTCGCGAGGATGTTTACCATAAAACTGAGACAGTGGAGTCACCATGGCAAGAGATCTTCAACCCACACTTCCCTTGCTCACCTAACAAAGGAAATGTAAAAATTTGTCATATCCAAGGAAAAATATTCTAATTTGTTCCCCGGTAGCAACACGAAAAAAATGTTGTGGCTCCAGATCGCACCAGCAGCACAAGTGTTGCAGGGTAGATAGAAAGCCTCCTAGAGACAACCTTTGGCTTGATTGTAGACCAGTTCCTAGGACATCTTAAATAGAGGAGTACATGGAAGATTATGAGTGGGGTTTCTGTTGCACTCCAATTGTCACGTAATAAAAAATATAATAAGAGGGGATTGGTTCAATAGCCCTTCATTAAGGTGGACTCAATCCAATAGATGGATCCAAATGTGGGGGTATATCGGGGCAATCTCAAAGTGAAATGTCTTCTTCTGGTGGCCAACACACAACAATGAGACAACTTAATACTAAAGTTGTAGTAATGGTGGAGAGGAGGAGAGGAAGGAGGGAAATAGATGCATAGGGTTGTAATAAACATAATCCTCAGCAACAATGTTCCAACATAAAGATGTAAGAGGAAGGAAGTGGAGTGATAGAAACAACTGAGTGCTAATTAAGGTTTCAGTCCAACTATAACATGGGTATCATTCTCTGCCAGAAAATAAAGTAAATCTAAGCTACCACAAGTACTGCAGGCTAATCAAATACACATGTAAATCCGTAGTTTCTATGGTTACCGCAATGCTAGTGAATAACAAAAGTAAGTCTACAATATGCATAGGTATTCTTCTCTATATAGAATCCAAGATATATCCATAAATCAGAGTGAAACCAATAGCTTCATTATACTATTTCAGAGAAGGGAAAATACAAATGAAATGAGATTTACCAAGAAGAAACATGCTGCACATTGATCATTCTTGGAATCACCAAGAGAGTTTCATTAATACTTAGAGGGTCCAATAACCAGTCCATACATTCAGCACAACATCAGTCAAGTCCCCCATGAATAAGAAAATAGAACCAAAGTGGCATCTCAGAATTCAAACCCTACGGGTACAAAATTCTGGAACCTTGAATAAGTGTTTCTTCCCCCTATTTATAAGAAGAGGGGGAGCTTTGGTTACAGTTACAAAATTTCTTAGCCAGAGCTCCAGCTGTCCTACTAGACTAGTTGTCTCAGCCTATGTAAGGCGTTGTTTCGGAAAATGATTACAATTGGGATTTGATCCCGTCTTGGAAATAAAGAAACTACAAAATAATGAGAAAGAGAAGGAAAACAAAAAGATGATGGAGGAGGTTTCCCTCTATTGTTCTTGTGGAGGCCCTTGGTCAAGCCACGTCTCTGTCATGATGCACTTCCCCTGCTGCTCGGCAGCTTTCTGTCAATTCTACCTTAACTTCCTGAGTAGCTCGTTCACTGGAGTAGCGAGTGGGTCGACTGTGAACACCTATCATGGAATGGGAATGGAGTGTTTCCAGGTATTCCTTTGTTGCGTGACAAAGTGGAGCACCATTTTGTGCCATTAAGTCTTCCTAAGTCCCACCCATACTGATCTATGGTCGTGCCATACTTCATTCACTGCTTCAGTTTTTGACCCATATGCCTTCAATGCCCTGTATTGTGCTATCGGGGCCTTATTGTAATTGGGGCTTTTACCCTTGAAACGTTACAAATCCGTGGAGTATGATCCTTGTCAGCCCCCTTGGGTTTAGCCCCTTTCCGCTTTTCTTATCATATGACCGGGGGCTATGACTAGGGGCTTAGCCCACAGGCGCTAAGGCCTTCAGGCTCCTGTCTGGGGGGGGCTTTTCCTTTGTTATGCAGAATACCGAATCCCGACAAGTTATAGTGTTTTTCCTGTGTTGTTTCCCTTTATCCTTACGATCATTGATCTACAGGATCGGGCCCACCAAAGATATCGCAATCGCAACCATAGAGAGGGGGACCTTTTACCTTCTTTATCATCACTGGCCAATTTTCTAGACGTGGGAGCTTTATAGGCCAGATCACATAATATATCACATCTTGGGGGATCGTTTCTTATCGCAATCGCAAGCCGGGGAGACTTTAGTATAGGAATGCTTTGACCTATGCGACCGTCGGTCGTCGATCTGCGAGGGGTGATGTCATCACTGCCACGTGTTATCTTTTGATTGGTGACACGTATCACCCAAAAATGCCCCCATAGAACACCTGAAAATGTCGAATCTATGTGCCACGTGTCACCCATATTGCCACATCACTTCCATACTACCACGTCATTGATGACGTCAGCTACAATATCATACATATAGACCAATGGGATTGCACCACATGGCCCCTTAGAGGAGAGAGAAAATGGCCCACCCAGCATTGGTTTTTCTGTGAATTAATTGGTTAAATAGAATCGGCCCCTCCCCAATGATTTGACACTGTATCACAAATCGGCAAGATGACGAGGTTTTTAAAGTGGTAGCCCCTTTACTCCGATGATTTCCGATATCGCAGGACTACGGGACTGCAATATGCGATATGGCCGATATGCGAGATTTACAGTGCTCGGGGGCCCCGACTTTTGATATGTGATAAATAGCTCTGCTTGGACCCACTGATAGCTGATTTGCAATTGTGATTGGCTAATGGTCCTGCAATATGCGAGTTGCCTTTGTATTTGGTCCTTTCCTCCTTATCTTTTAGCTTTCCATGGGTAACTTCAACATGCCATATCTTATGATCCAAAAGTCCATTTTTGGACTTCCATATACCGTTGGAAAGCTACTTCTAAGCACTACCCAATGGAGGGGGTCTGATTAAGATCTGATAACTCTTGTGGCTTGGGAAATTTCTTCAGCCTTCATTTCTTTTCTACACTCTAGGCAACTGATAACTTTATATAGTAGTGAGTGACAAAAACTCCCTTGATGACAATCCTCCCCAGCTAGTCAACTTGGAGGTCATGGATCTATCCTTTGATAATCCTAGGGAGGTTATGCCTCTTTCTACCTCTAGTCTCCCTGATTTGGAACAAGCAGAGCTTGGAAACATAAATCTTGAATCGACCCAGGAGGCATCTCCTTGACCTTCTTTGGAAATTCCACCCATGGACAAAGACAAGTCTTGGGATTCTACTACAAAAATTGCCAACGAATTTACCTTTCCGCCTATTGACGAGTGACTTGTACCTTCTTTATGTCTTTATCCTCCCTTATGTCCTTAGGTTAATTTTGGGAACGCAACTATGTTCGAATGTCCCTGGCAAGGTCAACCTTTCTGGATTGGGAAGTTTGACTTCCCTTGGCATGGACCTACTTTGGTGAGCCATATGGTTCCCTTAGCCTCCATGAGTTTGCATATAGAAACAATTGGCTTATGCCCGGATATGGGCATACTTTAGCATGACCTATAGAATTGTGTTGCACTTGTACATATTGTACATAAGAGTGTGATCCTTTATATCCTTTTTTGATTTGGAGTGTGATGCGAGTATATTTCGTTCCTTATTTATGCCAAAAATCCAAAAAACTATCAAACTCAAATATATATATATGGTCTTTTTTTTACCTCATCCATGTTTTTCATTATGTGATTTAATCATGGGTGTAGTTTTTCTGGATGGTTTTGACAAGATAGGATGGTGCTTTTTACTGTGACATCCATTGGACCTTAGGTGCGTTTCTCTAAACCTGGCATATAGGGGTGGATCATATATCACTATCACCATTGCATTTTGACCATTAGTGCCATATTTATGCCTTAGGTCCAACCCCGTCAAGCTGAAACTTTCACCACTTCCATTATGCATTTTGTAGCTTGGCGGTAGAGCTTACCTTCTCATGGATACCCTAGTTAGCACCCTTTTACCGAGTTCGTGTCCGTGCAGTAATTTTTTACTCCTTGTCATAATTCCTCCTTCTGACTCGCTATGACCTAGAATCTGAGCCACATGTCCTCTTCTTCCTCTCTTTTATTTCTATACCATGGGAGGATTCCACCACTTTTATCCCTTGTGATTGCCACTCTTTATCAGCCTACTTATACACATTGAGCCTTTGTTTCTCTTATCCATCATCATCATCTGCTTGTCCTATTATTCACTTTCACTTGGTGTTTTACTATTTCTTGGAGGAACCGCTGCGATGAGTGGTCCTCTTAGCTCGCCTCTTGTTCTCACTATGTCATGAGAAGTTCCAACACTACCAAAACCAGTTTCTATCCTCTATACCACTTGTTCCTCCAAGAATAGTTTCCTTTTAGCTCTTTTCAAACTCCTTCATTTATAAAATATTGTCAAGTGAACTTGTCTACCTCACGCTCGTTAAAGTACTTGAAGTTTTTTCTACCCAGTATAAGTTTAACTCTTTTCCAAACTAGGATAGACTTGTTACAAAAAATGAATACCCTAGTCTATTGTGGCGAGGATGTTCTCCCTTGTGTACTTTTATCTCTTTTTTAGGCTTGGGGGAAAACTCTACGAAAAAGGAACTTATAAAAAGAGAAGGGAGGGAACATATTTTTCGATTAGTCATCAAAATGGTAGCATCAGTTGTGTCGCCCTTGAAAATGGCACATGTCTATTTCATTATCTCACAGTTGGGTTTTAGCTTGCCCAAGAGACATACCATCCATGTGAGTCTCTTTACTCCACTGGCTGGTTACTCTTCCAGTCATATGGAACGTGCTTCGATGCCTCCTGCATCATTGCATGACATCACATGGTTCTCATTAGTCATGATACCAAGTCACTTGTGTGTCATGCCACTATGTGTTCAAGGGAATTCTCAGCATGTGTCACCTACAGTATCTTGTTGACATTTTTGAGTTGGCCATCCCTGTGTCAGTTGTACTTCATCACTTCATGACTTCATACATTCATCACATCATCTTGGTATTTTCCATGTCGATTGATGGGGGATACATTAAGGCCCTCCTTCAATAGATATTCTCCTATCGACTTCAGTTCATTATCCAGGAGCTTGATCCAGAAACCAGTAGTACCTTGGAGCTTACAGACCTCAGTGGCAAGATTCCTTGCGATCGATAGTGGGTTTACGTCATTGGCTCCTGATTGATCAAGTTCACTGGTGTTCGACATAAACTCATCTATTCACACTTAGTGGACTGTACTAGGTACCTTGGGGTCCATTTTCCTCATTGTTGGATTCCCTCGCATCTATTACTGGTTTACCTCATTGGCTAGTAATCAGGTGGTTTCTACCATGTTCGACTTCAACTCATATATTCGCATGATGTAGATTCATACCATCGGGGTTATGTTGAAGACCCTGGGTTAGGGACATATCACTCTTATATGACATCCTTCCTAGGCTACATTGGAGTTATGTATCATTCATGTACTTTGAGGACTATCTTGAGACACTTATATGTCTATCATGTGTCCATAGTCCTACTAATGTATATTGTGACATAGATCCCCATTGTATTTGCTGGTGGCTATGTTCTATCTAATGATTCACATGGATCCATTGTGTATGTCTTTGTGGCCATGTTCTAGCATTTCATGTCATGGATCCGTAGTGTATTTTATGGTGGCCATGTTCAGTATCTTCTTATGACCGAGCATGGGTATGCCCACCTTGGGGATGTTATCAACAGAATTGAGACTTCAGCACTTGAGTTCCTACAATAAAGCTTTGTATTCTTGGCTCCTTCCTCCCATTTTGAGCATTGAGTATTATTGTAATGCATTTCGGCCATAAGTTTCTCTTCTGATATCATGCATTAGGGGGCATCTATTATAACCCTATTTTCCTTGTTGTTTGGTGAAAATGTATCCCTTTTTACCTTTTATTTTACTTATGTGAGATTTATCCCATGATAAAAGGGTGGAATTACATGACTGAGTTATTTATCATAATTAATTTGCCAAAATGTTATAATTATGAGATAATATTTATTTCATAAATGAGATAATTGAGAAAAAGCTCATAATTGTGAAAAAGGTTTCTAGAGTTTGTCATTCCAAGGAGATCAACTTGACCCACATGTGTATGAGTTGGCTAGGGGTCCATTATTATAGATGTTTCCTAACTTCTCCAGCCCCTAGGTGTCTAGATACATTCTCTTAGAGGATATAATGAGCCTATATAATCTCACCAAGAGGAAAGGGGGCAAGGGAAGAGTATCCAAACTATAGCACAAGAGATTTGTTGTATTGGGAGAGGAGACCATGCTACAAACTGGAGGAGAGGATCTCCTTTTGCTAGAAGGCATACATTTGATATACTTTCGTTTATATGGTTAATACAAATCTATGTTCCTTCCCCTTATATCAATTTTTCAGTAATTTATATGTGTGATTCTAGATGTTTTGAGATGGCGATCTTCTGCAGAATATCACTTATTGTCTATGTTTGGTTGTGTTTTTGTGTAGGATTTGGATCGAGATTAGATGAAAGAGATCACTTGATTGGAGTGCAAGGATTCTGCATCAAGCCCAAAACCCTTCACTAACCTGCGAGGAGGCAAGGTACTTGCTCATACTTTGTAGCATCATAAATTGCATCGAAACTGCATGCATGGCCATCTAGATTGGGGATTGTTATTAGATTGTATTAGCCATTCTCTTTTGTTGTTTGGTGATCTCAATCGGGCATGAGATCATGGAGCAATAACTCCTTGCATAATTAAATGCAACAGATTGTTTGGTAAATGTTGGCTTAAGGGGTCCTGGCCCAAGTTTGGAGTTAGTTGTGCCAATCAACAAAACCCTACACTGCTGGCCCTTTCGGAAACAACTTGCGTATCATAGGTTGTAGTCTCACCCGAAGCAGTATTGGGGGATGCAAGAACCAAGTTTTTGGATCCATATACAAGTGTGATGTCTTTCGGTGCCTTAGATATGCTTCCGTGCAGATCGATAGACTTCTACGATTATTTTCTGTAACTAAGTTAAATTTTCCTCCATACCTTCACAAAGGTCCATGATCAGTCTTTGTGGACCTTAAGCAGTTGATTTACCTACTTTCGTGCATCAACAAGTCGCCCTAGATCAAAGTTCGTGTAGATCTACTTAATTCGTTAGAAAACATAAGAGAAATAGCTTTTAACTTCACAAAAATATATAATCACTCATATCATGTAGTATTAAGATAGATTCAGTGAACTCGTGCAGTATTCAACCATTATTTCATAAAATGTATCATTCAATTGGTAAAAGAGAACATAAATAGACTCAACGGAAATACACAGTGATTCTCCAAAAAGTTGTCTTTATTGATCTTTCATTCATAGATTAGAGAATCTCTATCCTGAGCACACAGCTTCAGGGGTCCACGCACTTAGCTGCGGACTCTACCCAGGCCTCCTATGCACTCAGCTGCAGGAACCTTCCCTTCTTCACCAGAGTGTGGGAAGCAAAGCTTTCTTGCCTTACCACTTCTGCAAAAACCCTTCAATGCATCCAAATCTCTATCCAAATTTTTTTCTAAGACTCAATTATTTATAGATTTCCTATTACAATACCATAGCCCCCAACTCATGGGTGAGTCTTTGAAACCGACCAAAAACAAGGGCTAAGGCCCTTTTGGCTCCTATCCACCTACAGGCTCTGCATCCACATATCGCAGAGACTTTACATTATTTTTACAAAACGTTTACAAAATTGGGTTAAATTAACCCCAAAAATAACCCTAGGGACCCTATCCCAATAGGCCCCCAACACAAAGATCGTGACTCACCCTCGAGTCACTCCGGCTGGCGCCACGATCTTGCTGTGAAGATCTCCCAGCTCAACCTGTATTACTGCAACTTTTGCAGCACTCTGCGCCACCGCTTGTTGTACTTCTTTGACCAAATTTTTAGTTGTTGGCCCCTCCACTGCGAGGTGCATGGTCCTTTGTGTCTGCTGTAATCCTTTGAGCTTCTCCTAGAGTGACAGAGTAAGATGACATGCTTCCTCTAGCCACAGCTGCAATCTGGCCTTCAGCAAGGCCTCCTTCCTCTGCAAGTCCTCCACCTGTGTAAGTAGTTGCTTGCCCTCTTATAGCTTGGTGAGGCGTTGCATTGGAACCAAATTGCATGCAGTCACTTAGACCTCATCATATTGTCACTGCGTTTCTCGAACATCCGTGTTCAACTTTTGCAGGTTTGGGTCCTCCTGCAGATTCATCCATAGTTCCATCACGGCATTAAATATCGATGATCAGTCATTAACTTTGGTGTCCATCATAGTCACGCCCTCCTTTGTTGCTACTTCATGCTGCTCCCGAACCTCTAGCGGAGTCATCAACTGCAACTTTAATTGTAGCTCTGTTATTTTCATCTAAAAGTCAAAATTCACCCTATCGAATTCTTCCTTTGAATCTTGTACTACAGCAGCCAATTTCCTCACTTTGGCTAAGGCCTTTGCATCCTCGGTATATTCAGCTCAGGAACTAACTTACAGGCCTGCTCAATCGTTGTTACCAAGTGTTGGCGTTGTGACCACAATTCCTCCTATTCCTTCAGCGCCTGAGTTGTTTCTCATTGTTGACCTTAAACTCATTGATGATGGTTAGTGTGCACTATTCTCTTATCTTCAACTCATATGAGACCCCCTGATGCAATGCATGAAGGGTTTGGAGCAGCAACATGGCAAGGTTCAGTCTCGTATCCTTCACTATGTTGATCATAGCGTGATCTTCGTCCAATTCAACGCGGACTGACCCCTCTGGCAAAGAAATGACTCTGAGATCTAGATTTCGTTCAATTTCTGTTACTACACCACTTCCTTGTGTCAAGCTCGCTTGCACTCCACTCGCCAGTCTGACACCCACCTGAATCCTATTTGCCTGGATCTACAGCTCGCACAGATCCTTTTCCATGCTCCCCAGTGTCTGCATGTATTGTTGCTCAAACTATTGTAGCACCTCTATGGTGGTGTCTCGTATCTTTTCCCTTATCTCATCGAGATCACCTTCTGTCAATACCATGGGATTAATATGTGTTTTCTTATTAGACTTGTGCTTCTTCCATTGTCCTCTCGTATGTTCCTGTCCTCGCCTCTTCGCGATGAAAGGAGTGCTCTTCTCCTCGCCACCACCTCCTCCCTGCTCTGACAACTCTTGCTCATCAGTGTGATGTGAAGCAAACTTCCCACTCTCCTCTAAATGCTACCGCTCTTTCTTTATCTTCCCTTTAGCAAGGCACTCTTGTTCCATACGCGCCTTCTCCGCAGTTGCCTTATCAACTTCCTTCTTCTTTTGTTCAGTCAGGGTGCGCGCAGCTTTCTGAGCGACTTCCTTCCACTTCTGTGCAGTAGAGCTCTCTACACCTTTGTTGGTTCCCACATCCACCATTGTAGGTTCGTGCCACTCTAGTGGCCAATACCCTACAACTTCCTGCACATCTGTCTCGGACACTAAATAAGGCAATAGATGCCAAGTTTCCTCTGGGTCCTTCTGCGCACAGATTGATACATTGTGAAAGTCAACCTTGAACTCCACGTAGGCTGTCAATTGTTCAAACAAGGGTGGGGGTAACCTTGGCCTCTGATTAACCACAATCCGAAGTCCCATCTCCATCAAGACCAAAAAAATATTTGTTTCCTCGATTTTTGTTGCATCCTTTGTAGACCAGAGCCAGGCGAACCTCGCAGCCTCATGAAAATCTTCCTTGTGCGGAGGAAATTGACTGTCGTTCAAGAACCTCCACCCAACTAATACGATAGATATCCGAAGGCAAGCATAATGAAAAGGATTTCTTTCGTCTTGGGCTTCTCAGTAGTTCGCGAGGAACTCCTCGCAGAGATATTTGGACCAATTATATTTCACGACCTTCGCGCATTGTGCAGCAAGTGATACTACCGGTGTCGGAAATTCGTCTGCGCAAAAATTCCTCATGATCTTTCCTGTGAGGATCTGGGTAGCAAACTGGACTGCCTGGTCTTGAATTGATAGGATAGAGTATCCGCGTGATTTTTTCACAAGACCATATTCTTTCTTCATTTTATCTGCGAGTTCCTTTTCCCTGGTTTTCCCTCCAAACTCCTTGGTGGGGTCTGCTCCTCTGTGAGGCAACTTTGTTATCCTGTGGATCAACATATCGGTTATGGGAATATGTTACCCAAGCCATAAAATGCCATCATGCATCAGCGCAAGGAGCTGCCGCACACAGACCATATTGATTGATGATCGGTGATAGTGCAGTACTAAAAGCATGTTAAGCAGCCCCGAATGCTCAATGTTGCAGACCCACTTCATGGGTTCCAAATGTGTAACCCCTATCTCATTATAATATATCTTCATCATGTACTTATGGGTCACTAGATGCAAAAACTTTTCATGGCCCGCAAGGTCCCAGTCCTCCATTTTCAATACCAGGATGCACACAAGCTTAGGTCCTTCAAATGTGACCTACTCAAACATCAGGGGAGTGGATACTCCAAATTTTCTAGAATCAGGATCCTTGGTCACTTTTGTCTTTCCCTTCCACGGAGGGATGTACTTCAAAGCCTAGAGATAGGCTCGATTCCCTCGACATTGACTTCTTCAATACCTTGGTACTCCTCTTCTTCTAAATCCACCACTGGTTGCTTATCCTTTTTATCCTTTGGTCGCACCTCTGGATTCTTCCTCAGTGACATTCGCATCAGCACCGGCTTCTTCTATATTTCTTTCGTAGCTGAGTGTTTTTCTTTCATGGCGGGCTTCTTCTCTTTTGTGACAATTTTTTAAGTCTAGGCGACCTTGGCGTCGTGGCCACTATGGTCGTAGCTTCCATACTAGTCACTTTCGGGCTTGGCACATCAAACACATCTTGTTTTGAACTTATGGCTTCGACAGGGTTAGTACTAGTCATATTTTCAATGAATCTCTCTCGGGCTGTTGCAGAATAGTTCACAAATGAAGGGTGCATCACAAATTCTTCCCAGAACACATGATTCATACGCTTCAGACAGTAAAATGCGCCAGAAACTCTTAGAATGCAAAGTGTTCTTTTTTGGACTAGTGTGCGTAATTTATAGGGAGATTTGAATTCAAATCCGACCATTCCCCCAAATTCTGATAATAAATGTTGTTTTGGTGTTAGATATTCAAATATTTTCACCATAAATAGTGCCTACCCACTCCACTTAACTGCTTTCTAGCCGTCAAATCATGAATAGTAACCTCAATGTTTATCTTTGGACCCACCTGTGCAGCATTATTCTCCATGGCATATCTCATACAGCTCAGCTTTACCCGTCACACCGCTATTATCCATTGCATAGCCTTTCTATTGAGCTTTTCCCTGAGTCGGGAAGCGTAGTTTAGAGTCCTGCAATCCCTTGCAGCTGCGAAGATTACTGAGACTATCCTGCTACCATATAGTCATCACACAGGGGCAGGATCCCCTATATATAGCTTCAACCTACTTCCGTTTACTTTTCCAGGGAAAGGTTGCTTATTCAGCTTCGCGAGCTGAACTGTGCCACTATCTGTGATCTCCTTGATAATGTATGGCCCCAACTAGTGCATTTGAAACTTTCCTGGAAACTTCGTGAACTTGCTATCATATAACAACACTAAATCATCTATTTTGAATGTGCGCAACTTAATGTGTCTATCATGCCATGCTTTTTTGATTCCTTTTGCACTTGCTGGTGAAATCCTGCTAGGAAATAGTCTTCCTCTAACTCCATGATCTACGCGAGTCATTCCTCCAAGGCCTCACGATCTACCATATCTGTTAAATCTACTATGTGCAGACTAGGTACAATGTACTCCATAGGCATCACTGCTTCGACGCCATAGACCAATCTGAACGGTGTTTTCCCTGTCAACTTCTTACAGGTTGTCCTATAGGCCCATAGTACTATAGGTACGTGCACATCCCAGTCATTTTTTTGCACATTGCATACCTTTTTCGACGTGTTCTCTAAAATTTTTTTAAAAGCTTTGACAGTCCCATTTTCCTGATATGGTGTACTCTTCTGATGGTAGACCTGGAATTCATCTGTCAACACACTAATCGTTTCATTCAGAAAGTGTGTTCCCCTATCACTCATTAATAGTTTTGGGGATCTGAACTATATTAAGACATGTTCAAACAATATTTATTTTGTCGTAGACCTTATACAATCCTTTACTGGTTGTGCTTCCACCCATCTGCTTAAATATTATGTGGCAGTGATGATGTAGCATGCACCCATTTTCTTTCCAGGTGGTTGAATTGGCCCAATAAAATCGATCGCCCACTTCTCAAATGCCTGTAAAGATTCTTGATTATGTAGTGGTAGTTCATCCCTTCACGATGGCCTGCCATTCCTTTAACATGCATCGCACACCTTACAATATGCTTTGTAATCCTTGTGCAATGTTGGTCAACATAATCCTGTGCGAAATATCTTCTGCGCGGTCACGTTCCGTACATAATGGCCTCCCGCAGCTACCCCATAAGCTTCAATGAGAATACTATCACACTCAAAATCGGCACATATCTCTGCAATATTTTATCTGTTGTGGGGAAAAATGCCTATGCAGGACGATCCTATCCACCTAAGGTGTGACACCGCCTTAGCAACAAACGAATACAGCTATTATGATTTCTTCCTTTATGAAATGTGAAAGAGGGGAGATCGACAGACTTACCGTTGTCTTCCGGTTGTCCCTCGATCTAGATCCTCTTCTCTTTGTGTGTCCACAGCTACTCGTCTCCTCGCTTGCTCAAGAGAACAGCTACTTGAATCCCATGAGGTCACAAGAGAACAGCTACCTGTGACAAGAGAACATATACTTGCGACAAGAGAAGAACACAAGGCAAAGGCAAATATACATATTCATAAATGATTCAGGATTAGAAGTAAATCAAATACACTAATGCAATCATACAAAATACACCAGCATATAGGAAAGAATCAAGATAGCTTTATTGATAAGTAACAGGGTTCAGGAAGAGATACAACCCATAGGGCTCCAATCCAGCATCTCCTTCCCAGCAGAATGGAATTCCTTCTTCAGCTCCCTTCAAAGCATTAAGCACCCAATGTTTCCAGCCACAAACCAACAGCAATTCTTTGCAATCACAAAATTCCAACCTTTAGATCCCATGGAGGAGAGATCCATATATATATGTTTGGAGAGAGGATGAGTCAGCTTGAGATCTGACTAGTGTCCTCTCCCTCTCTTAGTTCTTGAGTCCACTTGGAGGTTCTTGCTTCCACTTGGAGATTTGGAACCTCTTACTCATCACCAGTCGAATTCCCTGATCCAAGTGTCATTTTGGAAGCTTCCTGGGCATTGACACCTTGAGGAATGACTCTGCCACATGTCCAAACTCGCTCAGCACAGGTAGCTAGTGTTGGAGTTGACATTCAACGCAGGTAGCCAGTGTAGCAGTTGACATTCAGCGCAGATGCTCAGTGGAGCAGTTGACATGATCCAGAATTGGCTTGTTTTTGAGTGTTTTCAGGTGGAGAACTTCTGTGAATTGTTGTGGTTAGTTGGCCTTGTTCCTCTAGGGGTAGGAACAACATGTTTAGGGACTTTGGATCCCTTAGATTATGTACATTTCATGCTCAAGGCTGTAAGGCACAAAAATGTCTATAACATCATCTGCCCCCATTTTGTACAAATATCCCGCAATGACAGAAAAATTGGTTGGGCAAACTACTAGTTCTTTCTTCTGCTGATTGGTATATCCTTCAGGCGCCATCCATGTAGTTAAGAAGTGAATAATGTTAGAAAAATGGTCATCAGCTACACGTACCACAAAGAGTTGCACATCTAGCAACCCTTCCTCCAAATTACTGGGTTCCTCACCTGTTTCAATCCTCAACAGATGGTTAGGTCCAGCATTCAACCTCCCTGGCTTCATAATCCCTTCAAAATCATGCTCTTGAAATAATAAAAACCACCTGAAAATATTTCCCCCCAGCACAGGCTTGTTGACCAGGTACTTTAAGGCAGAATGATCTGTATACATCTTGAAATGTCCCCCTAACAAATAATGCCTGAATTTTTGCAGCACGTAGACCATGCCCAACCCCTCACACTCTGTCGTTGAATATTTTTTCTCAGCCTTTGATAATTTCCTACTTACGAAGGCTATAGGATGGTCCAACTCTCCTTCGCCTGCCTATGTTAATACTACACCCAGCACAATGCAAGAAACATCCACATGTACATGAAACTCCTTTTTCCAACTAGGAAATACCAGGATTGGCACAATCACCATCTTTTCCTTTAAAAAATCTAAGTTTCACTGGGATTCCTCATCCCAACAGAATGTCACATCTTTCTTTAGCATTTTTTCATTGGCGCAGTAATTTGAGCATAATCTTTAATGATTTTTCGATAGTATCCCATGCGTCCCAGCGTCACGCGCAGCTGCTTGACGTTCCTAGGGACCTCCATGTTCACAATCACCGCTATCTTTGCAGGGTCCACCATTAATCCTTTCTTACACATGACATGACCTAGCAAGATCCCAAAAGGAACAAAGAATGTACATTTTTTCAAATTCAGCACTATCTGGTATCTTTGACATGTATCCAACATAAGGCACAAACTTGCTACATGGCATTTTACCAATCCAAACACAATCCAATCATTGAAGTATACTTCCAGAAACTTATGAATGAATTCTTTGAACGTTGCTATGACTACGCGGAAAAATATTACGGGTGCATTATTCAATCCAAATGGCATAACAGTGTACTGGAAGCAACCCCACTCTATTGTGAAGGTGGTTTTTCTTCTATCGTGTGGTGCAATCTTAATTCGTTGATAGCTGGAAAATCCGTCAATAAAGGAATAGGCCTCCTACCCTCCGAAATTGTCTAACACTACATCTGTAAACGACGTTGGGAATGGATCATGAACACACACATCATTCAACTTTTGTAGATCTACACAGATCCTTATTTTTCCCTTTTGTTTCTTCTCTTGGACTACCATCGGGCTCACCCAATCATATTCCTCAATAGGTTATATAATGCTAGCATCTAACATTTTATCCAGCTCTTGGTGAACCTTCTCCTTATACTTAGGATTAAGGCGATAAGGCCTCTGTTTGACAAGCTTCGCATCCAGCTTCAATGTGATCCTCATAACACCCAAATCGCCAAGTATGCCCTTCAAATATGAAAACTTAGTGGGGAAGAGATCCTGGTATTCACGAAGTAGTTCGGAAACTTTGCCTACTATAGTGTCATCCCAATAGTATCCAATCTTCGCAAACTTCGGTTCTTATTTAGTGCCATTGTTTACTTGTCTTGTTTTCAAAGGTGCGGAGATGTCTGGGTTCTCTACTTGCGGTCCTTCGACTATGCGATGCCCTTATGTCTCTGGATTATTGATATTCCTCGCGTCTTCTTCCTCCTCTTCAATAGTCACATTATAACATTCCAATGTGTGGCACAGCTGGGTGCTCCAATCCGATTGGGTTCATTCTATAGGTTCCTTTGGTGTCCTGAAGATAATCGCTTTAATTTCTTGAAGTACTTCATCGATGCTTGAAAACCCGTCCTCAAACCCAAAATTCAATAAGAAACCTTCCTTTAATACATCCCATTTTGCAGTGTCGTGGTAGAGCTCCGTTTCGAGATAACAGTTCATGGAGATTGTATCCAAGGTATGACAAAATATATGTACCCATTCTGGCAGTGGTTCCTTCCCCCACACCTTAGTCCACATCTCCAGGTTATCACACGAATCATCCTTCCCATTATACTTCTCAGTCATTCTTGTAGTGGCATGCCCAAATCATAACTTCATCATTCGCCTGTAATCTCGCCATCCAGCAAAACTTTCTTTATGTGTACCCCACATCATGCGGGCGTAGTGCACAGCACCAACTCCAGTGCTTGAAAATGGTGGTCTTTAGGGACTTCACACTCAAATTCATCTAAAAACATATCCACATCAGTCAAACCATCATAATAAGGTAGCTTTCTTACCTCCGACGAAACACATCGTAGTGACTTCGTCATCATATTGCACCATAATGTAGACACTTCATGTAAATGGTTTTTCTAATGCTCTAATTCTTCATCTGAGTAAGAAGTGCAGGAACTCTCCCGGTCCCATGCGATCCCTCCATACGTCGTTGGATTGATCCAATCCTGATCTCGCGTTGTTATCTTGTAGATTTGATCCAGCTCATCATCGCTTTCTACATAATCGCGGACTGGTTCGGTATAGCGCATCCCTTCCGCAGGATCTAGTGGCACTATAACCCTTAGTGACTTCCTCTCAAATGACATTTTCCTCTTTTCAAATTAATGACCCCATTCATATCAATAGCCCAATCGATTCCCAGAAGCGTGAGGTATGGATTACTGTCATTGACAATTTCTATAACTTCGAAGTCTGCTAATGCAATCGCACCTTCAATATCGACCATCACTCCATACAATCATCCCATGGGGATGATTTTCTGATGATTTTCCATTCAAAGTTGAATCGGAGACCACTACAGTGCAAGTCTCCCTATCCTTTCCCATGCCTCTTTTGGAAAAACATTTGCATTGAACCCCAGATCCAAAATTACCTTGTCCATTTCATAGTCGCCTATCTGCGTTGTTAGCCGCATCTCGCGTCTGGTTTGTGCCTTATGCTTACCAATCTTGCTAACTATGCATTGCTCCATAGGATTCTTTTCATTGTTGGTGCACTTGTCTATTAAGTCTTACAATCCTTCCACATCCTTTCTGTTGTGCAGTAACTTCATGCAGGTCTCCAAGAAAGTAGTGAGTATGGAAGGATCAACCTCTTGTGTTTCGCTGGTTTCTAGTGTCTTTTCCTGGCTTCTCGAGGTGGAGGCCTCAGCGAAGCTCTTCTTTGCTTCCATGAATTTTTCCTTAGCACGATTAAGGTCAAAGGCGGCCTATTTCTCAGGAGCTTTGTGGACCCATTTTTCATCTTCAGGTTTCTTACCTTTATCTCCACCAATCATCATACAACTTCTTAGTACAATAATAATGCTCTGATCCTCCTTGCGAGGCTTACCCTCATCATTTGTAAACTATGCGTAGGTTGTTGAGGCTGCATTTTCTTCTCTTGCATCTAAGTTATTAGCACCAGACATTCTTCTGTGGCATGGTCGAATTGTCTACAGTATTGACACAAAGGGTGTGTAGGATTCTTGAAATCTCGCACGAAGTGCCCCGACTGCCCACGGTTTTAGCAGATAACTTTACCACAACCTCAATCAGGTCCTTCCCCTCGTCCTCATCCTCAGCCTTGAAAACCCATGCACGCTCCTCCTACACTAGGATCCTGAGCCCGAATTTTTGCCTACATACAGTAAGTAGGGGACCTTTCCATCATTATCTCATAACTTTGACAATGGTACTCATCATGGCCCACATATTTACATAAATTGCAGAATAGATTTTAGGGCATATGAATGAACTTTTGAAGTAAGTGGCAATTATCCATCACATGTTTCCCACTGACTTGACAAATGGTGCACCATAGCGTAGCACCTATACTCGGCCCGGCTAGGGCTTCTAGCTTCGGGGGGGCTGGCCCTCCCCCTATAAGATAATTCATGTATACTAGACAATGGTCTTTGTCATGCCCATGGCCCTTGCACTTCAAGCATCAAACCTATGAGCGCACTTCTGGTTTAGTCTCCTTTTATTTCTTTAGACTATGTAATTCTAGGTGCACGCTTGCTAACTGCGAGTGGATCTGTTGTACCCCTAGGTTCGTATCCTGAATAGGTGACATGTGCAGCCTCATTATGATCTCCAAGGCTTTTTCTTGCATTTCTGTCTTATGTTGTGATAGAGGGATTCTTAGATGTGGAAAAAGTTATGAAATAAACCAATCGCAATGTTGGGTATCTGATATTTGTATGTTAGCCTGTCTGATCTGGCACTTCAACTACTGATCAAAGTCCCAAGGTGTCTCATTGACTCTCATTAGGATCTCCTTAAATTCAATTACTCACTGCACCTCAAATTTAGGCTTACTAAATTCTTTGTTCAAAGCTCTCTGAGTCTCTACTAATGATGCCTGAGGATTATCTGTGCAATAATTAATGTACTAGGTTAGCGCGCGATCCTGCAAGGCAGTAACCAACTACGCCTTCTTTATATTATCATCGGTGATTTGTTGTGTTGTCCATACAGCATTCACAATGAACCAGAATTTCTCTGGATCTTCGCTTCCTATTCCTTTGAAGATCGGAATCTTCATTTTGTTTGCCATGTTGAATGGTGGTGGAGGCGGAGGTGTAGGTGAAGGTGTATGTGGTGGAGGTGGAGATGGAGGTGGAGGTGGGGTGGATGGATGAGATATTCTTGGAATAGACTGAGTTATTAATGAACAGCGCTTCGCGGTGTAGTCAACACCACCCCTTCATTGTCACTTGAAGGAGGTTCAATTAATGGACTATACTCTGGACCTGATCCATTACTTCTAAAGAATCTAGCACTTCGTGTAGCTCTAAACATTAAGGTAATGGAATTACCCACTTTTCACATAATAGCATTTTAATCCAAGTGTTTAATGACCTTAAGTATTTACCTCGTGGTCCCTTGAAGAATATTCACTCTGCTTCGCTATAGCTGACTGAGGTATCAACTGCAAATCTAGTAACGAACCCTCCCATAATTCAATCAAGCCAATGATTTATAGCCTACGTGATCTTATTTTTAGATGCCTCTAGTCGTCACACCGATTTTGGATTCCACACTATAGGAGTATCGAGTTTCCACCTTCCTTGATTGTTTGTCAATTTAGCTAACCACTGATATAATTCAATTGGGAAAGTGCAAAAGAAAATTTCATGTACTCTGTATACAGATACATATTCAACCAATCATCCTTCGACGAGCGTGGATTCCTGTTTTCTTGAGCCACAAACTCGTGAATCTTTCGATCTAACCACTTTTCAATCTCTTTCTTAGTCGGATTCCAATGATGTGACATCACACATCTCTTTGAGCAAATCCCAATCCTGGCAAGGGAACCATTTGTTTGCTTAAGGGATCCTAACCTTGGTTCAGAGTTATTTGCGCCAACCAACGAAACTCTACACTATTTTCCCTTTCCACAACAACCCACGTAGCGCAACCTGCAGTCTCACCTGAAGCAGTATTGGGGGATGCAAGAACCAAGTTTCTGCATCCAGAGACTAGTCTGATGTCCTTCGGCACCTTAGATTTTCTTCCACGCAGATTGATAGACTTCTAGGGATCTTTACTGTAACTAAGTTAAAGTTTCCTCTAGACTTTTTCAAAGGTCCACGATCAGTCCTTTTGGACCTTAAGCAGTTGATTTACCTACTTTTGCACATCAACAAGTAACCCTAGATCGAAGTTTTCATAGATCTACTTAATTCGTTAGAAAACATAAGAGAAATAGCTTTTAACTTTGTTGAAATAGATAAGCATTCATATCATGCAGTATTAAGACATATTCAATGAAATCAAGTAGAATTCAACCATCATTTCATAAAATGTATCATTCAATTGGTAAAAGAGAACATAAACATATTCAACAGAAATACACAATAATTCTCCAAAAAGTTTTCTTTATTGATATTTCATTCACAGATTACAAACTCTCTACCCTGTGCACACAAATTCAGTGGTCCATGCACTCAGCTGCGAACTCTACCCAGGCCTCCTATGCACTCAGCTGTAAGAGCCTTCCCTTCTTCACCTAAGCGCAGGACGAAAAGCCTTCCTTCCTTAGCACTTCCGCAAAAACCCTCCAACATATCCAAATCTCTATCCAAAGTTTTTTCTAAGACTCAACTATTTATAGATTTCCTATTACAATACCATGGCCCCCAACTCATGGGTGAATCTTCAAAACCGACCAAAAACCAGGGCTAAGGACCTTTTGACTCCTATCTACCTGTGCACTCTACATCCACATATCACGGATGCTTTACATTTGTTTTACAAAACTTTTACAAAATTGGGTTAAATTAACCCCAAAACTAACCCTAGGGACCCATCCCAATAGTAAATCAACATGAATATGTGATGAAAAAAGCATCAAACGAGGCTAGAGAACCCTATGTGTTTGAAACTAATAATTTGTGTATGAATGCAGGTTTTGAAAGTATTAAAGATAATGAAAAAATTCTAAATATTTTCATAAGAATAGAGTAAGAACATCATTTAGATACAATGTTGATAAATTTTGATAAGGAAATTTAATTGCTAGAGAGGTTTCTAATAGAAACTAAGAATGATATTTATTTCATTCAACAAAATAGGATAATAACATAGAAAAGAAAACTCCAACATGTGGAGTTAAGGGTGACATCCTTGGAAATGCATATTTGAATATAGAATTAAGGATGTTAGAGGAATGGATAATCAATCTGAAGATTGAGGAGAACTACGTAATAATTGCAGAAAGGGAGCAAGAAGAGGATGATATGCACGAGGCATCTAATAATATTTTTGAAACAAAATTTTGTGAATATGTGAATCCAGAACAACAAGACATTAATTTGAAATCAACGAATGGAATGATGGGGAAATCATATGTCTCATTGTGAGATGAGAGTAAATGTCACCAGCAGGATGCAAAATATGAACTAGAGGTTCATGGCAAGACTAATGCACATGAAGAAGCAAAAAAATATATGTCTTCAATAGTAATAAATGAAGACAAGAAAGATCTATTAAATATCATCTCTTACATTGACGATAATTTTCCAAAAGTTTGAAAGTCGGAATATTTGCTGTAATAAATTGATTTTATGTGCAGATGTAGGTAAAGAAAAGAGTTTTGAATATGAAAGACAATCTTTCATAAAACACCCATGGAGAAGGTAGTAAAATTCATTAAACATATTTGAAGAAATTTATGGTGATGGTGAAATGGAAATTGAAGCCACAAATTTTTTAAATTTTGAAGCAAAGTCACAATGGAGCAGTGTTAATAGCACGTGTTAGCAAGGAAGTAAGTTGGACATAGAAATTGATGAGAAGCGATGAGATGTCGAGATACATAAATATTTTCAGCAATTGAAGTGCCATCCTGATATCAGGACCATGGAAAAGCTGTATAGGTCCAAGAACCATTAGAGCCAGAGCTATTATCTCAGCTTCCAAGATCACAATAGAAATCTACGATGTGTGAACCAGTAAGATTTTGATGATAGATATGTTAAGTCTTGTGATAGAGATGTGAAAATTGAAAAGCGTTATGTGTTGGAAAAGCTTGTCGGATCAATATGGATACATTGGATCATAAATGTTGAGATAAAGTGCAATGTGGATAAAACTTCAATATCTGATATAGGGGAGCACCTGGTCATAGTGTTGGTTGCATACAAAGTCACAAGGTAAGCACCTTATGTTTGAGGTTTAAATGATTTTTTGATATAACATGAAATTTAAACCGATGAGGGATGAAGGGACTTAGCCCTAAGTTTTTCCATGGTTATATGCTTTGAAATGTTGTTAAGTCCCAGTATTAAGGGCTATAAAATTTGGGGATTGTGCATGATTTCAATGTTGTATGTTGGTTGTAGCTCTTGTGGGAGTTAAGGAAAGTTACAAGGGTGTTGTGCATTAAATTATAGTTGATCCATAGTCATTATTTTAAAGGGGATTAAAAAGACTCTACACTAGAGTTCGAACATTGGGTAGGGTCATTGAATCACGTTCTTGGTAAATGAAAAGTTCCCACCGTGCTTATGAGGGAAAGGATGTGTAAGCATTACAAAGTACTAATGAGTGTGTAGGAAGTGAGATATTTTTGTCTATGGATGGATTTTCAAGGTATAATTAGGTAGAAATATTTCTCAAGGATTAGCATAATATAGGCTTTATATGCCCTTGGGGCATGTTTGCATATTGTAAAATTCATTTTTTCCGAAAAAAATGTTAGAGCCATTTTCTAGTGGGCCATGTCCTATGCCTTTCATGAGATTAAGTACATTTTGGAGGCTTATGTCAATGATTTCATTTATTTCTCTCATAAGAGAATTGATCATCCATTCAGGTCTATAAAACATTTTAGTGATACCGTTACTATAATATTTGGTTGAACCCACACAAATATATATTTTTTCTGACTTCTAGCCATTTACTAGGTTTCATTGTTTCAAATAAGGGGATTATGGTCAATCCACTCAAGTTTTAGGTATCAATGTAGTTTCCTCCCCTATCCAATATCCATCAACTTTAGAACCTACAAGGAAAAGCCAACTTCTTGTGGCGATTTATTATAAATTATAAAAAGATTATAAATGGTTTTATGCATTTGTTGAAAAATTAGGTCCCATTTATATGGGATGAGTATGCTCTACAATCATTTGAGGATTTGAAAAAGGAATTGACCTACTTAGTCTTTTGGAATACAACATATATTTCCTTCTATATCTAGTAGCAGTAGAATATACCATCGATATGGTTCTATTTCAAGAAGATGACTAGCTGAAAGAACGTGTGATGTATTACCTCAATCATGGTTAGATGTGTCCCGAACTCAAGTATTTTCATGTAGAAAAGTTGGTGTTGCCTGCAATACAGGCCATATAATGACTTTTCAATTATATTCTACTAAAAAATATCATTGTAATTGTTTACGTCAATCCATTTTAGGACATATTCATAAGGTGAGTGATTTGGGGGGGTGGGGGGGTTTAATAAATGGATTGTAATTTTTCAAGAATTTGACTCTCTTAATTTCCAATCAAAGTTGAAAACGTATTTGGTATTGACATCAAATTTACCTTGAGAATATAAGCAATTTTCTTACAATGATTCATTTCATGACAAACTCTCATTTTTAATTTCCTCGAATTATCCTTAGTAGGGGTATATTCTCATATATCTCTAGAATCTAAAGTTTCATCCATCCTTCTCATGGGATGATCAACACTACATTTTACATTTAACAAAGAGTTACCTTATTTTCAATGATACTCTTTATAATAGAGGGTTATATTTAATATTACATCATTTTTAACCTATAAGGAGGTGAAGAAGGTCTTGAATGATTTCCACTGTGGAGCATGTGGTGGTAATATTTGTGGGTTGGCTATAAGCTAGAATTGTTTTCATGCTAGCTACTTATGGCCATAAATATTCAAAGACTATATTGAAGTAGTCAAGAAGTGTCATCCTTATCAATTATTCACAAGAAATATGTATGCACATCTTAATTCCTTCTTCCTTGTTATCATTGTCATTCTATTCACCAATTGTAGGTGGACTTTACTACGTGCCACCCATCCTCAGCGAGAGGAAATAAATACATTATTATGGTTGTCGACTATTTTACTAAATTGGTCAAGGCCATGCTAAATTTTTCAAATGATGGTGAGACAATGGCACTTACCATTTTTAATCAAGTCATATAATGTTTTGGTGCATTGACAAATATTGTCAATGAAAATGTCAGTCACTTTCAAAATAGGATGATGTCATAATTTGCTTCCAAATTGGGGTTGACAAAATAACATTCATCTCCTTACTATCCCCAAGCAAATGGAAAAGTAAAAGTTGTCAAGAAGTCCTTGAAAAACATCTTGTACTGAACGATTAATGAGAGTAAGTCTAATTGGAATGTTATGCTTTATCTCGTCCTTTGGGAATATTAGACATTAGTCAAAAATGCTACTGGGTTTACCCATTTATAGCTCATTCATGGGATGGAATTGATTATCCTGATAGAGTGTGAAATACCATATCTAAATTTAGAAGTAAGGCTCCTTCCAAATATTTCCATTTTATAAGAGAAACTCATGTACTTAGAGCATATAGATGAGAAATTTTGACACGACACTATAGCAAATAAGTATAGAGGAAGTGTGTCAAGAATCAATATGATAAATCTGTCCACCCTAGGGTTTTACCCGAGGGGGAATTTTTTTTAGTTTATGATGAGGAAAAGGATGTTTTAGGGGTAGTTAAGATTATTTCCATGTGGTATGGGCCTTACATAGTGAGGCATGTACTTAATAAAGGAACTTACAAGTTGATTTATTATGATGGAAATATGCTTCTACAACCCTGAAATGGGATCTATCTCAAGAAATATTATTATTGACCTTTGATTGAGAATCTACTTTGTTTGGTACATGATGTATATATTGTATTTTAAGCTATATTTGTGATTTTTTATTATTTTAATGATCATGCTTCTGACATTTATTTGAATATGTTGATGGATGATCCAATCTATATAAGGTTCACTAACAGTGTTAATTGAAAAAACCGAAACTTAGCTTCCACAACTTGGGTAATTTACTCTATATCTTTCTAGTTGATAATGCCTAATGGTTCTTGCATACATCTTGTATCTAACATAATCCCTTAATATTGTGCTATTATTGAATTGATTCTAGAGGCCATTTCTCATGGATTTCAATCTTTCATAGTTCATATAGATTCGCAGTTGGTAGTGTCGCACACCTAACAATGAATATAATGCACATGATCCTATAATATACCAAAAGTTTCTTTGAGTAAGATTAATTTAATTTTCATTTAATTATTTTAATTATGTTCATGTTCAGATATCGAGAAATCAAGTTGTTGATTATATTGCAAAATATGTTTAATATTAGCACATATATCATTCATCACATTAAAGAATGATCAAAGTAAAAAACAACATCATTAAAATCATGTAAATACAACAAAATTTACATATATATACATATATATTGTGTCATCATTACAAAATGTGGATAAATGTCCTGCAAATTTAGGGATTTCAGCTCAGTGATAATATTTCTATAATCTTATCAGTACAATATTAATCTAGATAGCTAACCCTAAGGCCCATGTCCCTAATGAGTGTCATCATAATAGATGATGAAATTTTCTACATTACAAAATAATTTAACCTATGCTCATAGTACTCCAACTATGTAATGTTGAACATACTCAGCGGGGTCCTTGATCAAAGCCATGGGGACTTGTTGGGTCAATCCCTTCAAGTTCCTTTGAACCATTCATAGCACTCTATGTGTGTCTCCTCCAACATTTTCATGTGTCTACCATGATTATTATGCCGTTGTAATCCATCAGGCCTCACTGATTCGATATCTGCAAAATCGCACATTTTTTTAGTACTTTTGTTCATGTAAAAAAGATGAAATAATTTAAAAATCAATAAAAAATAATAACCTAAAAAATGTGTGTTTTACCTATGTCACCCCATGTGGCATCCAAAGGTAAGGATATCTTTGGTTATCCTCGGAATATAATACTCACATATGGATAATCATATACGACAATGATATGTTGATCCCATTAGTGGAAGAACTCATCATCAAAAGAGGCAACTGTCACTTGCCCTCCTCCTGATTTTCTCATCAAGTCTTCTAGCTCACCATCTAAGGCTCTCTCTAATAAGAGATGCAAATCTCTACATATGTTCTCAATGCTGAAATACTCTAAAATTAGGAGCATGTGATGCTATGGTATCCAAAGTTATTGGTCTTCCATGCTCAAAAATTTGTGAGATAGGTATTTGTGTTGGTTAATAAGGTAGTACACTAGTTAAAAATTGTAGGGCATAGACACTCTATTGCAAAAAGCATCCAATGTCCATGTGCGCGATGTATAAATTATGAGTGTGCTACTTGTGCTATGGTGAACAATATGATCTTAATCCCTAATCGCTAGAAATTCCATATCAAAATTTGGGTTTTGATTGTTTGGGTCCCCTCATTGTAGTATACATCAATGTAATCTCAATGATAAATCCTCCATCGATCTTGGTCTTTATGTTCATCATCAATCCTCACTGAGGGAGACCTATTATAAAATATATATCCTCCAACTCAGTGCAAAGGGCCATCTCATCCAACATTAAGTGATCATGTGCTCAGTGTTTAGCTCAAAAATCAAAGTTCTCAGAATGGCTTGAATCCTGAACGACCACATCTGTCTCGACGAAACGATCCCAATGCAACTCATTTCACTGAAAATCGATTTCGTATGGGGAAGATATTGAGTTTTGTCCGCTTTTCCAAACATAAGAAATTTAAAAAGAAAAAATGCATAGTCACTGCACAGTCAGCAATCCATACTATTGACGTGGTAGGTGACTATGCAAGGTCAACGGTGGTCAATTCTCAATCATGGTTCGCCAAGTGGCATGTTTTTATTGGTTCACAAGTATGGTGATGTGGCAGGTTTTGGTTGGTTAATGGTAGACCAATGAGGAGGGGACAAGTGGCAAGCCCAGAGGCCACCACGTGTCCCTCCCCAAAGGTCAGCTCGGCGTGTAGTGCTTACCAAAATTTTATGGCAAGCCAGGGGGTCGAACCCGGGACCTGCTCCAAACCAACCAACAGTCTTACTACTGTACCACCGGATGTTTCCTAACAGTTATATGACTTCGTTTAAATTCGAATTGTAATGCATTTAGATTTGGGGGTTAGGAGGGCCAGCCCTCCCACGTGAATGCTCCAGAAGTCACGGTTTATATAATAGCTAGCACATAACAAATCGGCAGACAGCGCAACAAACCACAACCACAAACTTCAAGCCATTGCATGTGACCTCTCCTCTACAAAAACTGTCAGGCTAACGATTTTGGAACCATTGGCTAATCATCACATGTGTCCACTATCGCGGAGACCACTGGTGTTAAGGCTAACTGATCCACATAACTGCACGGATTAAAGACTACGACATGTGTCCACCATGAAAACTGGAGGATTAAAGGCTAACGGTTAGCCATAATCCCGTATTTAAATGTGCTAAACATGTTTAATAATTAATTAAACTGCATTTAACAGTTAATTAACCCGCAATTTGACTTAGCGGAGTTTTCGTTGGTCCACCAAATTCGGAGTTTCCTCCAAAATTAGTGAGGCTAACTAGAGTTCCTCCAGTTTTAGAGGAGGTTTTCTAGGGAAAAACAGTTTTGGTCATAACTAGAGAAAAATTCGACCAAATGGAGCTCAAGAAAAGGTGTTTATAGTTGAATTTGACATTATGAACACATTGAAGCAAGTTTTAGGAGTAGTAGAGCTTTGTAAACAGATTTTTTTTCCATATTGAGTTAATACAGAGGCGCAAGCCATGGAAGCTGGACCAAGGAGTTGTAGCCCAGGAGGGGTGAACTCCTTCATCAAAACAATGTGTTAAATGTTCACGTTGATGGTTTGCTATACTTTTCATTGTTGTTGTTCATCACTTGTTTTTTCATGTTATTTTTCTCATGAATGACACATTAAACTTTATCAAATTTACCTGTTTACATTCAAAAACAACCTAAGGAAACCTATGCATAGGAAGCAATGGACAAGCATTTGTTTATAAATCTGAAATTGAAATTAGCACATCAAAACTAACATTCAATAATAGATCAAGTTGGTATCAGAGTAAAGGTTTATTTGCTTGATTTCTTGCGTTTTGTGCAAGTAGGGTTTTAATGGTTGCAAAATTGTGATGCTTACAAGATTAAAGTTGCAGAGAGGAGAAGGGAAACTATTGGTTTCCACAAGGCAACAATCTCCACCCAAAGTTCCAATTCCAGAAGCACCTTAGGTTTTTCCTTCAATTGAGATTGAGGAGGTACAAGAAGTACCAGAAGCTAAGCTTGAATCCAAAGCCATCATGTCTAGAGTAAGAGAGACTAAAGTTCTTTCAGAAGAGGAAGCACTCAAGAAATTTTTCTATGACTTGACTGGCATGCTTAGATTCCTCTATGAAGAGAGGAACATTAGAATGGCCGAAGAGATTTCTAAGCCTCCACATGGAGAGAGAAGCTCAGGAGATAAAAAAGATGATAAGAAGGATTCAAAGGGTAATGGAGGAAAGCCTCCTCCATATCCACCATCTTCATCTTCCTCATCCTCAACATCTCAAACAAGAACATCTTCCACTTCCACCACAAAAATTGTCCATACTCATTCCCAAACCCCAAAAGGAAAAACTCCCTTACTCAAAGTGGACATTAAGTTTGAACCTCCCATGTACAATGGTGAAGTGAATGCATAAAAGTTAAACAATTGGATTTGACAATTGGAGGTATACTACAGAATTCAGAACCTTCAAGAAGATGACATAAAGATCCAGTTCGCTTCTTTGAGGCTAGAAGGAGAAGCATTAGTCTGGTGGGAAGCAAAGACTCAAGAGGAAATGTGAATTCATGGTAAGATATCCATTTCTTGGGTTGAATTTGTTTCTACAATTAAAAGACAGTTTTACCCTTTAGCCTATAGGCAAAAAGCCATTATGAGTTGGTAAATTTTTAGGCAGTTCAAGGGTCAAATAGTCCAAGACTATACACGGGAGCTTAGAAAGAGGAATTTGTTTTTAGGAGTAAACTTGAATTCCCAAGATACATTATTGAAATATATTGGGGGTTTACATTCCTATTTAAAACATACTATCCTTATGTTCAATCCAAGCAATTTGGATGAGGTATGTGTGCAAGCCACACACCTTGAAGCAAGGGGAAAGAACATTCAGGAAGAGGGTAGTAAGAAGAAGCCATTCAAGGGTAAGGAGAAAGAGAAGGGAGGAAAATGGAAGGGAAAGAAGAATGCAAGTGTGAAGAAATAAGGGGAGAAAACCACATGCCAAAGCTGGGCATGATGAAGCCCATTGTTAGAAATTACATCCCGAACTAAGGCCTAAGAAACCAAACAATAAGGGAAAACAAAAGACGACCGCTACCACACAACATGATCTTGGATCAGATTCTGGTGATGAGACCAAGATTTCAGCCATGGTTACAAAAGGAAAAGAAGTTGTTGCAAGCACTAGTTCCTCACATTGTCATAACAACACTCCAAATGAAGAAGCAAGAATAGAATTTTTCCATGTAAGGGTAATTTCAAATCATACAAATATTGATGCATTATTTTATAGTGGGTTACAATCAAACTTAATTTCAGAAGACTTGGTCAAAAATCTTAACCTTGAAACTATACCTCATCATAAGCCATATCCATTGGGTTGGATAGTCAATAATGCAAATTTACCGATTACAAGGAAGTTCTTATTCAAGTTTGCCATTAATGAAAAGTTCATTGATGAAGTTGAGTTAGATGTACTTCCACTTGAAAACATTTGTGCTTCTCATGATCAAGAAAAATAATGATATTGCTTATGAATATTTTGAAGGTTGTGATGACAAATTGAAATCTGATTTGTTTGATGTGGTAAGAAAGCATGGCAAGATGTTTCAGGAACCAAAGGGGTTACCTCCCAAGAGGGGAATTTAGGATGAGATAAAGCTGCAGCAGGATGT
Source organism: Pinus tabuliformis (assembly GCA_031772625.1). NCBI lineage: Eukaryota > Viridiplantae > Streptophyta > Pinopsida > Pinales > Pinaceae > Pinus > Pinus tabuliformis. The sequence goes on from CM062819.1 coordinate 1,537,388,117, forward strand.
TCCACTTCCAAACATTGGCATGTATCGCATGTCGATTATGGAGAGCATGGAAATCAAGAAGAAAATTCAAGAATTTTTGAACAAAGGTATCATATGCCCATCTACTTCACCATGTGGTTCACCCATTGTCTTGGTGCCAAAGGAGGATGGGACTTGGCGCATGTGTGTGGATTTCCATGTGCTGAATAAGATAACAGTAAATAATCATTATCCACTCCCAAGAATTGATGATTTTCTTGATCAACTGAGGTATGAAAAATATTTCACTAAGTTAGGCTTACGAAGTGGTTATCATCAAGTTAGAATAGTTGAAGAGGAAATTTGTAAAACCGCATTTAAAACTAAACAAGGATTGTTTGAGTGGCTTGTTATGCTTTTCGGTCTTACAAATGCTCCAGCTACTTTCATGAGAGTTATGAATGATGTATTGAGACCATTTCTAGATGACTTTGTCATTGTTTACTTAGATGATATACTCATATTCAACAAATCTGGAGATGAACTTGTCATGCATGTGAACGAAGTACTTGATGTCTTGAGAAAATAACAGTTGTTTTTAAAGATGTCGAAGTGTGAATTTAAGACTTCTTTAGTGTATTTTGGACACATTTTTGGAGTAGGTGAGCTGAAAATAGACCCCTCTAGAGTTGAGGTCATTCCGAATTGGCCCAAGCCCAATACAGTTACATAGGTAAGAAGCTTTTTAGGGGCAGCACAATATTGGAGGAAATTTATTGCTAATTTTTTTCCATTGCAGATCCATTACATGCATTGAATAATGTCAAGAAAGTATTCCATTGGGGAGATGTACAGTAGAAATCATTTGATGCTTTGAAGAAAAACATCAGTTCAACACCGGTATTGTCTCTTTCGAATCTTAGACAACCATTTGAGATTCAAACGGATGCTAGTGATTACGCCATGGGAGCAGTGCTTATGCAACATGGTAAGCCCATTTCATTTCATTCTGAAATTTGTAATGGAGCTATGACTAACTATCCCACTTAGGAAAAATAACTTTATGCATTGGTACAAAGTGTCAAAAAATGGAAACACTACTTGATGGGGAAGGAGACCATTATTCATATCGACCATCAACCATTGTAGTACTTACAATCACAATCAAAGTTGCAGCAATCACGACACTTCAGATGGATGGGTTTTCTAAAAAAATTCATTTGGTTATCAAGTACAAAAAGGGAATCTACAATAAGGTAGTTGATATGCTTTCTAGGCCTATTGTAAATTCATCTGTTATACTGAAGCATAATTAAGTTTTTCATGAAAGTTACATTGAGAAATATGCATATGATAATGACTTTCAAGAGGTGTATGCAAAGTTGAGTCAAGGAAACCAAATTAAAGAGTTGGATTACCATGTACATAACAATTTGTTGTATCACTTGGGCAAGTTATGTATTCCACAAGGAGAAAGAAACAATATCATAAGGGAGGCGCACACTTCACTGGTTGCTGGACAATTTGGTGTAGGCAAGACAATAGAGAATCTCCAAAGGTATTGTTACTGGCCACGCATTTTTGATAATGTATCTTGCTTCATTAGAGGATGTTCTTCGTGTGCAACAAGTAAGCCTAGCAATAGGAAACTAGGATTGTACACTCCACTTCTGGTACCTTCACGTCGTTGGGAGAGTATCTCAATGGATTTTGTAGGAGGTCTTCCATTGTCAAAGGAAAGGTCATTATTACTTGTATGTAGTTGTAGACAGGTTCAAAAAAATGTGTATAATAACACCATGTAAAAATAAAATTACAGCTACACAAACAGCTCATCATTTCATCCAAAACATTTGGGTTCATTTTGGTCTTCCTACTTCCATTGTAAGTGTCTTCCTATTTCCATTGTAAGTGATCAAGATTCTTAATTCGTTGGGAATTTTTGGTCAAATTTGTGGGACATGATGGACACAAAGTTGAAGAAGAGTACAACCTTTCATCCGCAAACAGATGGACAAACTGAGGTGGTTAACAGGACAGTCATTCATCTTCTTAGAGTATATTTCAGCAAACATTCCAAGTTGTGGAATGAACAGTTGCATTGCATACAACATGAATACAACAGGGCAAATCATTCTTCCACAAACACATTGCCATTTGAGGCATGTTTTGGGTACTTGCCAAGATCGTCATTGGACTTCATATTTGAGAAAGATGCCGCCATTGATGGTCACAGTGACATCGATAAGGCAAGGAAGTTCATTGAGAAAATTCAGTTGATACATCACATAGTGCAGGAACAGCTTGAAAGAAGTCAAAGCAGCTACAAGGCAAGGCATGACAAACACCATGTCAATCACAAATTTCAAGTTGGAGACGAAGTTTGGTTATATAGTAGCAAAGAGAGACTTCAATGGGAAGGTAAAAAGCTTAAGCCAATTCTTTATGGTCCTTTTAAAATTCCAGAAAATATTGGTAACAATGCATTTAAGCTAGATTTTCCTCCTTATATGCAAATATACTCTGTTGTTAATGTTGAGAAGTTAGGATTTTTTTAGCCTCCTTTGATTGATGATGAAGGAGAGCATGTTCAACTGCCATCAATAGATGATTTCTCACCATAATATCTTGATGAACTTCAGCAGGATCTCATACTTGACAGAAGAACCAGAACTTCAAAGAGAGGGAATGTTGAATACCTTAGAGTGGGACTCAAGGGACAAAATCCTTCTAAAGCCAAATGGTTGCAGATCAAGAAGGTGAGGGAGATGTACCCTCACCTGTTGAACAATTGATAGTATCTTTTAGGGTCCAAAAGGCTTCTAGTGGGGGGGAATGATTAGGTGCTCAGTATTTAGCTCAAAAATAAAAGTTCTTGGAATGTCTCAAAACCCAAACGACCGTGTCTATCTCGGCAAAATGATCCCAACGCAACTCATTTCACTGAAAACCGAGTTCGTATGGGGAAGATATTGAGTTCTGTCCGCTTTGCCAAACATAAGAAATTAAAAAAAAAAATGCAAAGTCACTACACAGTCAACAATCTGTACTACTGACGTGGTAGGTGACTATGCAAGGTCAACGGTGGTCAATTGTCAATAATGGTTTACCAAGTGGCATGTTTTTATTGGTTCACAAGTATGGTGATGTGGCAGGTTTTGGTTGGTTAATGGTAGACCAATGAGGAGGGGACAAGTGGCAAGCCCAGAGGTCACCATGTGTCCCTCCCCAAAGTTCAGCTTGACGCATAGTGCTTACCAAAATTTTATGGTAGGCCGTGGGGTTGAACCCAGGACCTACTCCAAACCAACCAACAGTCTTACCACTATACCACCGGATGTTTCTTAATCGTTATATGACTTCGTTTATATTTGAATTGTAATGTGTTTAGATTTGGGGGTTAGGAGGGCCAACCCTCCCATGTGAATGCTCTGGTGGTCATGGTTTATATAATGGCTAGCACATAACAAACCAGCAGATAGCACAACCAACCACAACAGCAAATTTCAAGCCATTGCATGTGACCTCTCCTCTGCGAAAACCGTCAGGCTAACGGTTTCGGAATCGTCGGCTAACCGTCACATGTGTCCACCGTCGCGGAGACCACTACTGTTAAGTTTAATTGCTCCACATAACCGTGTGGGTTAAATACCACGACATGTGTCCACCACAAAAACCGGATAATTAAAGGCTAACGGTTAGCCATGACCATGTATTTAAATGCGCTAAACAAGTTTAATAATTAATTAAACTGCACTTAACAGTTAATTAACCCGCAGTTTGACTTGGAGGAGTTTTCGGCAGTCCACCAAATTCAGAGTTTCCTCCAAAATTAGCGAGGCTAACTAGGGTTCCTTTAGTTTTACAAGAGGTTTTCTAGGGAAAAATAGTTTTGGTCATAACTAGAGCAAATTTCGACCAAATGGTGCGTAGGAAAAGGTGTTCCTAGCTGATTTCAACATTCTGAACACATTGAAGTAGGTTTCAGGAGCAATAAAGCTTTGTAAACAACATTTTTTTTCATATTGAGCTAATACAAAGGCCCAAGCCATGGAAGCTGGACTAAGGAGATGTAGCCCAACAGGGGTGGGGGGGGGGTGTTGGTGGGTGTGCACATGCATGTGTCCATTTTTTAAGATAAACATTATTTTTTTGAGAAGGAAGAGTATCTGTATTACCAAGGAGGTTGTTTAGGTGGTCTATAGAGTAATAAAACTCATTAGGAGGTGTGTGAGGTAGCCAGTGAGGAATATAAGACTAGGAGGTGTCAAAATATGCTATAAAACCTATCATTAGGGTTAAGAGAACCTTTAGTCACATAAATAAAGAAAATTTTCATATCCTTCACAACAAACAAATTGAGCCAAATTTTTACCTTTTCTCCAATCTAAGTTAGTTGGGGTATGCACATCAAATTAGCACCCAAGATAGCTACAAGATACTCAAACATTATCACACCATTTTGACATTAAATATTGCCACAATTGAAAATAATAAGTGCATAATCATTTTCTTATACTTCTTTATCTATATCTTCCCTTAATGGTTTTTGAAATAAGTGGAGTTCCCATTGATTTTTTTTTGAAGTGTAACATTGGCTGGGAACAGGTTGGCTTCTCTTGAGATAGGAGGAACGATGGCTCCGACACTCCTCGACACTGTGCCTTGAGGTCTAGGGTAAGATCACGGGCGCTTACTGTTACTGCACCTACCCATTTTCTACCTATGGACATCCATGTGTTACGGTGTGAGTCTGACCCATACTTTTTCGCATTTTCGTTACCATTTCCTTAACCTCCTACTCGACTACCCGTATGGAATAAGACTTTGTCGACTATTCAACGGAACCAAATCCCTACAAGGAGATTTGGTCACACCCTCACACTGTGTCAGGTTCCGGCTCATTTGGCTCATCGCACCACCCGCTGTCTGCTCAGATACCTGTCTCGGACTGTTCTGGGCCATCTGTGCCCCACCTGCCTCCTTTTGTTGTACTGGACGCCTCTTTCAGTTAGACTACCCTCCACTCTCCCCTAAAACCCTCAACCTTCTCGCAGCATGCCTACCACCATCACCCTCTTTCAACTCTCTACTTCCTGACCTTCCTCATACCTCTGCTCCATCCTGCACTCCCCTCTCATCTGGCATCACTCAACCTGGGACATCAATCCCCCACTTTACCACTCCAGCTGGTTGTGCAATCCCAAACCCTAACTTCCCTCCACACGGCTTTCCCCTTCCCTCAGGATTCTTCAGTACACCTGTCCCTAACCCTAAGAGCACTCCACCATCCCCACAAGCTGTTTATCAAGGCATCAGGGGACATTTCCGGGACTATCCAACACCACCTAGGTCCAACAAAGTAAAGAAAGGGGAGTGTGTGAAGGTGATGGACAAGGTGTTATCAGGAAAACTAGTGTCCATTCAGAGCTGCTAGTCCCACTAAGGTGGGTAGCTATCTTAGAAACAAACAAACTAAAGTCACTTGTGTTTTCCTTTTTGAGAGATAGATGAGAGAGAAGCAGAGAGTACCAACCTCAGTTTCGCTAGTCTCCTTGCTCGTTTCCTCTCCCCTTGATAAAGATTTCACCACTCCTTTCTCACTTGTCCCGCTTCAAAGAACACCTGTAGAGTCAAGGCAGCAAAATACCATCAAAGCATAGAGATCTATAACCATAAATAATGTAGGATTAGATGTACATTGACCATATAAATGCATATACAAATACAAGATTCAGAGATATACAAGCATATGGAGGAAAACTCAAATAGCTTTATTGATAGAAGTATTAGAAGAGAGGATTACAACCAAGCTGTCTGATCCAGCATCATCCTCCCAGCATGAAAGCCCTCTTCACCTCATACAAAGTAAGATCACCCAACAATGTCTTCAAAGAGAAACCAACAGCACTTCCTTGCAAATTACAAAATTCCATCCCCCTGGATCTCTTGGATGAGGGATCCATATATAGATGTTTACAGGAGAGTGAGTCAGCTTCTAGGATTTTGATTAGTGTCATTTCACTAATAGTTCTTGGTTCCACTTGGAGATTTCAGATCTCTTACTCATCCCTGGGCGAATTCAGAGAGGCAAGTGTCATATGAGCAGTTTCTAGAAGATTCTCTGGGTTTCCACCTAGAAAATTGCTTCTGCCATTTGTCTGCTCTCACTCATCGCACCCTACAGAAGGGCTTTCCAGTATGCATCACACCCCCCATGTGTAATAGGTGAGATGCATCGCACCCTATGCATGGAGTAGTCTGTATGGTCCAGTTTTGACTAGTTCTGAGTAGTTTTTCATGTAGAAATTCTAGGAGATGATGTAATCAACTGACCTTGTTCCTTTAGGGTATGAAACAACACTTTTATGGGTTTAGAAGCCCTTGGTTTATGGACATATTTGATTGGGGTTGCAGTGCCCAAATATGTCTATAACAGTTTCCCCCTAAAGCATGAGGTCGTAAATCTTTTGATGTCGGGTGAAATGCTTTATAATGAGGATCCGAGGTTTTTTGAACTGGAAGGTGACTTGTAATAAGATACAATACAATACATTATCTTCATAATATTTTCATGATCTAGCTGAGGCAGGCATTCCCATGCTCAGCTTTATAAATTCATATTCATGTACATAAGACAGACAATCGTCTGTGTGGCAGACTGATGATTCTGGTAGAGCCATCATCCTTTAGTTTGGATGATTATCTGTGCAGCTGTGATGTACATTTGATGTCTTTATTTTCCTGAATATATCACAGCCTGGATGGATGAAACTAGATCCGGGGTCTTCAAACTCGTTCAATCTTCACCCGAAGTACAAGTCGATCCATGTGAAAAGATGTTCTAATGTCGAACATGGAAAGACATTGCCTGATTACCATCCAATGATGTAAGTTGTTAACAGGCGCGAGAGGAATCACCGATAATGATGATGACCCTCAAGGTACTGCAGTACAATTCACGTGGTGTGAATACATGAGTTGATGTCGAACACCACGTAAAATCTTTTGGTCGAAGGCCATTGATGTAAACCTGTCGCCGGAAGTGAGAAACTTGCCATTGAGGCATGCAAGCTTCAAAGTACTGAAAGGGTTGTTCCTAAGTCAACTTCTTGGATAATGAGCTGATGTTGATAAGAAGTGACCCATCGTAGGAGGGCCTTAATGAATCCCACATCTACGACACGGAACGGAGCAAATGATTTTGTGGAGGTGAAAACGATCTGATGATATAAGGTTCAGGGTGGCGGTCATGAAAAATGGAGAGTGAAGGTATTGCAGTGGATGAGGCGTTAGCTAGGTTGGTGAATTCTCTGAGTGACTTCTCTTGAACATACCGGTGACACTGAAATGGATTGGTAGCATTAACCCCAAGGTGGATGGTACGGTGGACCAATGGTGATATGACTAGTGAATGGAATAACCCAACCCGACTCAATCATGGTGACGGAGTGAAAGTGTCATGTTCAAAAGCAACCTGCTACCAATGAAGCTATTCAAGTTTTCTTCCCCTTTTCCCCAGTCATTGCTGACCAGTACCTCTTTATTTTTGTCAAGCTTGAGGAGGATAACATATGCTTGTTCTATAATTTTCCCTTCGAGCAAACCTGTCACTATGTTTTAACGAGCCTAGCAATAGTGAAACTCGCTCTTGTCTGCATGGACAAGTTTGTCGCTATTGTTTTAACGAGTTTAACGACAAAGATAACTCGGTCCTTTTCAATTTTAGAGAGTCTAAAAAGAGACGTAAAGGCAACTCCAGTGGTCCTTTTTCGTAATGTAATCCCTTAAGTCCAAAAAAGTGTAAAATAATACGAAAGGGATGACTTTTCGATAGTTTTAACGAGCCGAACAAGACAAGCGCTCGATATTTTTGTGTAATAATCCCTCAGGTCCAAAAAGATTAAAATCTAGAGGATGGATGGCACTTCCGATCGCTTTAACAAGCTGGAGAGGCCAATTTCTCGGTAATCTTTTCATATTTTACGAGTCAGATGAAAAGAGCTTAAAGGAGACTCGTTTTTTGAGGAATGAGTGATGTTTTTGGATAGCAACTAGTTCCAGGTAAGGTTTGGAAATTTTCAATCACGACAGTGTAAAGAAGGTGGCTAATAGAATCACTCGTCGCAACTGTTCCTCAAAAGGGTAAACAATCAAACGGAGGCGTATGATCGACTAAAAAAGAATGGAGGTGATGGTAAGAACACGACCAAGGTTCAAAAGCTAATATTCATGTGATCGCAATGGTTATTTACCGGAGGTGGGGTTCATTTTTTTAATGAGCTTAAACTCTTATGGGAACATTTGCTCATTGCTAGGTTTATTTTTTTACGAGCTTGAACTTCGCGTAAAACTGCTCATGGCTAGGTTTATTTTTTTTAACGAGCTTGAACTTCGCGTAAAACTGCTCATGGCTAGGTTTATTTTTTAACGAGCTTGAACTTTGCATAAAACTGCTCGTGCCAGTTGTATAATAAGGATGTCTTATCTGTAGGTTCATTTTTTAGGGAGCTTACCCCACGCACAACTTTGCTCTGGAGCCTTTTGTATGCAAGCTAGGAATGACCAACTACTGTCCTGGGGGTTAAAGAACTACTAAGGTTAGGTAGGATAGCTTCTCGTTGGGAAACATCTCCTTTAATTTTCTGTTTCCATTGGTCCTGGCAAAGGTGAATGGTTGATTAGACCAATCACCTAACTTAAGCAGTTGAAGTTAGTAAAAAACTACGGGATTAGAGTTACGCCGGTCGCTTTTCACTTGCGTACAAAAGTTTTGCATGCCCCCAGGTATAAAGTAGAGTTTCCAGGTCACCATATGGAAGTTCTTGCATTAGCAAGATTGTTCCATCCACGTCGCAGAAAAAACACTTCCTTGGCGATGTCCATCGAAATGGACAAAGGTGACTGTTGTCAGTGCCAATCACATAACCTTTGATGGGGGAATCCTTTTCCAGTCCAAATCCATTTTCCTAGACAGACAGGGGTATCAGACTAGTCATATTCCTACGCGGAAACCTTCCTTATATCCAGGGTTTTCCTGCCGAAGCAGACCAGGGCGCCTGCCTCCTGGGTTTCAGTCACAATCATCGAATCACTAGCGATCATTAGGTGGATGGACTGGAGATTGATGAGACATTCCTTGTGCAAAAAGACCAGTTATGGATGGAATTTGACTAATAGTTGTGTTTGAACCAAGGAATGAAAACTGGTCAACTAGGTGGACCACTCTGCTTTCGTGTGGAAAACACATCACTCGGAAGAGTGAGGAAACGATAGCTCCCATGCTATAAATGTAGTCATTCCCAAGGAGTAGATTGTAATCTAGAGGTCCTTGGACTACCATCACATTTAGATGAATGGTTTTCCTTCTCAAAGTTATGGGAAAATTTGGAAGGATCCCTACCAATCGACTGGTTCCTTTGTTGAAGCCTGACAGATTTCGAATCTCAGGCAGAAGCGATGGCGAACCAAGCGCTTTCGAATCAGTTGAGGAAAGGATACTCACATAAGCCCCTTCATCTATAATAGTACCAACCATGATTATTCTGTAAGCTTGTACTATGATTCGGAATGGTACATTAGATGGTAGGCGGGGTCTGCCTAGTAGATTCCAATCGAAGGAAACAACTAGGTTGCTTGAAGGTGGGACCGAATAAACGGCTGGATACATCTTTGATGAACTTCCTTCCTGCGGTAAAGGAATGGGTAGATTGCCCCCATGTTCATCGGAGTCTGTGTTTATGAAGAGAATTTGAACGGTGTCATTCTCATTCTCCTTGGTGATAGTATCATCTGAAGGTGGACCCTCTGAAGATAAGATTGGGTCGACTACCATCTCGACCTGTTGACTTTGGTCCCGTGTGGACTCATAGGGTTTATCTTCAATGATAGGTGCTTCGACCAACAACAACGGTTTGTCAGTCGGATTTTCAACTAGCGATGGACTCTGCAAGAGTTTCTTGTATCCAGGAGGAAGTCGCTGCGGTGACGCAGGACGGTTATCCAAGACTCTTTTGGCTTCGTCTAGGAAGGGACGACGGTGGAGGGCATGATCGCCTTCACATAGTCTACAAGGAAATTTGGATCTTCCTTTTTATCCATTGACTTTGTTTTCACTAGTTGACGATGTGCTCTCAACATGATTGTCAGCGGTTGAAGACACCGGATTGTGCAAGCGGGGAGACCAGTCCCTCAAGATCCGCAGAATGCAGGGACAATCTCGATGATAGTGGTCTCCCTTGCAAATGACACATGGAGATTTAGGTTTGGAAGGTGCAGTGTGTGGATTTTTGCCAGATGATGTGTGGTTGCCCCCTTTTGTTGTTGGATTCTTCTTCTTCTTCCCCTTCCCTTTCTTCTTCTTCTCAGTTACTTGGTTTTTAGCGTGACTAGTTTCACCAAGCAAAGAGGAAGAAGGAGAGGGAGAAACAAACGAAGTAGAAGGTTGGGGAGAAAATTCATCTGGTTGATGATTGGATTGCTGAGGAAATGTGGCGTTTTGAACGATAGAGGTTGAGAAAAGCCATACTGGCAGGCCAATTGTGAGTCCTGGAAGGGACAATGTGGCCATGTGTGGAGCACCAACATCCCCCCAAGAGGAGAAGGGACTAGGATTTCCCCCAAGGGGAAATCCTTGATTGGTAGACTCCATTTCTCAACCTAAAGACCAACGAGGGAACAGTGACATTATTCTGATTAAAATAAATTTTATGATGCCTTGACACAACTTACTTTTTCAATTTTTAAGAGTCGAGAAAAAGCTAAAGATGACTCTAGTCGCCTTCGATTTTTAATGAGCCTAAAGTGACAAGTGCTCAGATGGACCTTTTCTTTTAAGGAGTCTAAAAAGGAATGAAAGTGACTACTCTGGAAATATAGATAGAGGGATTACCAAACCAATCACAAAACTGCAGAATACTTTTTACGGTACGGCAGTCAATCTTCCTGAATGTTGTGTTCAGTGCATTGCGATCAATAGGGCGACAGACACGGCTTCCTAAGGATAATGGATGTAGCCTATTGTGGTCTCCCGATATATACTCGACGGTACGTGGGAGCACAAGTTCGTACTAGCACTTTTCATCTCAAAGAGGAGAAATCACCCAACCTACGATGAAAGCGATAGTTACCAGGCTTTACGACGCCGAAATACGTCTCTAGCCTACACTTCTAAATGTTGTGCGTTAGGTTCCAAAGCGTTTTTATGTTCATTGAAGTTTATTTTATAGTTGATCTTTCTTAATAAGTTTGCCTTTAAGGTTCACCGTGTCATCTTGATATACAATTCCTAAATATGCAATCTAAGATGATAAACAGTCATTTATTTTCTTTTTGCAATGAAAATCCTAGCTACTAAGGAAAGAGAAATGAAATTCTTTCAACATAGAGCAGAGAGCACACACTAGATGCACTTTTCCTAAATCAACTTCAGCATGTAGTCTAAATGCAAATGCACATGCATGTATTGTTTTTCAGTTTCCTTAATGTGATAATGACAAAAATAAGACTAAGTATAGAGCTGAACTATTTTCTTTCAAAGCGACAATACTAACAATTTTCTTTTCAAAAAATGAAAGTAAGGTCAAGACGACACTTTGCGATTTTGAATTTAAAACTACTTTCGACACTTTAAATACTAATGATTCAAATCAAATACAATGGCAAAAGTGTAATCGACTATCTAAAAGAGGAATGCTTTGTAACACTCTTTTTCTTGACTGAACATGACACTTGCGACACTTTCAAATCAAAAGACGACAGTTCGATTAAGCCACTATTTGAAAAGGAGAACTGTAAATGATGAAAAATACATTAAAAAACATTCACAATTCCTTCTGATGGAGGCTGAATATTGCAAAGGAATATGGTTTTAATAGAGATATACTGATCATAGACAGCAAAACTAACGAATAAAGCTAAATACAATGAAGAAAAAAACAAAATTTGGAGGCAGAAATAGTCTTAGTCAATCATCGCACCTGTAACACAGGGAAATAGGGATGCATCTCACCTGCAACACATGGGAGGTGCGATGCATCCAGGTTGCCAAGAAGAGACAGTGCGATGGACCAAGGATGAGACTGAGCTTTTTTTTCACTCACAGTTTGCAGCTAAGTTCAGGGATTTAGGCTGAGCTAATGATTGTCAGTAAACAAAAAGTATAGGGGCTGATCTAATGAGGTTATTTGAGCTACCACCAGGGCACTTAGGATGTTTGCAAGCTAGATGTTCAGTTCATAAACCAACCTGGAGATTGACTGAAGCAACGTTGATCTACTTTGCAGTTGCATAGCAAAAGCAGTTCGAAGGCTAGCTGGCTTAACTTCAGGCTCTGTCTGTGGTTTATAAAGAAAACAACAGTAACAAAACAAACAAACTATTTGTTCCCCAGCGGAGTCTCCATTTTGTTATCGGGAAAACTAGTGTCCATTCAAAGCTACTAGTCCCACTAAGACGGGTAGCTATCTTAGAAACAAACAAACTAAAGTCACTTGTGTTTTCCTTTATGAGAGATAGATGAGAGAGAAGTAGAGAGTACCAACCTCAGTTTCGCTAGTCTCCTTGCTCGTTTCCTCTCTCCCTTGATAGAGTTTTCGCCACTCCTTTCTCACTTGTCCCACTTCAAAGAACACTTGTAGAGTCAAGGCAGCAAAATACCATCAAAGAATAGAGATCTATAACCATAAACATTGTAGGATCAGATGTACATTAACCATATAAATGCATATACAAATACAAGATTCAGAGATATACAAGCATATGGAGGAAAACTCAAATAGCTTTATTGATAGAAGTAGTAGAAGAGAGGATTACAACCAAGCTGTTTGATCCAGCATCATCCTCCCAGCATGCAAGCCCTCTTCACCTCATACAAAGCAAGATCACCCAACAATGTCTTCAAAGAGAAACCAACAGCACTTCCTTGCAAATTACAAAATACCAGCCCCCTGGATCTCTTGGATGAGGGATCCATATATAGATGTTTACAGGAGAGTGAGTCAGCTTCTAGAATTTTGATTAGTGTCATTTCACTGATAGTTCTTGGTTCCACTTGGAGATTTCATATCTCTTACTCATCCCTGGGCGAATTCAGAGAGGCAAGTGTAATATGAGGAGTTTCTAGAAGATTCTTTAGGTTTCCACCTAGAAAACTGCTTCTGCCATTTGTCTGCTCTCGCTCATCGCACACTACAGAAGGGCTTTCCAATATGCATCGCACCCCCCATGTGTAATAGGTGAGATGCATCGCACCCTATGCATGGAGCAGTCTGTATGGTCCAGTTTTGACTAGTTCTAAGTAGTTTTTCATGGAGAACTTCTAGGAGATGATGTAATCAGCTGACCTTGTTCCTTTAGGGTATGAAACAACACTTTTAGGGGTTTAGAAGCCCTTGGTTTATCGACATATGTGATTAGGGTTGCAGTGCCCAAATATGTCTATAACATAAGGACCTTAATCTCTCATTGGGGGGAGTTCTCATGATGGGTGAAGTGGTGGACACAGCCAACAGGGTCCTGGTGGGAGGAGTGAGAGGACAGAACTACTCTGTGGAGCATTTACGACTTTGGACCATGGAAATATGGGGTTCACTCCTCAAATAATTTCCCTCAATCAAGGTCCTCACACGTCGATGGTTTGCTCTCAGATTCCACAAGGAGGAGTATACTGACTGGATCCTCTTGAGATTTTGGCACATCGAACTTGCTCCAGTTCTGCTTAAAAGATGGAATCCCCTATTCGACCCAGAAAGGGAATAGCTTGGTGTCAGGTAGATTTGGGTTCACCTTCTAGGGCTCCCAATGCAACTATGGTCAGAGGATGTCTTCAAGCGCATAGGTAATGCTCTGGGGACTTATCTGGAACACAACAAGACATACTAGTCCTCCGGAAACATGACTATGGCACGAATCCTGGTACATCTAGATACAAGGGAAGGATTGGAGGAGAAGATCACCCTCCATTGGAGACATTATTCTCACAAGAAAATCCTTGACTACGAAGGAGTACCCTTTTGGTGCTGGAGATGCCACAAGGTTGGGCACCTGTTCAAAGTTTGTCCGCTCATCTCGCCTACAGCTACTCCTACCTCAAAGGGAAAGAAGCACATGCAGACTGAAGACCCACTTGTGGAAGAGCAGCCCTCTCATCTAGATAGTCCATTGGATGCGGCTGGGGACATTGTTCGGCCATCTTGCTCTGCCCAGGTTCCGCCTATCTCCCCGCCCATGACTAGATCCTATACTACTGCAATGGATACTCCATCCACGGGTACTGCTCCTCCTCTCTATTCCTCTATTTTTAAATTTAGTAATTTCATTTTTTCTCTAGCTGCATCTGCATCCATCCCCTGCATGAATACCACTCCTATCAATTGTTCACTCAACCCCCCTCTGGCTATCTTCTCCACCACTCCTCCAGTTGTTCACCCATTGGGTCTGTTTAACCATCATGTATCCTCCTCTACTTCTGGATCGCATTCATACAATCTCCTACCTCGTGTCCCGGTTCTCCCTGAATCGATTGGCTTAGGTATCTCATCCTCACTTGCGGAGCCCAAACCCTCCCGGGGAAGGCCCTCTAATATTTCTAAATCCATCAAGCTTGCAGGGGCCGATGTGGCCCTGAGCAGACAAAACACTATTGAAAGGGTACTTAGAGCACAGGAAACTCTTGCTAGGGTTCCCCCATGAAGTGGGTATCTTTTAACTATAGGGGTTTAGCTAGCCCCTCAAAAAATTAGCTCTGAAGAGGCTTTTGGATTGTGAGCCCTGTGATATCATTTTTCTTCAATAAACCCTTAGTATGGCTGAGAAGATTACCAAGGCCCTTAAATCTCTAAAGCTTGGATGGAGCTTTCATGACTTGGATGTCTTAGGGTGATTGGGGGGCATCACCCTAGGTGTAAATCCCCATAACATTAAAACTATCTCTACTTGGGGTGCACATGGATTCCTCGGTTTGGATATTTTCTCTACAGATCTGGGTAGGAATCTTCGCATTATTAATATATATGCTCCTAGTCATAGCAGACTATATTTCTAACATAAACTATTAGGGCACTTTCTAATAGAAAACTCTACCATTTTAGGTGGAGACCTAAATTTACCATTGGACATGAATAATCCTGGGGACATCATTCACAGTTGGACCCCCTCTCAGACCAGCTGGAATAGCTATTGGAGCAGCACCGCCTAATCGATATCCCCATGAACAAAAAGTTTCTGACATGGCACAATAAAAGGACTGGAGATGCGGCACTAGGCAGAATATTGGATCGTTTTCTCATTCATGAAGATCTGTTAGAATCCTTCACAAATTACAGGCAGTGGGTGGGGTTTGGTGGGATTTCGGATCATTCCCCCATCTATTTGGAGTTGGCTGGTCCTTCAAGAAAGCCCAGGTCTCCCTTTAAATTCAATTTGACCTAGTTAAAGGACCCTGATTATCTCAGACTAGTAACTGAGTTTTGGAGAGACCATCCACTTTCAAATGATCCTTGTGTAGCTGAGGGCTTTTGCCGCAACCTGGTGAATCTTAAAAGACTCTCTATAATCTGGGAAAAGGAAAAAAAGGTCAGGGAGGAACAGACTCTATGTGACATTGAACACCAGATGGATGAGCTGATGGATGACCATGGCAGAGGGTACACCTCAGTTGAAGCAAAAATCCATTTGACAGGCTTGGAGGCCTAGAGATCCAAGATTCCGCTAGATCGGGAAGAGACATGGAGACTCAGAAGCTGAGCTATATGGCTTCAAGCTAGGGATGACAATACTAAGTTCTTTCATAAATTTTCCAATGGAAGGAGGGCCAGCAATACCATATGGCAAATGGCCAATACCTATAATTAGTTGGCACACATGGGGAAAACACACTTCAAGTAGCTCTTCAAATCCCTCCCTGGTGCAACTCTTGTAGAAATAATCTGCATAGCAGGGAATTTCCCTAGATTTGTGGATCCAGACTCTGTGGAGGATCTTATCAAACCTGTAACAATGGGGGAACTGGAGAGTACATTGAAATGGTTCAAGAAGGATAAAAGTCCGGGGTCGGACAGATGGTCAGTAGAATTCTATCTATCCTTTTTCGACATCATTGGCCTGAACCTTCTCAAGGTAATCGAGGACTGTAGAACTTCTGGGAGAATGTATGAAGCCATTAATACCACCTTCATCACCCTAATTCCAAAGACGGACTCCCCACAATCCTTTAGTGACTTCTGGCCCATTTCCCTCTGCAACTGCCTTTACAAGATCATCGCCAAGATCATTGCAAACCGAACCAAGCCAATCCTATGCGACAACATATCCTATGAATAATTTTCCTTTCTCCACAACCATCAGATCCATGAAGCCATTGGTACTGCCCAGGAAGCCCTCCACTCCATCAAGCTGAAGAAACTGAAAGGTGCCATTCTCAAAATAGATATCTCCAAGGCCTTTGATCAAGTCAGTTGGCTATACATCAGGATGATTTTAACTCACCTGGGCTTCCCTATTCCTTTCATTAGATGGATCATATGTTGCATTACATCTATCTCATTCAATACTCTCATAAATGGATCTACTTCCTATTTATTTCATGCAGAGAGGGTACTTAGACAGGGTTTCCCACTTTCCCCGTTGCTCTTCTTGATTGTTACAGAAGTTTTAAGCAGGCTAATCTCTTCCGAAAAAATGGCAGGGAGGCTTATGGGTCTCAAGATCACAGATCAATGGATACTCACACATCTTATTTTTGTGGATGATATTCTTATCTTCCTCAATGGAGACATTCAAGACTACAACACTCTCTCTGAGGTGTTGCAATTATTTAGCTCAGCATCAGGGATGGAAATAAACAGACCCAAATCCACCATCACCCTGTCGGCTTGTTCCCCATAGGAACTTCGTCATGCATATCAAAAAGTCCCCTTCCAGAGACTACAGCTGGAGGATGGATTAAATTACCTGGGCTTCCGAATAAAATCTCATGGATATAAAATAGTTGAATGGACCTGGTTAGTTGCCAAGGTCGAAAGAAGATTGAACAATTGGAGTCATCGACTTCTATCTAGAGTTGGACGCCTGGTGCTTATAAAATCTGTTCTGGAAGCCACCCCAGTCTATTGGATGTCTCTTGCCTAGATTCCTCAAGGTATCCTAGCCCAGATTCAAAGGATATGCTGCAATTTTTTATGGAAGGGGCACAAGGATGGGAAACCCTTTGCATGGGTGAAATGGAGCAGCATTGCAGTCCTAAAAAAATGGGGGGGGCTGGGGCCTCAAGGATCTCTCAGCCTTTGCTCATGCACTAGCGGCCAAATTGGGTTGGCTTCTCCTGAAGCACAAAATTTTATGGACAGAAGTCATTTCTTATAAATACATTTGGCCACGGAATATCATGGAATGGGTCCAGCTACCATCTTGGAACAAGCAAGGAATTTCAGTTATCTGGAAAGTTTTCATTCAAACTCTCCCCATTATACAGAGTGGGCTAACTTGTCAAATTGGAAATGGTTCCGCTGATCGCATCGGGGTTGATCCATGGATTGGCTGCGACAACATGAACAATCTACCTCTATAACTGATAGAATATCTTAACAACAGAGGTGTGGTCTCCATCGCCCATATCAGGGACTAGTTGAATACTCCCATTTATCAACAAGATTTGATGTTTGCTGATGATCTTGGCATACCCGATCAGTGGTGTTAGGAGTGGAAACATTGTACAACTGCTTTAACTGAATCACATGTGAGGCTCAAGGATGATGAGGATGGACCAATTTGGGCTCCAACTGTGTGGGGGTCTTATACTCCTAAAGAGGGATACCCCATCATCCATGCTACTCATAATCCCAATAGTCTAGTATGTTGGTGGCGTATGATATGGAAACTCAAAGCTCTACCTCGCACCCGCCTCTCAATGTGGAATATGATCATGGAAAAGACTCCAACTGGCACTAATCTCATGAAATGATCATTTCGGGGTCCATCCTGGTGTTTTCTATGTCGACAAGAGGAGGAATCGAACAAGCACTTATTCCTAACATGCACCATCACTCAGCAGATTTGGGAATAGGTGCTAGCCATACTAAACATCAATCAACGATGAGAAGGAGATTGTATAAAATATGTGTGGAATAGTTGGTGGACTGTTTCCCCCACCATGAAAACCCAAAACCTCCCTCTTATTCTATGTTGGAACATTTGGCTCTGCAGGAACAATATCATTTTTAACATTAAACTCATCAGATGGCCTCTTATTGTCTCAAAAATTTGCAAAAGTTATAATGAAATCCCAGATGAGGAACAGTCTGCCACGTTTCGAACAATCATCCCAGAAGTAATAGATCATGCTCATCCTTGGGCCTACTTTGATGGCTCTGCACAAGAACAGGGGTGTGGGGGGGGGATTCTACTCCACCTATCTGATTCACATTTCTTCCACATCTGTATGGGATTGGGTGTGGGCACAAACAGTTTTGTTGAGCTCACCTCACTTCGCCATCTATTATATTTTGCACTAAACCAAAACTGTCAACAATTACAAGTCTTTGGGGACTCTAAGATTGTCATAAATTGGTTCAATTTCACTACTGCATGTCATGTTCACTCACTCAGGAACATTTTGGATGATGCATTGTTTTTAAAATCACATTTTGATCAGATTTCATGTACTCATATTTACAGGGAGCGCAACAAATTTGTGGATCAGTATTCTAAAGAGGCAGCACACCATCCCAGAGGAGAATGGTTGATATAGGAGGAAAGACAGGGACAGGCCTATCAGTACTATCATAGGCCATATATAGAACATAATCAGCAAAGGGCTGATCAGCCCTAATTTATCATAGTATTTTGAGACATCAGCAACAGAGACTCACAGAACTGAATATTTTTTGAAATTTTGTAAACATATTTGTATATGCATGTTGATCTATGATGGTACACCCTTCTTGGGTTCTATGTACAGACTTACTACTTTTGTTGACTACGGTCACTCGTACAGCATAAGCCAATGGCATCTTAGCATGTAATTTTCCATTATAAAAGAAAATTACGATTTTTCCCAGGGAAAAAAAAAGCTTCCCTTAATGAGAAAAGAGACAAGCTTCCTTATCCATATGATGGTTACGCCTAGAATCAACTATCTATTTTGTACTCTAATAAGTATGAGCATGTAAGGCATAAGAATCACTAGTTAAAAAAGTATAGTTAGTTACCTTTCCTTCTAAAGTTTGGTTTCATAGGTTGATCTTCCAATTAACGAATCTCCTTTAAGCTTCTTCAAGCTCTTCTCTATATACTTAGTCTTTTTCCAACAAGTCTTCTCCATATGTCCCAATTTTCCCACAATAATAATAGTTATTTTTCTTTCTATTTTTCGTAGTTAATATTTAATAAGCATGCTTCTTCTTAGTATATGTAATCATTTCTTTCTCCTAGCTACACCGGTGACCTCATTCTCTATATTTTCCTTGACCCTTTCCCTTCAGCAAATGGTCTTGTCACTTGACTTAAAGTTTCACCTCATTAAGAAAATTTTCATGTTCCCTAATCAATAAACCAAAGGAATAACCTTTACCATCTTTTTTTATTAAGATCCAACTAGCATGAAACATCAATCTGAACACAACATAAGGTACCTTCAGACTCATCATGATCAATTCTACGAGTTGGCCTTCTATTTTGGGAAAATTCAGTTTACATTCACCTAATTTCAACTAAAGTTCCTTCATATGGGCCAAGTAGTCTTCAATTATTTCAAAAGAGAAAGGATACAAAAAGATCGACTCTTTCTCAATGTTCATAACTTTACATTCATCAATTTTATCAAACATAGCATTCAACTTATTTGAGATTACATTTGGATAGTTGATCCCATTTGAATAAAAGTCAATCTCCTTAGAGATGTAGGTAATTATGACTCCTATAACCTCATCCTTCTTCCCAACAAAGATGATTTTTTGCTATTCATCCTTTAAATATATCACCATAGTTTTCATAAATAGATAGATTTATGTATTCATCAACAATGTTTCCATATCTTGTGCCCATGTCCCATTATTGGGACCATTCAAAACCCCAATATCTTTCTTGGAACTCATAATGATGATATACAAATATAGTTTCATATTAAGTTTAAAAGTAAAAAACTAAGTCAATATATCATATATATGTAACACATCAGGAATGTGTACAACATACAACCTCACAATTATTTTAGGCAACATGCTATATCTCAAATCATCTAGTGAATCAGAGGATCAAGTAGATCAAAGAGCTAGTATTCTATACATTATTTCAACATGTAAACATAATGAAACATAGCTCAACATACATAATGTTGTAAAAAATAAAAGGATTTCCATGCACAATACATACCAAATATATATTTTTTCACACACCTACTCTCCATAGATCAACCCTTAAGGCCACCCTATATAACATATGTATGGCACTAATATGTAACCAATCCCCTTTAAGTGAGGAATATGATGCCCACATAGACTAGGTGGTGGTGCGTAACAAATTTCTTGATTTCTACCTTGTTTTACACACCATTGACTACTTTTTCCTAGTTTACCAACCAATCGAAGGCCTATTTTACCATCCAATAAACCCTATAATCAACCACTTAGTCAACCTAGTCAAACCTCACAATCAAATACCAATTTTCAAATAACTCTCCCTAGAAAATCCAAACGTGTGATGAACTTTCATAGCATGTTGCTCAACACTTTTGAAAGGGATGTTAGCTATATGCAAGCATGTCTTGGAACTAGTAAATGAAAAGTGTATAAAACTTCAAGACTATATGGTATTCTAAGAAATATTTAGGGAATAATTTCTTGTAAGGTATGAAGATCACCACCAAGGAGAGATATTAACTTATCAATGGAATTGTGCCTAAAGCTACACCAATTTATAAGGTTACTTATAGGATGAGTTCCCCGACGCTAATAGAGTTGTAGATGCAATTTCAAGAATTGTTAAAGAAACGATGCATTCATCAAAGAGTGTATATGTGGGTAGTGTTATAGTATATTCATGAAACGTAAAGATGAACTCTCAATTGTGTATTTAATTACAATGAACTAAATAAATTAATAGTGAATAATAAATATTTTAAACCCTGAAATGATGATTTATTAACCAAATGAGAGGGGAAAAACATTTTTGAAAGTTGATTTAACATCAAAATATCATCAAGTTAGAATCATGTGGGAAGAAATTAATAGGAAAGCAAGTTAGAACAAGATATGTTCACTATCATTTTTTATTGGTGCCATTCAATATCACAACATAGAATCTATATTCATGTCCCTCATGAATAATGTCTTAAGAAAGTATTTGGACTCATTTGTGATTGTTTCCATGATGGTATATTGAACTATTCAATGTTTTAGGAAAACCACAAGGAGAAATTGCAAATGGTTTTGCAAGTGTTGAGAGAACACATGTTGTATGCAAGGCCTAAGATGCACTAACATAAAATATATAGTTAGTTACTTTACCTTTTTAAGTTTGTTCTTGTAGTTCATTGATATTCCAATCAACATATCTCCTTCAATCTTCTTCACTTTCCCTTCGAGATCCTTGTTTTTTGCCAACAAACATTCTCCATATTTCCTAATTTCCCACAATAAAAATAAATCTTTTTATTTTACCTTTCATAGTCAATATATAGTGAGCATGCTTCTTATTAATATTTTGGTCTATACAATTCTTTTTTTCTCTTAACTGTATTGCCAACCTCATTCTCTATATTTTTTTCAACTTTTCCCTTCAATAAATGGTCTTGTTTCTTGACCTTAAGTTTCCCTTCATCAAGAAAATTTCCATGCTACCTAATCAATAAACAAATGGAGTAACCTTACCATCATTTTTTCTTGAGATCCAACTAGCATGAAACATTGATCTAAACACATCATAGGGCCTTTAGATTCATTAGGATCAGTTCTAAGAAATTTCCATCATTTTTGGAAAAATCCTTTTTGCATTGACACAATTTAAACTAAAGTTCCTTACAAGCCAAGTAGTCTTCAATTCTTTCCAAAGATATTGGATCCAAAAAGATTAACTCTTTCTTAATGTGCATAGCCTGACATTCATTAATTTTATCAAACATAGTCTTCAACTTATTTGAGATAACATTTAGATAGGCAATCTCACTTGCATGAAGGTGAATTTCCCACATGCTATAGGTATTTATAACTCCTATAACCTCATACTTCTTCAATCAATGATGAATTTCTATTGATCATCACCTGTATATATTACTATAGTTTAGTAAATTTCCTTATTTATTTATTCCTCAATAATTCTTCCATATCTTGTGCCCATATTGCATAATTGTGGCTATTTAGAACCACATGATCTTGCCTGGAACTCATAATGATGATCTAAAATATAATCCCACATTGAGTTTGCAAGTCAAAATTCTAATTCTATACGCCATATATATAAAACTCATTAGGAGTGTGTATGGCAAATAAATTCCACAAGACTTGTATATAATAAGCTAGATATCAAACCATTAGCTCTGATACCATGTTGGTATATCAAAGTATTAGGCAAGTTAATGAGTTAGTATTCCAAACATTATGACAACACCTAATAATAACAAAGCATACCTTAACATACATAATAGTCTAAATCAAAGAATTACTTACATAATACATATCACACACTTACTCTCCATATTTTTGACCCTTAATGCCATCTCATTTAGCACATGTGTAGCACCAAGATGTAATAAATCCCCTTTAAGTGAGGAAGATGAAGTCCACATACATTAGGTTATGGTGCAAAATAAATTCCTTAATTTCTACCTTATTCTACACACTAATGACTACTTTGTTCTAATTATCCAACTAATAAAAGGCCTAGTCAACCACCCAATAGATCTAGTAATTGACCACTTAGTCAACCACTTAATTGACCCTCCTAGATGATTTTCAGCTATAAAATAACTATATGTAGAATATCCAAAGGTGTGATGAACCTTAACATCCTAATGTTCAACACTTTCGAAATGCATGCTAGTTGTATGCAACCCATTTTCGAACCAATGGAAGACAAGGGTCCAAAAATTCAAGACTATCTCATATCACAAGACATATTTTTTTATATATTTCCTAATGAGGTCTCAAAATTACCAACGCAAAAGAAAAAAACATTAAATTCTCAATAGAACTTGGGCCTAAATTTACACTAGTCTCTAAGATAGTTTATAGGATGAGTACCCCAAAGCTAATGGAATTGAAGATGCAACTTCAAGAATTGCTAAAGAAATGATTCATTCATCCAAGAGTGTTTTGTAAGGAGCACTAGTTGTACTCATGAAAAAGAAAGATGGAAATATCAAGATGTGTAATTAATTATTGGAAACCAAATAAATTATTAGTAAATAATAAGTACTTTATGCCTTGAATTTATGATTTATCAACAAAATGAGAGGGGAAAATATTTTTTGAAAGTTTATTTAACATTAGGTTATCATCAATTTAGAATCAGGGAAGAAGAAATTCACAAGAAAATAAGTTAGAGCAAGGTATGGTCATTATGAATTTTTAGTGTTCCATCCAATATCACAATATAGTAGCTATATTTGTGTGCCACGTGAATAGTGTCTTTAATTGAGTACTTGGACAATTTTGCGATTGTTTTCTTGATGGTATATTGAACTATTCAAGGTTTGAAGAAAACAACAAGGGTAATTTTGCAAATGGATTTGAAAATGTTGACAGAACACATGCTATATGAAAAACTCAATGAATATGACTTCTATGATAAGCAGATTCATCATCTACGTCACATCATTTTAGGAGTATTTATGGATCTGGAAAAGATAGAGGTAACAACAAGTGTGATAGATGTGATATATTTCATGGTTCTTGTTAGTTGTTATTAAATGTTATTGAAGTATTCTCCAAGATTGCATGCTTAGAGATGATGAAATGTGAAGAAATTTTCCAGGAGTTGAAAAGCCTCCTTACTAGTGCACCCATTTTGAAGATTCCAAATCTAGAAAGTGATTTTGTTGTGTGTATAGGAACATGTGGGGAGGACTTGGAGGGTCATGAAAGAAGACCATATGGTATGTTACAAGTCATGAAAGTTAAATGAACATGATACATACTAAACAAACATGTTAAATAACATGACCTCGTGATCTAGAACTTGTTGTTATAGTACAAGCATTTAGGATGTGGTGACTCTACTTGATAAGCAAGAAGATCATGCTAGTGACATGTGATAATGGATTGCCTCTATTTGTTTAATCAAAAAAACTTGAATTCAAAGAAAGAAATATGGTTGGGATTTCTTTATAAGTTTAATTTTGATATTAGACATATAAAAGGAAAGGAAAATAGGGTTGCATGTGCACTCAACAGGAAAATGCATGAAATTCACATGGCAGTTATTAACATTTGCAAGTATAATTTGAATATCGTAGTGGAAGTGTCCTTTACTATTAGTGAACATTATGTCCAAGTGAAATATGGATTACAACAAGATAAATCGTTAAAATTTATGAAGGTTACTAGCTCATAGATGATGGATTGTTCGTTTACAAGAATGGAATTGGCATTCCATATCTAATAATTTGGGAACAGTCATCGTGGATGAGATTTATAAGAGACCGTATTTGAGTCATCCAAGCTATGAAAAAATGATTGCTATAGTAAGGAAACAATACCTTTGGCTTGGAAAGAAAAGGGATGTTGGTAAATACATTGCAATATTTATTGGGTGTGAATGGCTAAGGATGAACATCCACATAGTACAACCCTTGCCTCTTCTAAATTGGAAATGGAAGGTAATAAAATGGAAATTATTACAAGATTATCAAAAATAGTGAAGCAACATGACTCTATTATGGTTGTAGTAGATAAGCTGAGCAAGGATACTCATTTTATTCCTATAACATATGCTCATAAGGAAACAAACATAATGAAAATTTTCATCGAAGAAATTTTTCGGTTGCACATGATTCCTACTATAATTGTATAAGATAAAAATTCAAAGTTCACTTCAACTTTTTGAAAGAGAGTTTTTGAAGGCATTGGAACCAAGATAAATTTTATTAATATTTACCATATGAAAATATATGGGTATATCAAGAGAGTAATTCTTCGCATCTAGGTGATGGGAACATTATCCAGATGATAGGATTGTATGTACCTTTTATTGTTTTCATATAACAATGGGCATTAGGTGCTGTTAAAAATGAGTTTGTTTGAGGCTTAATATGGAAAAATATGTAGACTCTAATAAGTTGGGATAACCTAGTGAACATAATTGTGATTGGATTGGATATGCTCAAGGATATGGAATGAGAAGTTTCTAGGGCCATGCAAAATTTGAATGTAGCATAGGAAAATTAGAAAAATTATGTAAATTATAGAAATATACATAGACTCGAGGAAGGAGAAAGAAACACAAATTTTCTCATACATCCATGCTTAAATGTCAACAATACGATAGAATTTCCTATATCAAAGATCAACAAGACGGAAAATTATAAAATCATAAAGATATTGAAAGACCTCATTTCCTTCAACAAGAATTTGCTTACTAAACCCAAACCGAATTGCAAACCTTCCATAAGGAGGATAAGATGGAATATAACTTCACTTGTCACATTGAAATATAATTCCACTCTACTTATTGAATCACCATTATGGAACTAAAACATATGGTTATGGATATACCAAAAGGAAATTATCCAGGGCCTAATAGGTTAACTTCAAACTTTTTCCAAACAGTTTGGTCAATCATATATAGGGATGTCTAGGAATTGGTAGAAAATTGAACGAGGATAGCATCAGTGCACTCTACATAGGATGCTGCCTTCATTTCTCTTGTCCCCAAAGAAACCAAAGTTGAGAACCTCTTCTCTTTTTGGCCAATTTCTTTGTGTAATGATTTTTACAAAATTATATTCAAAGTAATTACAAGTCAGCTTAAACCTTTAGTTCCCCAACTCATTTCCTCAAAACAATATGGATATGTTGAAGGAAGGAAAATCCTTGATAGTATATTTTTAGCACATGATCTAATCCACTCTTTGAATACCACTAAAAAACATAGAATGTTCACTAAGCTATTCCAAAGCTTTAAATCATCTTAGTTAGAAGTATATGTATCACCTCCTTTTAGCCTTTATATTCATTAACAATTAGATCCATTAGGTTCTTTATCTCATCTACAATATTTTTTCTATATTATCGTGGATGGAACACCCTCTTATATCTTTATCCCCTCCTGAGGAATTATACAAGGTGACCCTTTCTCCCCCTTCTTATTTCTTCTTATGGCTAAATGGTTGGACTTTCTTTTATATTTGATATGTTAAACAATAAAATCAAAGGCCTTAAAACTCATATCAATGATCTTACCTCTTCACATCAACACTTTACTTCTATAGTGAAATATGCATTAGCAATCAAGAAGATCCTTTAAGACTTCTAGGTTGACTTCCGGGCTACCATTGGTATCAAAATAAACCTAAGAGAATCAAAATTTTTAGTCTTTGACACTTCATAGGCTATTTACACCAACATTTCTTGTATTCTTGGTCTCCATTAGGGTTCCCATACAAATACTTGGGGTCCCCCTTAGTTGAGAATTCTCTCATCATACTTCATGGGAAGGTCTCCTTCTAAAATTTGAGAGAAATCTTGTGAGATGGACCTTTAAAAATTTTAATATATCAAGAAGACTGATGATCCTTCTTAAATTAGTTTTGCAATCTATGCCACTTTACTTGTTCTTAGCTCTGGAAACCCCCAAAGAAATTATTAGGAAAATTAGTAATATACAAACATCCTTCCTAGAGGGAGGAGAAAAGATGGAAAGAAAATAATCCCTAGTAGCCTGTGAAAAGATATGGAATCCTAAATTGAAGGGGGCTCTAGGCTTTTGCGATATAAAAATTCTAAGTAAAACCCTAGCTGTTGAAACCTAATGGCAATAGATTCACTCCCCAAATGAGCCATGGGGAAAGTTATGGAGAAATAAATATTCCCTAGCATGAAGAAAAAACTTAATCATAATTGAGGAGGATTTAAAAGGATCTCATATATGGAATGATGTATGAAAGAACATATTTCTCATACAAAATCACAGCTTTTGGTAAGTAAGGGAGAGAAACCATGCCTTTTTTTTGGAGGACTCTTGGAATCAAATGCCAAAATTAAAAAGTTTGGGCAATAGTCAAGAAACATAGAATATCATGGTACAGAAGGGCGCCTTAAAGTGGTCCACTACTGGAAATATCCACCAGTGTAGCCAAAATGGAGAAGATGGTTATGATGTAAGAATTATAAATTCAGAGTTTAACAAGGTCTAACAAATTCATGTTCAGTAAACTATGAAGCTTTTCAATTCAATATTTAACAGAGTTTAACAATAGTCTACTCACAAATATAAAATTTTAATACAAATTATCTATTCTTCTATTGAGTACTAACCTGTCTACTCTGTCGTGACTCTTGCTCCTGCTCCTGCTGCGTTACCAAAAGACCGAAACCACCCAGCCAAACTGAGCAGAACCTCGCTGCTCAGTCCAGTAAGCTTCTCAGTTGAGGCAGACTGTTCCCCCATGCCCAGAACCTCAAAACAATCTGTGCTCTTCCTTCCTGTCGATAATTTCAGTTTATGATCCTTTTCCTCCTTCAGTTCTTCCGTTCGTTTCTTTCTCCCTCGTTAAATTCTTCCTTCTGGTTTATAAACTGATTCTTGGTGGTGGCCGTCCTTCCTCCAGCACCCACCGCTTCATTTCCTCACGACACCCTTCCCATGTCGTGTCATGTATATTTCTTTTTAAAATTATATTGATTTTTAATTAACATTCCTTTTTCTGATTTTATATAAAGGTTAAACTTACATTAAAATACTTTATCATTAGTTATATTTTTATTATTTTATTAATTTGATTAATATAATTTATTTAATATTATTTTTATAAATAGGTCATTACATACACCCCCTCTTCAGAAAACTTCGTCCTGAAGTTAGAGTTTTATCTTATATGAATATTCATGATAGCAATTAGTACATTTTTTTATTTTTTTTTTAGGATTATGTATTGAGGTTAAATTCTTACTTAATGTAAGAGCACTACAAATTTTGGTATTTTAAATACTTTAGGTTTATGACTTTAATGATCATGTTTTATTTCATTAGGTTCCCCAGCTATTACAAAATCATCCTATCCTTCCTAATCTCTTCCGCTCCCATCCTATCCGTCCTCTACTGGAGTATGCCATGGTGTTAGTTATACTGACCTAACCATTCATAAACTCTAAGAATGAAAGCATCGTCCATACCGACCTGATTCCCAGTAGGCATCTGGCAGTCATCATCACACGTCTAGGGGAGCGTGACTCGCACAGTCCTCCCATGACTCTAGGGTTCGGAGGATAAATGGTGGGCAACACCTCCACCCCTCCTAGTAGAATTAGGGTTAATACCCTATCAGGAAATCTCTTTGAGCCTTAATTGTTTTGAGGTTCTGTCATCACGTGGTCATTTTGGTAACGGATATTATCTGCAATCATAAACACTTGTCCATGCATTTATAAAATGTGCATTAACATATTCAAAACAAATAGCTTATGTATAATTCGCACATGTCAACTACAATATAACATACTTTGCCATATTCTATTCATGTCATTGACTTTCATATTAAAATGTAATTATTCTTTGATTTCTATCTCATCAATCATATTGATACGCATAACTAAAACAAAATTATAATATCTTAATTCCCATCAGAAGCAAAATCACTTAAATATTTTAAACTTTACTATGACAACTATGATTTAGTAAGATCAATAACATATTCAGTCTTGGTATCCATGTACCAGCGGAATTTAAACAAATATTATGTCATAAAAATTCACGTTTATAACATGGGAACATTTTTGGAAGGAGCTTATAAAAAGGATAGTAAAGATCCAACACAAGAAAATAAGCTTAGATTGGGATACAAGAAAATTGGAAAATACAACTTGAATGAAGTGTACAACATAGCGATAGATGCAGTTTCATTGCCAAAGGAAAACATTTGGAGTAAGATATGGAACTTGAATGTATGGTCGAAAATCTCTCTTTCTCTAGCTCCTAGTGCATGGCAAGATTCTAACATGGGGAAAGTTGCAATAAAAGGTTTTTAGGATCCATCCCTATATCATCTCTACTCATCAAAATCATAAAATGTAGAACACCTTCTTAGTGCTTATCCATTCTCCTCTATACATTGGAAAAAAGGAGCCCTCATATTTTGACAGTCAGAAATATACAGATTTTTTTTTAATTCCTATCTATATAATTTGAGAAAAACTACATTTTCCTACTCCATTATCAACAAGGATTAGCAAATTTTACCTAGATTCATGCTCTAGGATATTTGGAAGGAAATAAATAGGCACATATTCAACATCATATTTGTCTATAGATATTTGGTGTAGGAAAATTTGATAAAAAAGAATAAAAGAAATATTTCTATACAACAATTGGTCTTCTCAAGACTTAGTCTGCAATGCCTCAAAATCTAGAATTTTAAATTCTCTAGACATCTCCCCTTCTTCTCAAATTCCCACAATCGTAACTTTCCAACCAATAAGCTTAATTCCAAACAAATGGATTCCTATGCCCTCTAGTTTCATTAAATCAAAATTGATGGAGCCTTAAAAGGAAATCAAGGTCCAACTAGTTTTAGAAGAGTATTCTTAGTATTTTTGCAAGCTCGATTAGCAAAAATAGAAACAACTTAGTATAATTATTTTCCTTGGAATATGGCCTTGATGTTTCAATCGGGAATATTTACATAAGTCTCATCATAGAAGGGGATTCTAAATTAATCATAAGATGGTCAAAAAAATACAACATTGATTTCCTCCTTCTAAAGTTTCAAAGTGCTGGAGAGTAAAAGGAGGACTGGATAGAAACCAACCCCTCCTTTTGGAACTTCCAACCTCTACCATATTTTATGTCAGAAGAATATGGAACAAGCTCGTATATAGGTTGGTGAATGAAGGAAGCAATTATACCAACTCCCCTTTGGTTTCAGTGTGGGATGAGACAATCTTGGATCCGCTAAAAATGCAATTCCTAAACAATTTTTTGGAGGATCATCCTACCCCACTATAAATGCTCATAAATGAAGGCACAATTAATCATTAAGAGATGTAATAGTTGAGGAAGTTGCAGGATTGAACATGGAAATTTATATGAAGGTGGTTTATGCACATGCAGGAAGGTTCCTTTTTGTAGTGGGTTTTGTCTAGAGGATGTGTTTGGTGGAATCTTGATCCAAACCTTTTAACTTCAAGGATGCATATAGAATTGCATATAAAAGAGCATATTAACCAAGTAACTTAACACATGAAAAATAAGTAGAAATCATAAAGTAACCATGAGATCAAAGGCACACAAATGATTTGATTACAGAGTTCACCCAATGTGGGTTACGTCTCCAAGCCCTGCTCAAAGTGGGGAGGCCTTCTTTCATTAAGTGGCATCAAAGAAATCATTTGCAAGAAAATTTACAAAAATGACCCTTATACCTCCAACTCAGATGATGGACTCAAAATGGAGAGCTTGGTTGGAGAAATAGATTGCATGGTAGTAATCATGGCGTGAAAACATGAAAAATTGACTATAAACTTGTCAAATTACATTGGCACCTCTGGCCCTCTAAGGGAATCTTTTCAGCATCTAATTTGATCCCTCACTCATGGTTCTGTTGCCTCTTGGCTGCTCAGGGTTTCTCTTCTCTCCTCTACCAGTCTGGTTCGAATGGGCGAATGAAATTTTAAATAGTGCAAGTGGGTGGAGCCACCAACGTGGGGTCATTGGCCCGGTGGTGGATGTGGCGCGTAGCTTGCAGGTGGACCGTTGTTTTATTTTACATGTGGTTCCAAGGGGATTGGATATATGTGGTTAAGGTTTTGTCAGTGGTTACATGATGTGGTTCCACCGAGGTTGGGCAGATCCGTTGGGGGTGGCCTTCCCACCCTTTTTAAATTTTAAATATATTATTATATGCATCATTGGTCAATGACCAATGGGGGGTGGCAGCCTGCGCACCCATCCCCCCCAACCCCCCAAAAAAAAAAAAAAAAAATTATATATATATATAAAGAGAGAGAGAGAGATAGAGAGCCAATAGTTAATTTTTTTCAAATTTTAAATATATTATTATATGTGTCGTTGGTCAATGATCGTTGGGCGCTGGCTAGGGTGGTAGCCCCCCCCCCCCTAAAATATATATTTTTTGTTTTACATAGAACCAATAGTTAATTTTTTTGTGCCTGAAAATAAGGCATATTAAAAAAATTAAAGAGGCGACAAATTCACCCATTTCGGTGGCCACATTTTGTGCGTCAGGATTCCTTCAAATTGTTGCCTCATTAGTGACTGCCACTTGGCCCAGTTTGACCATAACTTTGACCAACTATAACTTGAGCATACGAACTTGGATTTGAGTGTTGTTCACACCGTTGGAATCAGGATAACGCGCACTACAATATGATCTTCGTTTCACGTCAATCTGATGAATTTTATTTTTGAGATATTTTCAAGGTCACTTCTATTTCTAGATCCTCTCGGATCATTCCTCCCCGTTGAGGAGCTTTTGGTCCTCCAAAATCATACACACATCCTACACACTACCTGTCCTTTTCAAGCCACACTTTCAACATCTGCATTTCGTGCAAATCTGGTACATTCTTTGCAATCACATACAAAACCACACATGACTCAAACAACCCCATACTTACCAAGAGTTTATAACACACACTCTTTGGTAAAGTTTACATCATAATAAAAATAAATACCCAAGTTGCCAACAAAAGGCCAAAATCATCATCGTTTCCTTAATAAGTGATGGAAAGCACATCATCACTTTTACAATTATTTGCAACACATGGTTTACAAGATGCGGCCATGACAAGCTACTATTTTTATTTAGTAAAACCATCTCTTACCCAATAAATTGGACCACGTGAATGTGGAAAATTCGTTTGTTGAACATCTTAGCCAGTTGGCTTCTTTAATGATGCTTTCTGAGTATGGAGTATCTAACACGCAGCTCTCTGGTGTCTAACCTCATTGTAATGACTACAATAATTCTTTCTCCTCCAAACTTTCTGGATCGTCTTGGAACGCTTATTCCTGGTGCCCCTCTGATGAGTGTCTGTGGAACCCTCATTATCACTGGAATGTGATGAAGTTCTTTCATCATTTGTCGTTGGTTTTTCACTGTCTATCTTGGAGCATTCCCCAACCTCTTTTCTGACATATACAAGTCCTCCATAATGAGGAAGCTCCTCCACTTTTATGGGATTCACAATGCCTTGGCCATTAATGTCAAGGCCCTTTCCTTAATAGCCCATTTTATTTAAAAATTTTGATCCAATTCTTGTAGTACGTTTTGCAAAACCAATGAAATAATCATCATAAAACTACATGAAATTGAAGAACCACTTTTTACCTCAAACTTGTTGTGATGCAACATTTCCAAGGCCTCCTCCTTGGCTTGTAACTAAAGTTGCAACATTTGTTTCTCCTTCTCTGCTTCTTGTAGGAGTCTCCTTAGTTCAACATTCTCCACTTGAATGCTTTGGTTGATTTCTTTGAGTTCTTGGAGCCATGTCGCATTTGGTGCCCTTTTCATTTTTTGCACAACATCTGCTGAAATATTTGTCTCATCGCCCGAATCAGAACCCAAGTCGATGGGTCCATCCACTGCAATCCAAGAGTTGCAATCTTCATTTCATCACCTGAGTTTGATCCCAGGTCAATTGGTCCACCGCCTGCAAATCCCACAACTGTGATCTTCTCATCATCCTCTAATTCAGATTCTTAGTCTTGTTGCACAGTTGCAACTATCTTCTACTTCTCTTTTATGTTGTTCCTCTTAGGTCTCAATTCTAGATGCAGTTTCTAGCAATTCTCCTCATCATGCCATTCTTTCTCACAATGAGTACAAGAGGGCCTTTCTTCTCTTCTCTTGGTTGTTGCTGCCCTCTTCGGGTGGTCATCTTGCTCATGCTTCTCCCTGCTTTCAAGATGTACATCCTTCACACTAGCTTCATCAAGAGACTTAAGTTCAATTAATAACAATCAATGATGCAAATAATTATGCAAAGATCCAATATATTTCATCAATGTCTCGGAGTGTTTAGTGGAACATTCAATGCTAATGCTTTTTTTCTAAACTCCTCTGTAAAATTTTGAACAATTTGACCTTTCCTTTGTTTCAAATGTTTCCATTCCATCATGGCCTTTTATCTGTAACACAATGGGTAAAATTGTCCTCTTAAATAAAAAATGAACTCAGACCAAGATGAAAGAAGTTTACGACTAATCTTACCACCTTGATGCAGTTTTCCTTCACACCATACAAGAGCAGTGCCACTCAATCGAAGGGATGCTAGTTGGATCTTGCCTTCATCCTCTTTGATTTTTTGTATGTGTAAACACACTTCAACATGTCTTATCCAATTATCTATCTTTTCTGCATTAGATATCCACTAAATACAGGTAAATCAAAATTTACATCCAGCTTGAAAAAGGGCCTTTTAGATGCATTCCTATGATGTCTGTTAGAATGACGAGAAGAGGAAGAAGAAGAACTCTCACTGGAGGATGGAGAGGGAGGAGGCTCTTATCCTCCACCTTCATGATTTACCGAGGCATGATCATCTGCTTATTTTTTCTCAGGCTTGATTGTCTTCTCATATTCTACAAACAGCTTCTCAAATTACTCTGCCATAGTGAAGAATACCTTGCAATAATTCCGCTCTTTCTTCATTCGAGCTTCCTCATCTGCCATGTTTCATCTTCGTGGTGCACACCCCACTTCGGGATCAAAGGATTTAAGTTATCCTTCACCTCTTTGGATCTTGTTCCTAGTTAGCATTCACTCATGCAACTCACATCAATAAGACCTGCTCTGATACCAAACTTGATCTGGATCTTTTAACTTCAAGGATGCATATAGAATTGCATATAAAAGAGCATATTAACCAAGTAACTTAACACATGAAAAATAAGCGGAAATCATAAAGCAACCATGAGATCAAAGGAAGAGAAATGATTTGATTATGAAGTTCACCCAGTGTGGGTTATGTCTCTGAGCCCTTCTCAAAGTGGGGAGGCCATCTTTCATTAAGTGGCATCAAAGAAATCAGTTACAAGAAACTTTACAAAAATGATCCTTATACCTCCAACTCGGATGATGGCCTAAAAATGGAGAGTTCGGCTAGAGAAACATACTGCACAGTTGGATTCCTAGCGCGAAAACATGTAAAATTGACTATAAACTTGTCAAATTCTGACACTGACACCTCTGGCCCTCTAAGGGAATTTTTTTTGCATCTAATTTGATCTCTCATTCATGGTTTTGTTGCATCTGGAGCGCTCAGGGTTCCGCTCCTCTCCTCCACCGATTTGGTTCGAATGGGCAAATGAATGTTTAAATAGTGCAAGTGGGCAGAGCCACCAATGTGGGGTCATTGGCCCATTGATGGCGGTGGCACGTAGCTTGGAGGTGGTCATGATTTCGAATTTGTCACATTTCTTAACCGTTGTTTTATTTAACATGTGGTTCCAACGAGATTGGTTATATGTAGTTAAGGTTTCATCGTTCGTTACATGATGTGGTTCCAACAAGGTTGGGTGGGTCTGCAAGGGGTGGCCCGCCCAACCTTTTCAAATTTTAAATATATTATTACATGTGTTGTTGGTCAATGACCATTGGGGGGTGGCAACCCACTGCCCCAAAAATATATATATATATATATATATTTTTATATAGAATCAATAGTTAATTTTTTTCCACCGGCAAATAAAGGATATTAGAAAAATTAAAGCTACAATAAATTTTCCCATCCCAATGGCCAAATTATGTGCATTAGGATTCCACCAAATTGTTGCCTCATTAGTGACTATTACTTGGCCCAATTTGGCTAGAACTTTGACGAGTGATAACTTGAGCATACAAACTCGGATTTGAGTGTTGTTCACATTGTTGGAATCAGGATGATGAGCACTACAATTTGGTCCTAGTTTCACTTCAATTTAATGACTTTAATTTGTGATTTATTTTCAAGGCCACTTTTATTTCTGGATCCTCCTGGATCACATCTCCTAGTGATAATCATCATTATGCAAGAAAGAGGCATGACAACGAAGTTCTCATGGCAAGGAAAGGGATGTGTGTTGGGTATGTGTCATATTCTTTAAACGACTAGCTCCAGGTGTTGTTAAGTTGTGTCAAGCGCAATGGGGGTCTAGGGGGGTTGTAGGGAGGCAACGCCCAAAAAAAATAATTATGTGGACCCACCCATGGTTTTGGGCATGATGGTTTTTCCCATGGTATTTTGTAGATCCGGTCAAGGGAACTACGATTATGTTCTAATCTAGGGTTAATGGATTTTGGCTTTGAATGCTTCAGCATGTATATAATCTATGTAACATTGAAAGGAATATCATGAAAAATCAATCTGGATTTCCTAGTTTTGGGTTCCAAGAGAAAAATCTTTGTATTTTTTTTGTTCTAGCCATTGTATATTTTTCTATTTTTTAAGGAATTTGTTTACAGGTAATTTCTATATAGGGTTAAAACCTTAAATGTGATTAGGGATAGTTGGCATTCTCCAAAGAATTATAGTTAGGAAACCATTTGTATTTAGGCACAATTTCTCTTAAACCACCCACTTTTAATGGATTTTTTGTTCCTAGAGGTTTTTAATAACTAGAAGAAAAAATTGTCCTTCGTAAGGGTAAAATTTTCAATATTTAAAGTTTGTACAGCAATGGTTGGTCTCAAATAAATATGGTCCTTTTAGTTCCCATTAAGGAGGTTTACTATCCTTCATGGAATTTGGCTTCAATCTCAATTTCTAGTGGGCACAAGTATGCTCCTTGTGGGACATTGATAATAGCTTTCTATGGTTCTCCACTTGCATTCAGACCATAGTGGACCACATGGTCTACATTATAATTCTAGGCCTACAACTAGTGACTTTTATATGTTTGGAAGTCTATTATTTTTTGGGATTGTGGCCAGGTTATTGTAACTATGTTTCTTTGTGACAATGCTTAGATTTAATGTTGTATTATCTTTCCTGAGCCTTTCCACAAGGTCCATGGCCTCTAGTGGAATTTGGTTTTTAGTTTGATTTCAAAAGGGTAGGCACAGGTTTTCCTATGTTTTTAGCATAAGTTCTCATCAACTTCCCCTTTGGTTTGGAATTTGAGGTTGTATTAGGTTCTCTCTCTCTCTCTCTTGGCTCAAATTATTCTTTGGGTCTCTTTTAGCTCTAGTTTCATTGATGTTGCTCCCTATGGTAATACGATCTCAGTCTTGTTAGGTTAGGGTCTCCTCGATTCTTCCATCTTTTGTATCACTATGTCGTGAACTACTAGGTTAGGGGGTTGCTAAGGGAGAAGATTCTCTTGCCACCCTTCGAGTTCAAGGGAACAATACTGAATTGAATATTTTGCAGAAATATTTTTGCAATCCACCCCTTGATGTCATAAGATAAATTTAAAACAAAGAGAATGGAAAAGACAGGAATATGATTCATATTGGATGTTGAAGTTGAGGAAGAGGTAGGAATTTAGATTCCAAATACTGGAAACCCAAAAACTTAACAAACTAGGTATATGTAAACCATTAACTTATATTGGTAACAAATAACAATAATAGACAAGTGTTGGTCAAATGCCTAGAAACCCAATAAGTGTTTAAGTATGCAGTGATGAAATTACAAATAAATAAGAAAGTTCATCAAATAAATATCAACCAGTATGGACTAAAAAGCTAGTGAACTTGGATTTTTCCAATTAGGAAAAAGTCATTGAAATGACAAAACTATCCCAATAAATTCATCATCTAAATATATGCTATTTTTTTTAAATTTTTGTAATACAAAATAGTAGTGGCTATGTTGCCATTATAAAAAAAATTGTGATACAAAATAGTAGTGGCTATTATAAAAAAATAAATTTTCTGTTTATCAATAAACCTTTAAATTATTTTAGACATTCCTATGTTTTTGGATTTGTTACTTTAATGAAACAATTTAGGTGAACTAAAGTCGTATTATTATGCTACTCGTCTAATGATAGGCCATTAGTCACAACAATATCTCTATATATTTTTAATAAAAAATTAATACAAAATCTTGCCTAATTCAAAAAAAAAGCACACGGATCATTGTTACTACTCCACGCATCTTAATTTACATTTAATAATATTATTTAATAATTTACATTTAATTTACATGGTTATATATACATAATTACATTGCATATAAATTGTAAAATTTACATAACTTTTATAAATGTAGTAATAATAAATTTCCTATTTTAGATTTAATTTGCGTTTTCAAAACAATATTATATTTATATTTTAAAGTTTGAAATTATAATTTTATATATATATATATATATATAATTTATAATAAAATTTAAAAATATATATTATTGTTTTATATGATAACTAGTTTATTTTTAATGTTGGAAGGAATGGATGAGATTTTTTTATTCAAATTCAATTTTTATAAATGATATAACAAATTTTGATGTAATGGCTTTGAGTTTTTTAATTGAGAATAAAAAATTTAATATTGATCTTAAATCTTTTCCATATTCCCACTCAATTGACTTATAAAATGGGGATTTAAATCTTAAATCTCAATGTTTATATAATACTTTATAATATGGTAATCGCCGAAAAGTTCACATAATTATTATAGATGTAAGAATATAATAATAATTAGCATAAACATATAAATTAAAGGAGTTGTCTATAGTGTGACTGTTTGGAGTTTCCAGTGCTAGAATCCAGTGAAAATTTTGATGTGAAATCTTGATTTGTGTTATTTAAACAAGTTTTTTGACTGTATATATAGATTCAACACCATGAAAAACCCCTAGGGAACTTCTATTGTGCAAGGTTTCAGCACCATGAAAAACCCCTAGGGAACTTCTATTGTGCAAGGTTTCAGCACTATGAAAAACCCCTAGGGAACTTCTATTGTGTAGGGTTTACCCATCAATCTTGTGATTTCAATGAATTCCTGCCAGATTTTAGAGAAATTAGACTGGAAAAATCCACCAGAAAAGCTTCCAAAAAGTCGCACTAAAGACAACTCCTAAATTAAATGGATGTGATAGGTATCAAAACACTTTTTTTCATTTTAGATTATAATTTTATTTACAAATATTTTTATTATTATATTATTAATGATTAAAAGAATAAATATAAGTTAAACATGTATACATTTAGAAAAAAACATGATTCTTAACTATGTAGATTCACCCACACTTCATAAGAAAATATTAATCTATAAATAGGTTTTGTTACATTACCATCACTTATTAATACCACATACCGAAAAAAACATAACTCATTTCATATGACACTTGTTTATATGATATTTTTTAATTAGTCAATTTAATTAAAAAGAAAAAAAGGCATAACTACTTTATAGAATACAACCAAAAATATTCTAAAATAATATGTGGAGGTTAAATAGCTAACATCCTTCTAATACTTATTGATAATTAAATGTGAGGGTATAGTCAACATCAAAACACTTATTTAATAATACACCTCATGTTGTTAAAATTTAAAAAATCATAACAACTAACTAAATTATAACTTTATTTTAGATTATTATTAATTATAAAAAGAAGCAATATATAAGCTAAACATATATACATTAAAAAAAAAATAATCATGGAAATTTACCTACACTTTAACATGGATGTTCCTAATTTATAAATAGGTTTCATTTAAATATTGTACCTTATCAATACCACATGCCCAAAAAATCATAATTCGGTCCATATGACACATGTTCATATGTCATTTTTTAATTAATCAATTTAATTAAAAATGGTAAAAGGGTGTAACTACTTTGGAGATAAATCTTAATGATTGATTAGCATATACTGCTATCAATATTCTAGAATATTCCATGGTCATTAAATCCCTACCACCCACATAATGATTATTGGTAACTAAATTAAAATTATGGAAGTCTTATTCCAAAAAAAGACACTTATTTGTGTAATTAAAGTTATGGAATACACATGCCTATAAACATATTAAAAATTTAAAATATATTATAATTTACATATAAAGTTTACATAATGTTTATAAATGTAATTATTATTATTTTAAGGTCACAGCCAGACACCAAATCGGTGTATGAGACCCCCTTGTAATAATATATTTCCTTTTGAAATAAATTATAATTTATTATTTACTTATTCAAATATTTTATTAAAATTATAATTTATTTTTATGTTTACATTTCCAAATGTTTAAGCAATGGTATCCCCTATCCCTTACCCTTTTTGGCATCTATATTGATAAGCTAGAAGCGATTTTGGAAGTTACAGGATGCAATGGCCCCAAGCTCATTGGTATGGTCATTACTCTTCTCCTTTATGCTGACAATATTGTTCTTCTAGTCATAAATCATGATGATCTCCATAAGAAGCTTAGAATCCTCCATTATTACTGATGCAGGATGGGTATGACTATCAATACCAATAAGGCTAAGATTATGATAATTAATTCTAAAAATATCAACTATGAAAATTTCACTTATGATAACTATTACTTGGAGAAGAAGGTTTCCTTACACAAATATTTAGGTATTAACATATGGCATCAACTCAATTGGAATTATAACATTAAGAAAAGGATTATATGAGGCTGGAAAACTTATTATGAGCTTGTAAATAATTGTAAGTTAACAGATATTTGGGTATGGAGTCAAAAAATGTTCCTCTTTGAGACTTTTGTCACCCCTATTATTTGATATGGATTTGATGATTTGGGTTACAATATATCTAGAGAATCATGGAGGAAGATCGAGCTTATCCAAAAGAAATTTATAACCTACAACCTCAAGATTAAAAGAAATATTCCCTACACTATCCTCTTGATTGAATCTAGCCTTCCCCTATTTAAAGCATGAATATGTTTAGGTATTCGATGTATAAGAAGAAGCTTTACAACATGTAAGCCAAGAGGTTCCCCAAAATTGCTTCTAACTTTAGCCAAAACCCCCCACCGCCAACTCAAGCAAGAATGACATAACAATGCCCGGTCTTAGCTCAACCATTGGGGGATAAAGGAGGTGATCATCTTGGAGAATAAGGATAATATTAAAAATATTATTACTTCCAAATTTAAGGATTAGTAGTGGGATGATAAAGAGTTAGAGGGAAAAAATAAGCTAAGGTATTATAAGGACGTGACCAACCCCAATCTTTCTAACCATAATTATCTTTCTATTTTGACTAGTGCTAAGAAGAAAATGAACATTGGGAAGATAAGAACTAATTCTCATGAGATGTGAAGAGAAGTTGGGTGATCCAAATTTATGAATTAATGAAATGAGATATATATTTAAATAGAAACATAGAGTTACATCTAAAAATTAACTTCAATTGATTAATAACAAATATTGAAATTGTTTACAGAAAGAATGGAAACAAACTAGCTCGAGTGATGGTAGCTTATCTCTGAGAAGAGATGTGATGGCTACATGCCTTCTGAGTTGTGTTACAATAAGGCTCTAAGGCCTTTTTATCATAAAGAAGAAGTGTGAAACCATAACCCTAGGAGATGAAGCGTTAATGGTTTTGGGCCCCGTTAAGGTAAGTTGGACTGCCAACTTCCCGGGGTCGTAACTTTGAAATATGATCTTCGTTTGGCTATCATAATACCTCGTAATACCTTCGTTTGGATATCATAATACCTAGAACTTTTTTGATTTCTACGTTTTCCCATAAAGCATCTTTTTAGACCTCAAAACAACTCTGGAAGTTTAGGACCTGAAAAACTACCAAAAAATAGAAAATTGTGCTACAATTAAGGAAACTAAAGGAAACAATGTTGGGGATCCAAGTGGAATAGGCAGGTGACCACCAATATCTACCTAGATCAATCCTCCCCCATTAGGAAGAAATGGTCCCCATTGCATTGAGTGCCTACATGAGCTGGGGAAACTTTTGTTGAAATTAGTCCCTAGTAAGCCACTTGTCCTGGTGTAGGAGTTGGCTAGCTTTGAAAACTCGATACAATCGGATCCTCTATTTCCTAGTGTTATTTATCTATGTGTCCATGCTCCGATCAATTGTGGCCTATGCAATGTAGTTTGGGTTAAGCTATGTTGGTGTTATCTGTTCAACAATGTTTGATGTGTCCAACAATGGTTGAAAGTATGGCCAAAGGCGGTCCACATTGAATACGGGGTGCAAGCCAAGGAATGGAGGGATACTGAGATCAAAAGAGTTGTCTCCTGCAATATTATTGATGTTGTAAGGCTCATATCAAAGTGGTCAAATATCAAAGTGGTTGAATATTCTGATGGTCTACGACAATTTGTTCTTTCTACAAATGTAACCAAACTTTGTCGCCCACCTTAAACTTATGTGGCACCCAATGATGATCATGTTGTTGTTTTTACTTAGCATTGACATTATCTAATATGTTGTGAACCTCTTGGTGGATGTGTTGAATGCGCTCAATAAACCCAGTGGCTTTATCATATTTGGACTGAACATGGGAAGATTCTTCCTATGCAGTTGCAAAAGGCATTGCAACATCAAGGGACATAATGGTTGAAATCACAAGCCCACTTGAAAGTGGATGTGCCCAGTCGAGCTTTGGAGAGCTCTATTATAGTTGTGTTGCACATAGGAAATACTCCCATCCCATGTTCATGGATTCTTAGAGTTGTACATGAATAGTATGTGCATAATCGACCTGTCGATGACCTTTGTCTGGCCATCAGTCTGGGGGTGGAATGTTGTCGACTTGCTGATTTTGGTGTCCAATGGTGACCAAAGGCTTGACTAAAATGCACTTAGGAACCTGTTATCCAAATTTGATATAATTGTCTGTGGGACCCCGAAATGTACCCATACTCATTCAAAGAATAGTTTGGCAGTGGCTTCTACTATGATACTCTTCTTGCAAGTAGCCAATATGGCCATCTTAGAAAAAATTTCGACGAACATAAATACATAGTCGTTACCATGCTTGGTAGAAGGAAGGTTGGATATATATTTCATGGAGATGGATTCTTAGGGCTGACTAGGATTAGGCGTAGGAGTCTATTGGCCTTGCTTCTTAATGGTTTCCTTGGTGATGACATAGGTAGTGCAAGATCTGATATATTTTTTGACATCTTGTCAGAGACTTGGCAAATAAAAATACTTCTACAGTACTACCAGTTTCTTCTCTTAGCACCAAAATGTCTTGTAGCCCAGCTGTAGTGTGACTCCCATATCATCTTGGTACACTCACTTGAAGGAAAAAAGGTTTCCCAAGTGGAATAACAGTTTATCTTAGAGTTTGAAGTCTGAAATTTCCTTGCCATCCATCAACATCTAATATGTGGTGGTGAATTATGGATCATCTTTGTAAATTTACAACCATCCATAAGTCTTGTACTCACAAGAGTCGAGCACAAAAGTCAGTGCCCAATAAAGGCAATCTACATCAGTATTGGTGTTACCCTTATTATACTTAATGTTCAGATGGAATTGTTGCAGATATGTGGACCATTTCTAATGGTGGTTATTCTGCAAATTCCCAAATGTTTGTATAAACTGGAGAGATCATTGATCTGTTTGGATGATCATCTCCTTCCCGAGAATGTAATTTTTCCACTATTGGTAATCATGCATGATTGAATACATCTCTGTATCAAAAGTGGGGTATATCCAAATTTTATCGAAGAGTGTCTCACTGTGATAGGCCATCGATTGCCGTTGCTAGGTGAGGACTACACCAATAGCATAGTCAGAGGCATTTATATCAATTTCAAATGGTTATTGCAGGTCTAGAAATGTGAGCAATGGTGCAGAGAAAAGCCACTTCTTCAGCATAACGAACTCCTTATGTTGGGATTTAGAACAAAAAATATTTGATTTCTTTCCACTCTTGGTAACTTGGCTCTAAGGCCAAGTGATATGAGAGAATCCCAACATGAACCTCTGATAAAAATTGGCAAGGCCCAGAAAGTTGTGAAGCTCTGTTAGAGTGGTCAGGGCTGACCAATCCTAAATGACTTGGATCTTAGCCAGATCCACATGCACACCTTGCTTGTCAATGATGTAACCAAAATATTGGACTTGGTTCATGGCAAAGGTGAATTTCTCTAAGTTGGAACACAACTTGTTTTGTCGCAGGGTTTGAAAGACCTATCGAACATGTTGCAAGGTTTTTCCCAACTTTTGTTGAATATGAGGTTTTCATCTAGATATACAACCATGAACGAGTTGGTGAAGGGCCACAAGATGTCATCCATTAGCCTCATAAATGTTGTTGGGGAATTTGTCAACCTAAAAGGCGTAACCAACTATTCAAAAATACCCTCCTTGGATTTGAAGGCGGCCTTCCATACATCTGTGGGTTCTATTGGAACCTAGTGATAACTAGACTTCAAATCAATCATGTTGAAGTACTTGGCCCCCTTGAGCTAGTCAAGAAAGTCATCAATCCATGGGATTAGATACATGTTCCTGATAGTGATTTTATTTAGTGTTTGATAGTCAATGTAGTGTCTCCATGTCCCATCCTTCTTCTATATGAGTACAATTGGGCTCCCATAAGATGAGGAACTTGGTTGAATGAGTTCTTTTTGTCGAAGCTGCTGGATCTGTTGCTTGATTTCTTCATTTTCCAGAAGAGAGTGGTGGTATATCGACCCAT
Source organism: Pinus tabuliformis (assembly GCA_031772625.1). Lineage (NCBI taxonomy): Eukaryota > Viridiplantae > Streptophyta > Pinopsida > Pinales > Pinaceae > Pinus > Pinus tabuliformis. The sequence continues at coordinate 1,537,431,831 of CM062819.1, forward strand.
TGGGTAGAGGTTCCCTGGGAGTCAAATCAATCAAATGCTTGACCTGATAGTGCAAAGGTGCCCTTGTGGATGAGTAGAATATGTCCCTATATTCTTCCATGACCTTACCCACCTGCTTTTGTTTCCTGGAGAAACCCTTCCTATGGGCCATGGATGTGGCCACTGTCTTCCCCTTACTTTGAGAGAAAATAAAAAAGAAAACAAACTTCTTGGTATGGGAGATGATTTTACTACATTGCTTAGTAGAGATAAAAAAAATGGTGGTAGATGGAACTACCTTCGATATCTTGTATAACTTACTGCCCAAAGTAATAATAACAGTGCGAGGCCTAGACTCATCCAAAACCTGGCGCTTCCACAAGTATGATTGGCCTAATAACACATCACAAAATTCAAGGGGAGCAACATCACATAGTACCCCATTTGTGAAGGGCTTGATGTTATAAGATAGGTGGCACTACTTGTTGACACAGAGATCTCACCCTTGCTGGAACCATCTAATGTTGTACGATTGCGGGTGTGTTTTCAACGGTAAGCCTAACCGCTTCATGACCTCAGTTGAGACGAGGTTATTTTGGCTCCCATTGTCAACAATGAATGCAACAAAGAACCTTTCACCCACATCTGTGAGTGGAAGAGATTCCCCCCATCCTCAGGATCTCCAGGCTCAATATTCTAGACCTTGGTGGTGGAAATGGTGCCATTGGGTTTTGCATCAATAATCTACTTCCCCTTTTCATTACCCTTGTGGGTTCCAACTCAAAGTCGAAGCATGCATCTGGATCTGAAGATTTCATCTCATCCTCCAGTGACTGCTTGACACAATGCTCATTTGTGTTGTGAGTGGGGCTCTGGTGGAACTAACATCATTTCCCTTTGTCCTTCTTCATCTTCTTGGTGCCATTATTTGCTTGTGGCTTAAACTGGTTTTCCAGGGTCACCCCACCTTGGATTTTCCCTCTATTCTACAATTTGGGGGTGCAATTTCCCTGCTTTGGATTCGTAGATCCAAAGTCTTTCTTCTGGTTTAAATTTTTGCTCAATCTTGAAAACATATCGATATATGGTGCCAAGCAAGGATATGTCCAAGAACTCCATCGCTACATGGATGTATTTGTGCAGATAGCCATGATAATTGAGTATCATATTCCACTCAGAATCCTTGATACCCAATTTCATGTGAATGGTATGAAAAATATTTTTGATCAAACACGTTTTGATCCATTTCCTATCATAGTGTGGTCCATTTTATGTACTTATGTTCATAGCTCCCGATAGGGTAATATTGTTCCATGACAGTGTCTCAAAAATAATTCCAAGTGGGTGTGGTTGAAAATAGTGAGGGTTCCTTCTCATCCCTCTGCTCACAATATGTTTTCCACCAGCCCTTAACGCAGGGAGTGGCTTTGAGGAGTGCAAAAGTAATATTTTCACTATTGGAAAAATTATGGACAAAAAATATCCTTCTAGCAGATTTAGCAATCTATTTGCCGCATCTGCATCTATCTCACCTTAAAATATAGGAATGTAAAATTTAACTCATACCTTAAAGGGAGTGACACATTTGAAATGATCGTTGGATGAAGATGCATCGCCCGCTGATACCCGCCAAATGATCTGGAAAAAGTTATCCATCATCTAGTTCTTTTGTTGCTCGAGGGCCTCTTCGAGAAACATTTTGAAAGGATATACTACTCCCACGTCTTTCTTTTCTTCTACCATGGGAGGTTGTTAGGGTTAGTGAGGTTGGTCTTGCAAGGGTTCAACCCGTTCAAGTCCTAACTCCATATACCCCGACCTTGTTGGGGACATGCACAGTAAAATAAAGAAAGAGTAGACTGCTCTAATATCACTGATCTGAATTTATGTAAGAACGAAATGAGATATGTATTTAAACAAAAACACAGAGTTGCAAAACAAATTGAACTTTAATTGATTAATAACAAATACTGAACTTGTTTACATGTAGAATGAAAACGAACTAGCTCGAGCGATGGTAGCGTATCTCTGATAAGAGATGTGATAGCTACATGCCTTCTGAAATATGTTGCAATGAGGCTTTAAGCACTTTTTATCATAAAGAAGAAGTGTGAAACCCTAACCCTATGACAGGAAGCATCAATGGCTTTAGGCCCTATTGGGGTAAGTTGGACTGCCAACTTCTCGAGGTCGTAACTTTTGCATACGATCTTTGTTTGGTTATCAAAATACATCATTTCAAAGACATCTGTGAGGAGGAAAAAAATGAATCTATTAAATAGATTCAAGAAATTTTTTAGATTCTCTGTTTTCCCAAAAAACATATTTTTGGACCTCAAAACAGCTCCAAAAGTTTAAGACTCGAAAAACTCTCAAAAATAGAAAATTGTGCTACAATTAAGGAAACTAGAAGAAACAACATTGGGAATTAAAGTGAAATAGATGGGTGGCCACCAATATCCACCTAAAACAATCCTCCCCACTTAGGAAGCAATGGTCCCCATTGTGTTGAGTGCCTCCATGAGATGGGGAAAATTTTGTTGAACTTGGTCCCTAGTAAGCCACTTTCCCTGGTACAAGAGCTAGTCATCTTTTGACAACTTGATATAGTTGGATACTCTATTTTCGAGTGTTATTAACTTGTGTGTCCTTTATCCAATCAATTTTGGCCTGTTCAATGTAGTCTGGGTTGAGATTTGTTGGTGTCAGTTTCTCAACATTGTTTGATGTGTCCAACAATGGTGGAAAGTATGGACGAAGGCAATCCACATTAAATATGGGGTGAAAGCCAAGGAATGGAAGGATATTGAACTTGAAGTCATTGTCTCCCACAACTTGGGTGATGGTGTAAGGATCGTATCGGAGTGGTCAAAGTTTTAGATGCGATCTGACATGGCATTCTTTCTATATATGTAACCAAACTTTGTCACGCACTTGAAACTTATGTGGCACCTGACGTTGATCATGTCATTCTTTGTAATTGGCATTGGATTTATCCAAGATATCGTGAACCTACTAATGGATGTGTTGAATGTGCTCAATAAACCTGGTGGCTTTATCAGCTTCAAATTGAACATGGCCCAAATTCTTCCATTGTAGTTGCAAAAGGAAGTGCAACATCAACAGGAGATAATGGTTGAAATTCCATACCCACCTAAAATGGGTTTTGGAGAGTCTAGCTATGGAGAGATATGTTATAGTTTCATTGCACATAGACTCTCATCCCATGTTTGTGGATGCTTAGAGTTGTACATGCATAGTATTTGCACAATCATCATGTTGATGATATTTGTCTAGCCATCAATCTAGGGGTGGAATGCAGATGACTTAGTGAACATGGTGTCCAACAATGACCATAAGCTTGACCAAAATGTGCTTAGGAAATCGTTATCCCAATCTGATATAATTGTCTGTGGGACCCCGAAATGTACCCATATTCGTTCAAAGAAGAGTTTGGCAGTGTATTTTTCTGTGATACTCCTCTTACAGGCAACCAATATGGCCATCTTAGAAAATATATCGAAGACCACAAATACACATTCATTACCATGATTGGTAGAAGGAAGTTCATACATATAGTCCATGGATATAGATTCACATGGTCAGCTAGGAGTAGGCAAAGGAGTATATAGGACTTATTTCTTAATGGTTGGCTTGGTGATGACACAGGAAGTTCAAGATCTGATATATTTTCAACATCTTGTCGGAAACTTGACCAATAAAAATACTTAAGCAGTACTACAACTATATTCTCTACAATAAAATGTCTTGTGAATTGACTATAGTGCACCTCCTAGATCATCTTGGCACATTTTCTTGAAGGAAAAAACACGTGTCCCGGGTGGCATAACAGTCTGTCCTAGAGGTGCAAGTCTGGAACTTTCTTTCCATCCATCAACATCTAGTATGCAGTGGAAAATTCTAGATAAAGTTTGTAAAGTTACATCCATTTAGAATTCTTATTCCCATAAGAGTCGAGCACATTAGTCAATGCCACAACTGGTCGCTGAATTAGGCAATCTACAACATTATTGGTGTTTACCTTCTTTTACTTAATGTTCAAAAGAAACTATTGCATATATGTCGACCATTTCTAATGGCGCTTGTTCTACAACTTCCCTTGTGTCTATATAAATTGGAGAGACCAATGATCTGTGAGGGTGATCATCTCCATCACCATAATGTAATGTTTCCATTTCCTACAATATTGAATGATGGAATACATCTTATTGTCATAAGTGGTGTATTTCCAAATTGTATCGGAGAGTGTCTCATTGTGGTAGGCTTCCAAATGCCCTTGTTGGGAGAGGACTGCACCAATATCATAGCCAGAGGCCTATGTCTCAATTTCAATTTTTTGTTGCAAGTCTGGCAATGTGATCACTGGTGCAGAGCAAAGGCAGTGCTTAAACTCAATGAACACCTTATGTTGGGATTTAGACTAGAAAAATTTTCTTTCACTCTTCCCTTGGTAACGTGACTCAAATTCCAAGTGATATGAGATAATCCCAACATGAACCTTCGATATAAATTGGCAAGGCCTAGAAACCTATGAAGCTCTGTTAGAGTGGTTGGGGATGGCTAGTCCTGAATGACTTGGATCTTAGTTGGATACACATGCAAGCCTTTCTTGTCAATGATGTAAATCGTATATTGGACCTGATTTATGACAAAGGTGCATTTCTCAAAGTGCACATAACTTGTGTTGTCACAGTGTTTGAAGGACTTTCCAAATATGTTGCAAGTGTTCTTCCCAACTCTTACTAAAGATGAGGATGTCGTCCGGATATACAACCATAAAGGAGTTGGTGAGGGGTCACAAGATTTCATCCATCAGCCTCATTAAAGTTGCAGGGGCATTTTTCAACTTGAAAGGCATAACCAACCATTCAAAAAGGCCCTCCTTAGATTTGAAGGTGGTCTTCCATATATCTGTGGGTTTTATTGAAACCTCGTGATAACCGAACTTCAAATCAATCTTTCTAAAGTACTTGGACCGCTTTAGTTAGTCAAGAAGGTCATGAATCTATGAGATTGGATACCTATTCCTGAAAATGATTTTATTTATCTTGATAATCAATGTAGACTCTCTAGGTACCATCCTTCTTCTATATGAGTACAATTGGGCTCCCACAAGGTGGGTAACATGGTCTGATGTGCCATTTTTATAGAAACTCTTGGATCTATCACTTTATTTTTCATTTTCCAAAGGAGAGCGGCGGTATATCCACCCACTGGGTAGAGGTGCCCCAGGAGTCAAATCGATTGAACTCTTGACCTGGCAGGGAAAAGGTACCCCTGTGGGTGAGTAGAAGATGTCCCTGTATTCTTCCATGATCTTACCCACATGCTTCTGCTATATGGATGAACCCTTCCTCGGGGCCATGGATGTGGCCACTATCTTCCCCTTACTTTGAGAGTGAATTAGAAAGGAAAAAAAAAAAAAAAACTTCCTAATATAGGAGATGATCTTACTGCATTTCTTAGCAAAGATCAAAGAAATGACAGTAGGTAGAGCTACCTCTGGTGTCTTATATAGCTTACTTCCCAAAATAATAATAAAAATGTGAGGCCTAGACTCATACACAATATGGTGCTTCCATAAGTATGTTTGACCTAATAACACATCACAAACTTCAAGGGGAGCAACATCACACAGTACCTCATCCATGAAGGGCTTGTTGTTGTAGGGTAGGCGACATTGTTGGCTAATGTTGCGATCTCACCCTTGGTGGATCCATCCGATGGTGAATGGCTGCAAGAGAGGTGTAATATGTAGGCCCAACCACTTCACTACCTCAAATGATATGAGGCTATTTTGGTTCCTGATGTCAACAATGAACTACAACGGAGAACCCTTCACCCACATATGTGAGTAGAAGAGACACTCCCCATCCTCGAGATCTCTGAGCTCAATATTCTAGATATTGGTGATGGAAACGTGTTAATTTTTTATCTCAGTGACAAATTCCAACCATGAGATGAGATTCCTCTTTTTGAGAGGACCAATTTTGACTATTGAAGCACTCAATTTGGACAAATAAAAGTGTATTTTTAAATTAAGCCCCACATGTGCAACATTTTGAAAGGATCTCTTTCTCCCTTGCCTTTATTTTCTTCCACCATGGGAGGTCGTTGGGGTCAACGAGGCTGGTCTTGCAAGGGTTCAATTAGTTCAAGTCCTAACTCCTTATACCCTGACCTCGTTGGAGACATGCATAGAAAAACAGAGAAAGCGAAGAATGCTCTAATACCACTGATTCGAATTTATGCAAGAATGAAACGGGATACATATTTAAATAGAAACGCAAAGTTACAACTAAAACTAAACTTCAATTAATTAATAACAAATATTGAAATTGTTTACAGGTAGAATGGAAGCAAACTAGCTCGAGTGATAGTAGCTTATCTCTGAGAAGAGATGTGACAACAACATACATTCTTAACTATGTTACATTGAGCCTTTGAGGCCTTTTTATCATAAATAAGAAGTGTGAATCCCTAACCCTAAGAGATGAAGCACCAATAGTTTTGGGCCACATTGGGGTAAGTTGGACCACCAACTTCCCAGGGTCATAAATTTGGCATATGATTCACGTTTGGCTATCATAACACCTCATTTTGAAGATCTCCAAGAGGAGGAAAAAAAATGAAATTGTAAATCAAATATTAGCACTTTTCTAGTTTATCTGTTTTCCCAAAAAACATCGTTTTCGACCTCAAAACGGCTTTGGAAGTTTAGGACCTTAAAAATTGCCAAAAATAGAAAATTGTGCTACAATTAAGTAAAATCGAAAAAACAATGTTGGGGGTCCAAGTGGAATAGGTGGGTGTTGAGTATTGAAGAAGGTATGTTATTTTCATTTATTTTGTCATCTTTTCTATAAAACTCATGACCTCTTTGCATCATGAACTAGGTAGATAATAATAAATTATGACAAAATCTATGGGATTTGTATGCAACTCAAAACAACTAATAATTGCCCTTTTCTTATGCAAGAAAAAGAGAAAACAGAAGATTGTCGTCCCAAAGGAAAATACAGGACGAAGTTAACTGTTGTCCCTTTGGCAGGGAACTGCAAGCAAACAAGGCGATCCAAATTGGAGCATATCAGCCAGGAAAGGGAAAAGGAGATATCAAATCGGCGCAAGAGAACAAGAGGATAACTGAGAATTAACAGTTTGGCAAATCCCTCAGGATCCTTTGATCCTGATGGATCGTTATCTTAACGAATTTTGTATCATAGATATCCCCACTCGGCTGTTATAAGAAGGGGCAGCACTGCTAGCCCGGGGGACGACTGGTTGTTATTTTTATGTAATTCTCCTTTGTATTTGAAACTTTGATCATCGACTCTCGTTGAAGAGCAATCCACTGTAACTCTGTTTTGATGTTTTAATATAAATACGGTTGTCGTTCCATATTTGATTCTGGAGTAATCTCAAGCGGTGTGTCCCTGGAGGCTAAGGGCCCGGCCTTGGTGGAACACTTGCTCCTATACCATCATTTCTGATTCGTGTGTGGTTTTCATTATTAGCTCTGTTCAGTAATCTGATGTGTTTTGCTATTTTACATCACGGTTCTGTTATGTTTTGTTTATGCTCAACTAAGTAATGTTGTTCTCTGTAACAGGAATGTTGTGTTGCTCATTCTGACTTTGTAATGCATTGTTGTTCCTTTAACCATTGATATAACATTGTTGTTCCTTATAGAATTCTATTGCTATTCAATTACCAAGTAACTGTGCTATAACATTCATAAGTTGGTATTACTGTATTTATCTAAGGTTTACACTTAATCGCGATTGTTTTTCGACTGGTGTTGTTGTTCCATTACGAATCACAATCGTTATTCTTTATAATTGAGATTTATACTTGTTGTATCGAAGTCAGATTACTGTTTCTTCTAAATATTAAGCGTGCCGTGTGTGATATTTGTTTTGGTTCATTGTACATTTATATTTGACTCTAGTTGTTGTTCCATATTTCATCTCTGTTTGTTGCCGTTCCATTTCCGTTGCTGTCTGATTTATCTTTAGAGTAAAGATTGTTATCTAATTCCTGTAGGATACAATTGCTGCATTTATTTCCGTAGACTAAGGTTTTGTTGTTCAATCTTGTTTAGAAGACTAGTTGTTATTCCATTTCTTATCATTTGTATTATCATTGCTTTGGTGTGCAGAACGATCTGAGACTGTAGTGAGCATTGACATTCATTGTCTAGTTCCCAGATTGATGATCTTTTCCTTGATTGTCTTTAATTACATCAGTTTACAGAGGGATGAGTTACAATTACTATACCCTTGACTGATAAATTTCTATAGTTTTCTAAGTGCATGAATTGAGTTTTAAAGGTTCTTTTCTGTAAGTAGATCTTATTTCAAGCATTTGTTTACTCTTGTATTTAGAGCACTATACTACTAGCATTACTCTGAAAAATGACCGCCTCAAACTGAGTACACTCTTTGAGATAACAAATCGTTCCTGGATTGACAAGTTAACGTAGGGTAAATAGAGGTGAAAAATACCCTTTTTACTACTCGACATTTTGGCGTCGTTGCCAGGGAAGAGTGTAGCCATTTGTTTCTTTTCCAGAGTGATGTAAGAACCTGCTGGGAGATAACTGGGTTTTAAAAACGGAAGGTAAAAACCTACATACGGAGCATGTAATAGCCCTACTCCCCTACCCGCTTTCCTGCAAATTTGTTGCTGTTTTTTTGGGTAGAAATTAGCATTTGATTTGTGTGCATGACTAAGCAAAAAAAGCCTGAAAAGAATCCTAAACCTCTACCCAAGTCTGACAAAGCTAAGGGGATAGTGACCCTTGGGCGATCAACCTTTATAGACGAAATCCTTAAAAAATCAGAATCTCGGCCTTCAGTAGGACCTAGAAAAGTTGCTTCTAGACAACCTACTAGTTCCCTTCAGGCCACAGGATCACCATCTGTAGCCTTTGCTGAGGTGCACAGTCAAACCGAAGATCAAGATTTTCAAGAAATTGAGAATTCTAGCCCAAAATCATTGCAGGAAGGGAACTTTAGCAACCTTTGTGAAGGGAGAGGAGAAACAGGAGAGATTGAAGAACCAAGATCTCCTCTTGGGATAATTCAGCTATTAAATAGCCCAGATAAGGGAAGTGCTGCAAAAATCATTTTTGAAGAAACTCAAGAACCAGAATCCCCCCAAACATTAGGCACTCTCATTATCCCAGATAAAGGAAGTGTTGTTAAAGCTATTCCTGTTAAAGCCATTCCCCCTCGACAGCCTAGGAATACCCTCCTAGATATCCTAGAAGGTTATTGGCATATATTTGACCAAATGGCCCAGAACCAGCCAAACACCCAAACCTCTACACTGCAATACCCCATTGTGGATATTGTAGCTAATGCACCTATGAAAGCAATCCCTCTCCAGCATATCCCTACATTCCATGGCCTTACATCAGAAGATCCGGATGCATTCTTATTTGAATTTGATGTGTTGTGTAGAGGATATGATTATACCACCGATCCCCAGAAACTAAAATTGTTCCCCTCTACATTAAAAAGGACCACTTTAAGATGGTTTATGGGATTGGGAGCTGGTGTTATAAACAATTGGGATCAAATGAAAGATGCTTTTCTAAAAAAATATCAGGACTATTGCAGGTCTAGAGAATTAAAAGATGAAATATTTTAGATGGTAGCTAGACCAAATGAAACATTAGAAGAATATGTTGAACGTTTCCAGTATAATCTTCAAAGATCTCCATATGCATCATTACCCTTACCTAATAATGTATTAAAAACAACATTAATTAGGGGAATGAAGGAACAATGGATTGAAACACTAAATATTATGGGAAAATGAGATATTTATCAGGAAAATTTTGCTGACATTATTGACATTGCTGAGATATTTAGCAGAAGACTAAAACCAGCAGAACATGACAGGTTTACCAGAGACAACAAGATCTCTACAGAGGGAGTAACTCGCGCAGAAATTGGAAATTTTTGAGAAAAATTTAAAACTAACATATTGGGGACACTGACAACACAACTTGATATTATGCAGGCCAAACAAAAGCAAGCAGAGGTAGAACAGAATTTGGTAATCTTCTGTCCCAGATGCAGAAAGAAACACAGCCACAAGCAGTGTCCATTAGATGTAGTCCAAATTTGCGCCATTTGTACAAAAGACCACTCTATAGAGAGCTGTCCCTCACTTCCTGGACTGAAAGCAGTATACAAGGAAGCGGAAGAAGAGCCAGAACCGATGTACCTACTCAATCAACGCCATCAATGGCAGCCACGACAATCAGGTATGTTCCCAGATCCAGTGTCTTCTTTTCAACCTCCACAATATCATGCTCAACAATATAACACAATGTGGCAAAATCAACCTCCCTTTTCGAATTGGTCACAGCAACCATTTCCTTCATCATCACCATGGCCAAGCCAAAAAAGTCAATCCAGTTGGCCAAATTTTCCCTATACTCCACCATATTAGCAAAACAACGTATATCTAGCACAATGGTCCCCTCCTACTTCACAAAGTCAAGCCTGGCAGACAAACTGGCAAAGACCGATGAATCAGCCAGTAGGAACCATTCCGCTCCCTCAACCTACACTGCCAGCATTACAACAAAACCCTCAGTCTAATTTAAGACCGCAACTCCCAGCCCAGCCCAACCCTAATCCAAATAATAGATCGGTCCAATCTATCCAAATAATCGAAACACCAGAACCAAAAATTGATCTAAAGGAGTGTAATGATCTTCAATTAAGATCTGGGCACATTATAGAAACAGAGGGAGATAAAACCACTCAAGTTGAAAATCAGTTACCTATAGAACAACCACCACAAGAAGAGGATGTGACCAGACAACAAATTCATGATCAAGCAACCACATCTTCTCCCCCATTCCCAGAACGATTAATTATACCTCGACCTATACAACACCTTGATTTTGACATTCTGGGAGAACTGAAAAATTTGTACATAAAAATCCCACTCCTCCAAGCCATTCAAGACATCCCAATATATTCAAAGACCATCAAAGAGCTATGTATAAAAAAACCAAGGAGGAAAATAGCAAATAACCCAAAATTCCAAGTAGTTGGTACCTTATCTGATCTATTATCAGGAAAAGAAACACCCGTTAAATATGAAGACCCAGGAAATCCAATAGTAACAATACAAATCAATGGAAAAACCTTCTCAAATGCCTTAGTTGATCTAGGAGCTACAATTAATATCTTAACAACCACCACTTGTCAAAAACTGGGCATTACATCAGTAGAACCGACTTCCACTTTATTAGAACTGGCTGACCGATCCGTGGTTAGGCCAGAGGGTACACTGCATGATGTCATGATATCCGTTGATTCCTGGGAGTATCCTACCGATTTTCTGATAATAAACCCCAAAAACCGACTTGATGGACATCCATTGATTTTAGGCAGACCTTGGCTTGCAACTGCTGACGCTTATATTGGTTGTCGACAAGGCAGTATGACCATAACTAGGGGGGCTAATATCAAGAATCTAGCTTTATATCCTCTAGCCCAGCCAAGTGTCACAATAATAAAAACTAACAAACATCCTGTATCATACCTCACTGAAAATATTAGATCTCCATTAACCATAGAATATGCCCTCGATTTCAAAGATTAAGCAGAAGATGATGCCATTAACAGTTTTATTAGCCAAGCTAAATCCAGATCCCACATACAATGTCACATGATAGAAGCAGCATTTGATAATGAATTAGAAGAAGATCCTCTTAAAGATACTCACGATCAAACAATACCTACTACCTCTGTCTCAAATAGCAAAACTATAGAAATTGAGCCAGGAAAGACTTTAAACATCAATGCCAACCTGACTTTTGAACAAGAAGAGAAGCTGATCCAACTACTGAGGAAATACAAAGAAGCATTTGCATGGGACTACCCTGACATGAAAGGAATTGATCCCCAGTTATGTACACACCACATTTACATAGAGAAGGATGCAAGACCCGTTCGCCAACCACAAAGGAGACTTAACCCTCACCTAAAAGATATTGTAAAATCTGAACTTCAAAAAATTTTAGAAGTGAACTTCATCTACCCTATCTCTGATAGTAAATGTGTCTCTCCACTTGTTGTGGAGCCAAAAAAGAATGGAAAGTGGAGAATTTGTGTAGATTATAGGGAGCTAAATAAAGCAACACAAAAAGACCACTTTCCCCTTTCATTCATTGACCAAGTATTAGACACTTTGGCAGGAAAGAAATTCTTTTCTTTCATAAACGGCTTCAGTGGATACAATCAGATTCAGATTGCCCCTGAAAAGCAAGACAAAACTACTTTTATTTGTCCTTGGGGAACATTTTCCTGCAGAGTTCTACCTTTTGGCCTATGCAATGCCCCTGCCACATTTCAAAGGGCTATCCTCAGCATCTTTTCAAACTTAATAAATGAAGGGCTCGAAGTATACATGGATGATTTTACACCATACGGGGATGATTTCGATCCAGCATTGGACACACTGGAAAAAGTGTTGTAGCGCTACATTGCCACCAGGCTCTATTTGAGCCATGAAAAATGCTATATTATGATGACTGAAGGACTTATTTTAGGCCATTATATCTCAGCAGCTGAAATACAGGTAGACCCGGCCAAAATCCAAATAATTTTGCTAATTTCCACTCCTACCACTCAGACAGAGGTATGCATTTTTCTTGGATTTTCTGGTTTTTATAGAAGATTTATAGAACATTTTTCTCATATTGCTACACCTCTATATGCACTGACAGGTAATGTTGACTTTCTTTGGACAAAAAAATGCGATCGTGCTTTCCAGGATCTGAAAAAGCTTGTGTCAACAACCCTAGTCCTTAGAGGTCCAAATTGGGACCTGCCATTTCAAATTTCATCAGATGCTTCAGATATAGCTATTGGAGCAGTCCTTGGGCAAGAAGAAGATAAAAAACCATATGCAATTTATTATATTAGCAAGAATTTATCTCCTGTTGAATTGAACTATACTGTTACTGAAAAGGAATTTTTGGCTGTAATACATGCTGTTAATAAATTTAGGCATTATATTACTGGATATCCTGTTATCTTGTATACAGATCACTCTGCCATAAAATACTTAGCAAATAAACCAATCACAAATGGTAGAGTAACCAAATGGCTGATTTTATTGCAGGAATTCGATATCACAATAAAGGACCGACCTGGAAAAGAAAATCCTGTAGCTGACTTTCTCTCACGAATGCCAAAACCAGTGGATGCAGCAACAGTTGAAGATCAATTTCCAGATGAGCATTTGTTTGTTGTCACTGTTAAAACACCTTGGTATGCTGATGTTGCAAATTATTTAGCAGTAGGCAAATTACCGAAACATCTGACCCCCAATGAACGAAAATAGATTGTCCAGCGAAGTACTTGATTTTCTTGGATTGGGGGCTACCTATTCCATATAGGGGCAGATATGCACATCAGGAGATGCATCTGTGAAGATGAAATTTTTGACATTTTGAAAGCTTGTCACGACAGACCGTGTGGTGGACATTTCGCCGATCGAAGAACTGGTCACAAGGTGTTGCAAACAGGATATTATTGGCCCACGATCTTCAAAGATGCAAAGAAGTTCGTTCAAGCTTGTGACAGCTGCCAAAGAACAGGACGCCCTGGACAGTCTGACGAAATGCCCCTGAACCCACAACTAGTTATTGAACCATTCAAGCGATGGGCCCTCGATTTTATTGGTCCAATTAACCCATCATCGAACCAGAAAACGTATATTTTGGTAGCAGTAGAATATGTCACCAAATGGGTTAAAGCAGAGCCATTGCCGAGAGCTACAGAGGATTCCGTCATATAGTTCCTGTTCCATATATTTGTGCGATATGGGCTCCCAAGAAATATAATTACATATGGAGGACCACAGTTTGCTGGTAACAAGATTGCTACAACACTAAAAAACTATCATATCCAGCATAAAATTACTACTCCATACCACCCACAGGCAAATGGTCAAGTAGAAAGCAGCAATAAAATAATAGAAGCAATCCTAACAAAAACCATTGCGTCACATAGACGCGATTGGGATGCAAGATTTCTAGAAGCCTTGTGGGCTTACAGAATAACATGGAGAAGCACTACCGGCTATTCACCATACCAATTAGTATTTGGAAAGGAACCCATATTTCCGATAGAATTCGAAATACAAACACTGCGAACAGCACAAGAAGTCGGTCTAGATCTAAACGAGGCACAGATTAATAGATTACAGTAGATCAATGAGCTAGATGAAATCAAGCTCTCTACCCTTCAACACACTGCATTGATCCAACAACGAGCTAAATGGCATGATGTTCTCATTAAAAAGAAAGTCTTCCGCGAAGGAGATTGGGCGCTCCTATACGATTCCAAGTTTCAGGATTTTCCTGGAAAGCTTCAGACTCGTTGGTTGGGGCCATATGAAGTCCAGAAGGTACATGATAATGGCACTCTTATTCTAACCACCATTGACAGATTTGGACATATCTTCAAGGCAAACAACCATCGAGTTTGACTATACCGCAAACCACTTACTCGGGAATCCTTCTGCCAGCAACTCCGCGAAGACTTTGACATGCAGATTTTGGTGGAGGAAGAGAAATCTTCCTCACCTCTGGTTCATTAAGTGATTCAACTGTTCTTACATTCTATATATAATTCTTTTCTTTTGTTAGCATAAAATTGTTCTCTATACATATTTTTTTTGTATTTGCACTTTGTTGTTCCTTTCAAGAAGCAACAACATTCTCCCCAACTTGTTGTTCCTTTTTCAAGGAACAACACCTCTGCATTTTGCTGTTCCTTTTCGAAGGAACAACCGTTTCACCATTTTTTTGTTCCTTTTCCCAAAGGAACAGCACTTGCATTTTCTGCTATTCCTTTTTCCGAAGGAACAACACTGTCGTTTTTGTTGTTCCTTTTCCGAAGGAACAACATGTGTGTGCACTTTTGCTTTTTGTTGTTCCTTTTTCCGAAGGAACATATTTTGGTTTTTATTGTTCCTTTTTCCGAAGGAACAACACTTGCATTTTCTGCTGTTCCTTTTCTGAAGGAACAACACTTTCGTTTCGTTGTTCCTTTTCCGAAGGAATGACACTTTTGTTTCCTGCTGTTCCTTTTCCGAAGGAACAGCACTTTCATTTTGTTGTTCCTTCGGAAAAGGAATAGCACTTTTGTTTTCTGTTGTTCCTTTTCCAAAGGAACAACACTTTCATTTTGTTGTTCCTTTTCCGAAGGAACAGCACTTTTGTTTTCTGTTGTTCCTTTTCCGAAGGAATAACACTTTCATTTTGTTGTTCCTTTTCTTAAGTAACAACACTTTTGTTTCTGTTGTTCCTTTTTCCGAAGGAACAACAATTTCGTTTTTTGCTGTTCCTTTTTCCGAAGGAATGGCACTTTAATTTTGTTGTTCCTTTTTCCAAAGGAACAGCACTTTGGTTTTGTTGTTCCTTTTCCGAAGGAACAACACTTTCATTTTTCTGCTGTTCCTTTTTCCGAAGGAACAACACTTTCGTTTTTGTTGTTCCTTTTCCAAAGGAACAGAACTTTTGGTTTCTGTTGTTCCTTTTTCCGAAGGAACAGCACTTGCATTTTCTGTTGTTCCTTTTCCGAAGGAACAACACTTGCGTTCTTTGTTGTTCCTTTTTGAAAGGACAGCATTTTCGTATTCCTTTCACTTACACTAGTTCTCCTTGTTGTTCCAATTAAAGGACAACTGTTGTTCCTCTCAATATACAATAGTTTCGAGTCTTTTTTTGTGATTTGGAGCACAGCTATACACTTATGCAATGGATACAAAACTAGAGCATACTAAAATCAGCAAATTACATAAAATCGCTATTTTTTTTTAGAAATTGCTTTGAATTGATAGCAGGAAAGAGGAAAGGACACAACTATTCATCACTTTGTTGTCATTATTCTACTAATACTGATATGATTGGTTATCTTTATCATGGTGGTTCTTTTTAAATTCCCATAATATTCTTTGATCATTATTAAGGAATAAGAACAAATGGTATATTTTTCTATTGAGATGTTAAGACTTCTTCCACCATTCCTACTCTTAAGGAGTGTTGAACCACCCTTTTTGTATAAATAGGAAAGTACTTTATAAAAGAGAAAAAGTAGAAAAATGTTTATATGATTTGCTAATATGGGTTGTCAAATCAAGGATAGGGGGTCTCATCAAGTGCCAGCCTACCATGATCATAAGGAAGAAAGTGAAGTGGCATTCCCACTATGGTCACCACACCAGGGATATGATCCAAGAGGCACATCAGAAAAAATAAAGAGTCCTTGGAACAGGAGGTCTCATCACGAGCCGGCTTGCCCACCTTTCACTTCTTCTTGGTGAATGGCATTATGATTTATCTGGTTACCAAGCCAGCATAATGACCTCCATTTTGACATTGCACAACACTTCCTAAGCATACAAAAAGGATCATGGTTCCATGGGTGAAAGAAACAACTCTGTCAAGGTTATGGACACCTGTGGGCAACAGAGCTCTTTTGATGGTATTGAAGTCACATTCCTTATACACCAATAGCAATTATCAAAACCTTCTTCGTCTTATACCTTTGTAATAGGCCAAATGATATTATCTATATAACTTCCCCGAACCTTTAAACACATGAAAATCTATTACAACCAATCATGACGGAAAAAGTTGATAATGTTGGAAATAATACTGAGAGGGGGGGGTGAATCAGTATTATCAAGTTCTTTTAACAAATCTTCCTTATTTATACTCTGAATTATTTTTGCATATCAGTACCATAAAATAATGAGCATGAACAAGAAAAAAACAGATAGTCACACCAAAGAACACCAGATGTAAGGTGGAAACCCAATGTGGGTGAAAACCACCTGCTGCAATATGTCTCTATTTTCTTTCAAATTAGAAACTCCTTTTACAATGGTTTTGTACTGGTGTAGTCCTTTACCAGTACGCAGGCTGCAACCTGCAGAGAGCTACAACTCTCTCTCGTTTTCCAGTCTCTCCTGGAAGGGAGCTACAACCCCCTACTTCTTTTCTTACAAGGACCACTTTTCATAAATTTTCAAACTGGATCCATAAACATCAAATGATCATCAAGTATAAGAAAATCACCCAGTCAACTGTAGTAACCAGATCAACAATAATAGAACTAAACCCAGAACACCTTATCAACAGAAAAATACAGCCAAACAAAATGTCTTAAGACAGATACGCAGTTTTTCTTTCTCTGGTCTGTGTGCGTACGCACTTCACCTTCTGCTCCCCTGCGTATACCCGCAAAGACCCTTCTGCCGCACTGCGTGTCCACGCACTGTTTCTTCAACCGCGCTGCGTACTGTTACTGCAAGTACGCACCCAGAGACACTATCGCGCCGCGTACTGTTACTGCAGGTACGTACCCAGAGACACTATCGTGCCGCGTATTGCTACTGCAGGTACGCACCCAGAGACACTATCACGCCGTGTACTGCCATTGTAGCCACACACTCATAGATACTATCGCGCTGCGTACTTTTACTGTGTGTACGCACCTGAACCTTTGTCACGCTGCGTACTTTTACTGTGTGTACGCACCTGAACCTTTGTCACGCTGCGTACCCACGCAGCTCTCCTTCTTCTGCTCTGCGTACCTACGTAGCTCTTATGTTTCTGCTCTGCGTACCCACGCACCTGTACCGTTAATCACCTGTGTACTACTGATTAGGGCCGAATTGACAGTCCACCAGTGTGCCACAGTTAGTCAGATGCCCAGATCTGATCATGCGCTCGAGAGATCACCCTTCACAGATTCGCTTTCAACTTCACTTTCATATAGATCAAGCTTTTAAGACAATAACCCAATCTTTCAGATCTTAAGATATTCAATTTTCAAAAGATACATAGCCAAGTGATCTCATTTGCTTTATATAGGCAAGCTCCTCCTAAAATCATGGATCAATACCACGAGCCAAAACCATAATAACACAAATACCGTCAGCTAAATACCAAGGGTTAAACATAAGAAACCCCACGTGTGCTTTTCTTTGCCTTGAAGTGAGTGCACTGGGGGTACGCACCTCCTGAACGGCTGACCTGCGTGTCTAGTCGCGGTCCCTTCACGGTGTACCTACGGGTACGCATCTTCTGCATTGTTCTCCTGCGTACTTCTTGATTTTCAACATATTGAGAGCCTTGCCACGGGTGTTGCCATCAAGTTTTTGCCATCAAGTACAACATCTGTAACATATAGCCATACCAGAAACATAATGCCAACAATCTCCCCCTTTGGACTTGATGGCAACCTCAAAAACTTCAGCGTCATTCTCCCCCTTTGACATCAAGGGCAAAGGGTTATGCTCCCCCTAAGAACATGCTCCCCCTGAATATGAACCAGATCTGCAAAGAAGAACCATAATCCACCAGACACCATCAATGACCAAGAAGAGATAGAGACATATTGCAGCTATATTCAGACCAGCTTCCATGATCTCCTTTTGTTCATCCTCCATAATGCCAACAATGCATTATATGCTCCCCTTGAACCTGTGCCGCAACCCACCACATGTACGCGCATACCCCAGATGAACCATGCGTACAACCATCAATCAGAAGAGTTTCAACAATAAGATGATGCATCAACAACCCCCAGCTTTTGCCTGAGGTATTCAAAAGTCTCCCTGGGCAATGGTTTGGTGAGAATATCAGCAACTTGTTCCTTAGAAGGAACATACTCCAACTTGACTTTCTGTTCAAGCACTTGTTCCCGGAGAAAATGATACTTGATTGGTATGTGCTTGGTTTTTGAATGCATGACAGGATTCTTTGAGATGTTGATTGCACTTGTGTTATCACATAAGATGGAGATAGGTGGTGTACAAGTGATTTGAAAATCCTGCAAGGTCTACATCATCCAAAGGAGTTGAGTGCAACAAGATGCAGCAGCAACATATTCCGCTTCAGCTGTAGACAAGGCAATCGAACTCTGTTTCTTGCTGAACCAAGATACTAATCTGGAACCCATAAAGAACGCACCACCACTTGTGCTCTTCCTGTCATCCACGCTTCCGGCCCAATCTGCATTTGTATAAGCATGAAGTGTGAGATCTGTATCTCTAGGATACCATAAGCCATAATTTTGTGTCCCTTGAAGATATTTGAAAATTCTCTTCACTGCCTGAAGATGAGTCTCCCTTGGATTTGCCTGAAATCTTCCAACTATTCCTACTGCATGCATGATGTCCGGTCGGGTACCTGTCAAATAAAGTAGACTTCCAATCATAGATCTGTAGGTTGGTTGGTGTACTGCTGCAGATTCATCATTTGCACTGAGGCTACATCCTGTGACCATGGGTGTACATACTGGTTTTGCATCTTCCATGCCATATTTCTTCAAAATCTGTTTGAGATACTTGGTTTGAGATAAAAAGATTCCTCCTTCTTTTTGTTGGATTTGCAAACCAAGGAAATATGTTAGTTCTCCCAGCAAGGACATTTCAAATTCTTTCTGCATGACCAAGGCAAAGCTTTGACTCATAGCTTCTTCATTGCTGCCAAAAATAATGTCATCTACATACACAACAAGTATTAGAAATTTGTCATTTTCAACTTTTATATAAAGATTGCTATCTGTTGATCCTTTTGAAAAACCTTGTTGATGAAGATATTTGTCCAAACGATAGTACCAAGCCCTTGGAGCTTGTTTGAGACCATAGAGAGCCTTTTTCAATCTGCATACAAGATTTGGATCATTTCCAAGAATGAACCCATCTGGCTGTTCAATGTATACTTCTTCTTCCAAGTCTCCATTCAGAAAGGCTGATTTCACGTCCATTTGAAATACTTTGAAGTTTTGAAAACTTGAGAGAGCAAGGAACATTCGGATGGCCTCAAGTCTTGCAACAGGAGCAAAGGTTTCTTCAAAGTCCATTCCTTCTTGTTGCGCATACCCTTTACAAACAAGTCTGGCCTTGTTTCTAATTACTTCTCCATTTTCATTCAATTTATTTTTGAAGACCCATTTTGTTCCGATAACATTCTTATCCTTTGGTCTAGGAACTAGCTCCCAAGTGTTGTTCTTTTCGATCTGCTCAAGTTCTTCATCCATTGCTTTCACCCAACATTCATCTTTGCATGCCTCTTTCACATTTTGTGGTTCAGTAGAGGAGAGTAATTCCAAATAGCTTGAGGCTTCTGCAACTGTTCTTCTTGTTTGTACACCTGCTTCTTTCTGCCCCATAATCTGAGATTCTGGATGATTCTTCTGAACATATCTGGATGGAGTATTTTCTTCTATTCTTGTCTGCTCCTCTAGTTCTTCTTGAGGTTCTTCTTGAGGTTCTTCATCATTCTGTCGTTGAGGGTAGCCTTCATCTTCTTCGATGTCTTCATGATGTACTTGCCTAGGAATGTATCCCTTCTCATCAACCACTACATCAATGCTGTCAACAATTCTGCCAAGTCTTTTATTGTAGCACTTGTATGCTTTGCTATGTGGAGAGTAACCAAGAAGAATGCCTTCATCTGCTCTAGGTTCAAGTTTGCCAAGCTGCTCATCAGTATTCTTAATATAGCATTTGCTCCCAAAGATTTTGAAGTGCTTTACTGAAGGAGTCTTACCACTCCAGAGCTCATGAGGAGTTTGAGTGTTGTTCACCCGGACATTTGTTTTGTTGAGAATAACAACCGCAGCATGTGCAGCTTCACCCCAGAAAGTTGCGGGAGTTCCTGACTCATCAAGCATAGCACGAGCCATTTGTTGGATTGTTCTGTTCATTCTTTCCACAACTCCATTTTGCTGAGGAGTTCTAGCTGTAGAGAATTCTCTTCTTATCCCATGTTCTTCACAGAAATCGAAAAATTTATTTGAGGTAAACTCCCCACCTCTGTCGGATCTGAGGCACTTAATTTTGTGACCTGATTCATTTTCAACCAAGGCTTTGAAGGATTTGAATTTTTCGAATGCTTCATCTTTGTGCTTCATAAGTCCTAACCAGACAAACCTGGAGAAATCATCAATGAATAATATCAAGTATTCTTCTCCTCGAGGTGTTCTTTTCCTGAATGGACCGCATGTATCTGTATGAACTAGCTCAAGAGGCATGCTAGCTGATCCTTCCTTCTCTGGAAAGTTAGTTCTGGTTTGTTTTCCAAACTGACATGATTTGCATATGGTGTTGTCAGGAATTTTGATATTTGGAAGATCGCGAACTGCCTGATATTTGCATGCTTTCCTTATTTGTGAAAAGCTTAGATGCCCCAACCTCTGATGCCATAACCAGTGCTCATCATCCTTGCTCAGATAGCATTGTTGTTGTCCTTCTTCAAATATGTACAGATTATTTGGAGTTCTTTTTCCTTTGATCACTGTTTTACCTGTATCAAGATCACGAACAAGACATCCATTTGATCTGAATATCACCTCGGTTCTTTGATCACACATCTGGCTGACACTTAGAAGATTATGCTTCAATCCATCAACATACAAAACATTTCCAGCCTTGACCTTTTCTTTTAACTGAGCAATGCCTTTTCCTTTTATAGTTGCAGGAGTATCATTTCCAAAAGAAACTTTCTTTCCTTTTTCTAGAGCAGAATATGACTCAAGTTTTTCTTTATCACCTATCATATGCTTCGAACATCCACTGTTAATGTACCATAGATTTTCCTGTCCCTCTGCATAAAATGCTATCCCACATCTTTCTGTTTGTGGTTCCTTTATTCTCCATGTTTTGGTGCTTGAGGCTTGTTCCTTTTTCTGCTGAAACCTGCTCCTGCATTCAAAATCTTCATGACCAAAGTTATTGCAAATAGAACATTCAACTTCATTTTCAAGAGCCTAAAAGTTGTTATAGGTCCTTTTTGTAATCCCGGTCATACTTCTTTGTTTTTGAGCTTCTCTAGTCATGATTGTTTTATATGCAACACATTGAGCTGCTTTGTGACCAAAGTTATGACAAGAGAAACATTGTCCATTGAAGAAACTTCTGCGGTTATCAAATCTACCGGCCAAGTGATTGTCATCTCTATTGTCATTCATTCTTGAACTAAATTGAGAATATTTTACTTGTGGCTGGTTGTAGCTTTTGTTCATTCTTAAGACGGATTGCCCCTGATAGTCTTTGTTTGAAATTCGTCCCTGCTTTACCTGATAGTCTCCATTGTGCTTTTTCTCATTCCTTTTTGCTGCATCAAGATAACTTTTTGAAGTGGATGCTTGAGAAGTTTCTCCATTATAGCCCAGACCTGTCTTGTTTAGAGGAGAACGTTGTACATTGATAATCTCATCCAGAGTTTTAGATCCTTTGACAAACTTAAGATTAATAGCTTTTGTTTTCTCAATCTCTTTTCTAAGAGCAGCAATTTCACCTTCTAATTTTTCAAGATGTTTTTCCTTTTCATCAATTTGAAATTGTAGAGTATCAATGATCATATTCTTTTCTTCTATACATCTCTTGAGTCTAGTAATTTCTTCAAAAAGGTTATCCACATCTATAGCATCCATATAATCATCATCTTCAAATGCCATTAACAATTTATATTCATTACCTTGTTCATCTTCATCACTATTTGATAGACCATCACTATCTTCATGAGTGTAGTAGCTTTTCTTATTTGCACCCTGTTTCTTGTTCCATCTAGCAAGTTCCTTTCCTTTATCCTTATAAGGACATTTTGCAGCATAATGACCTACTCTTCCACAAGCAAAGCATTTAAAAGGTAACTTACCTCTGAACCTTCCAGAACCCCTTTGAAGATTTCTGACAAAATTTGATTCTTCTTCTTCTTCTTCTTCTTCTGGTACGTGACTTGCTTCATAATAATCTCCTTTGCCTGACGCCTTGAAAGCAGCTTCTCTTCTATCTGATGGACCTCCCTTTCTCATTTCATAAGCAGTTAGAATTCCATGTAGCTGAGACATAGTAAGAATTCGTAGATTTTCCTTTTCTTCTATTGCAGATACTTTAGATTCAAACTTGGGGGATAATGATCTTAGAACCTTTTCAACCACAATAGCCTCTTTTATTTCTTCACCCAAATTTTTCATGCAATTAACAATCTCATCTACCCGAAGAAAATAGTTAGCCACACTTTCATCATTATACATCCTGAGATTCTCATACTGAATCCTGAGAGTTTGAAGTTTAGCACGCTTTACCTGTTCATCTCCTTCATAGCTCAAGACAATCTTGTCCCATATTTCTTTTGCGGATTTATATTGCATAACCTTTAAAAATTATGTTTGAGATAAGCATCCCAGCAAAGTATTGACTGCTTTAGCATTTGTTTCATATTTCTTCTTTTCGGCCGCATCTGTAGGAGTAGCTGAAGGAAAAGCGTAGCCTGTATCTATGATATCCCAAACTTCTGTACCAAGAGATTGAAGATAGGCAGTAACTCTTACCTTCCAATAATTGAAGTTTGTCCCATCAAAAATTGGTGGCCTGATTGATGCTTCCCTCTCGTAGTTGCTCATGATGAATGATCTTCCTTCAAGCGATCAAGCTTCTCCGAAGAACCTGGCTCTGATACCAATTGTTGGAAATAATACTGAGAGGGGGGGGGTGAATCAGTATTATCAAGTTCTTTTAACAAATCTTCCTTATTTATACTCTGAATTATTTTTGCATATTAGTACCATAAAATAATGAGCATGAACAAGAAAAAAATAGATAGTCACACCAAAGAACACCAGATGTAAGGTGGAAACCCAATGTGGGTGAAAACCACCTGCTGCAATATGTCTCTATCTTCTTTCAAATTAGAAACTCCTTTTACAATGGTTTTGTACTGGTGCGGTCCTTTACCAGTACGCAGGCTGCAACCTGCAGAGAGCTACAATTCTCTCTCGTTTTCTAGTCTCTCCTGGAAGGGAGCTACAACCCCCTACTTCTTTTCTTACAAGGACCACTTTTCATAAATTTTCAAACTGGATCCATAAACATCAAATGATCATCAAGTATAAGAAAATCACCCAGTCAATTGTAGTAACCAGATCAACAATAATAGAACTAAACCCAGAACACCTTATCAACAGAAAAATACAGCCAAACAAAATGTCTTTAGACAGATACGCAGTTTTTCTTTCTCTGGTCTGCGTGCGTACACACTTCACCTTCTGCTCCCTTGCGTATACCCGCAGAGACCCTTCTGTCGCACTGCGTGTCCACGCACTGTTTCTTCAACCGCGCTGCGTACTGTTACTGCAGGTACGCACCCAGAGACACTATCGCGCTGCGTACTATTACTGCAGGTACGCACCCAGAGACACTATCGCGCCGCGTACTGCTACTGCAGGTACGCACCCAGAGACACTATCGCGCCGCGTACTGCCACTGTAGCCACGCACTCATAGATACTATCGCGCCGCGTACTTTTACTGTGCGTACGCACCTGAACCTTTGTCACGCTGCGTACCCACGCAGCTCTCCTTCTTCTGCTCTGCATACCTACGCATATCTTCTGTTTCTGCTCTGCGTACCCACGCACCTGTACCGTTAATCACCTGCGTACTACTGATTAGGGCCGAATTGACAGTCCACCAGTGTGCCACAGTTAGTCAGATGCCCAGATCTAATCATGCGCTCGAGAGATCACCCTTCACAAATTCGCTTTCAACTTCACTTTCATATAGATCAAGCTTTTAAGACAATAACCCAATCTTTCAGATCTTAAGATATTCAATTTTCAAAAGATACATAGCCAAGTGATCTCCTTTGCTTTATATAGGCAAGCTCCTCCTAAAATCATGGATCAATACCACGAGCCAAAACCATAATAACACAAATACCGTCGGCTAAATACCAAGGGTTAAACATAAGAAACCCCACGTGTTCTTTTCTCTGCCTTGAAGTGAGTGCACTGGGGGTACGCACCTCCTGAACGGCTGACCTGCGTGTCTGGCCGCGGTCCCTTCACAGTGTACCTACGGGTACGCATCTTCTGCATTGTTCTCCTGCCTACTTCTTAATTTTCAACATATTGAGAGCCTTGCCACGGGTGTTGCCATCAAGTTGTTGCCATCAAGTACAACATCTGTAACATATAGCCATACCAGAAACATAATGCCAACAGATAATGACTGCATCAAACTTTTTGTGCACGTCAACTGTCCTATCCTCCCAGCCTCGCATCATATCACGACATTCTCTTATTTATTAAGAAATTCTATTATACACCTCGATTTCAGCAACCTGCTCCTTTTGTAAACATGGCATCTCGGTATACGTTATTCCTTTATGACTTTGTACCATGGCAGTTCGGCACACCGCTCCCTCATTTGACGGCTGAGGACGACCTATCACATTACAGGGGGGAAGCAGGTGACCTCATAATTTGATGGTATACGTGTCAGACTATTATTCGGAGAATTTTCACTTGGGAATAGCAAGGCTTAACGGTATATTGTTTTCCAATTTGCATGGCTTGTTGTTCCTAAGCTATTTTCGTATTACACTCTGCAACAATTAGCAAGTGACTCAGGAATTTGAACAAGCTTGTTTCGTTATTTTCTCTATATTTTACAACAATTTGAAGAGCCTGTTGTTCCATTGTCGTCTTTGCGTTTTTATAGTGTGCTAAAGCATGGGAGGAAGATCAATTCGGAGAGAACCACAGGTATTGATAGTTTCTGATGCTACACGAGAAATCATAACAAGGGCAAGATGGACAGTTAGCTCAACCGTTTACAAGAATCCAATGAAACGGTAGCAATAGAATTCTTGCAGAACTTGCAAGAACATCACTCCACGGTAAGAGGGAGACACATAGCAGTCACTGATGACATAATTGCAGAGGTATCGAGACTGCCAGCCACTGGACCTGTGTGGACTCTAAAGAAGGAGAGACTACGAAAAATCATAAAAATCTTCCAAGATGAAGGCCAAAACCTGACTGTAAGAGGAAAGGGAGTTCTACCAGTAGCATTAGGAGAGCCGTGGGCAGAATTGGCAAGAGTCATCCAGAGCTACATCACCTGTGAAGGCAGGAAAGACGTGGTAAGACCACGCCACCTTAAACTTTTAGCCGTATTAAAACAGAAATGCTCTATGAATTTGCCTGCATTTTTAAATTCTTTACTACATGATGTTTCCCAAAGCATGAAAAAATCACGACACGTAGAATCGGTAGTAAGTCACCATGGGCTGATACGACTAATAGTTAGCTACAGTCTTGCTCAGCAACAAAGCAGTTGGGAAGAACTAATTGTCACGATAGACAGGGGACTGGCTCTACCAGCCCCAAAACGAAAACATGCTACCAGTACACCGAATAGACCATTGAAATGGAGGAAATCAATTAGATTGGCATGGATCAAAGGGAGGCTGGAAAATTCCCAAGGGAATACCAACCAATCGGTGGAGATAAATGATTCAAGGGATGAGCAACCCCCGCAATTGGAAGGAGAGGAGAATGAGAAAGAGTTGGAGGAAAATGAGGAAAGAGAAATAGAGGAAGAGACCAAGCAGTCTAGGTAGACGGAAGAAGAGACAGAGCAACACGAAGAAAGCCCATTACAAAATCCGTTGCAGGAGGAAGAATTGGCCCAAATTCTGGCCAATATGGGAGAATACGCTCAACCTCTCAACCCACTAAACCTCCACATTGAAGAAGAACCGAAGGAGCATTCTGCTCATGACAAAGATGCATCCAAAGAATTGTGCGACGAGGAAGAAGAAGAAGAGAATCACTCTGTTCATGATGAAAGTATATCTGGAGAGAAAAGTGATGAAGATACAGAAGAGGAACAATCTGTTCCCAGCCAGACTACACTGGAAGAATTTCATGGAGAAGAAGGGGTGGAAGAAGAAGTCACCCAGGAAGTAACAGAACAAGCTAGGGTTTTTACTCCTGAACAACCCGATTAGAACAACGAAGAAGCACCCCAAGAAGAGAACCAGGAAATTGGCCAAGACAACAGTCCAGGCTCGAGTAAACAGACAGTTGTTCTTTCTAAGAAAACAGAAGAAATTAAAAGATTACGAAAAGAATAGCAAAGATTGTTGAATGTGATAGCACGACTTCAACAACAAATCAGGGTTTTGAAAATGGGAAAGAGAGCAAAAAGGACCTTGGGGGTAAGACATGCAACCACTCCGGCGAAACCCCTCAAGAAAAAGATTAGGAGGACTCAAGTCCAGCCTACCGTTCAAAACCAAAAGGAACAACATTCAGCTGTTGCCCATGTTGAAGTACAAACAGATGATATATCGGCCTATGACAAAGAAGTTCAGACAGAGGCACAGTCCTCTGAAGGAATGCGAACCATAAACACGAGACGATGCAATAAGAAGATTCAAGTAAACCTTCTACTTACAACTACCATGTGGGACAGTGATTTGAGGACAGTAACTCTACGAAAGGACTTGGTGCAAACCCAGCAAACAGTAGAGAAACTGACAGAACAGACTGTCTCTCGAGAAAAGTATGAAAAATTACAACAGCAGCTGAGGAATGTCAACTTATCCGAAAGCCAAGCCTTTGAAGGATGGCAAAAGGAAGAAGAAAGGGTCAAAAAGGTAACTCATAGACTAGATGTAGTCATCAAACAAATGGATACCTTATGCTCTTTGTATACTGACATCCTAGCATGTAGAGAACCTGCTAGGAATTATGCCTTGTTTTTAATGGAACGATATTTGTAATTGAAAATTAAAGTTGTCAAAGTAGGGGCCCCGATAGAAATAAATACTATTGACGATTTCATAAATTGTTGTAAGCACTATGGGGTGAAGGTTCAAATATTATTATGTGAATTCTATCTACATAACCTTTTGTTAGATCAAGAAACAGAGCAGAACCCCGGCCCTTTCGATGGGGATATCCAACTGCAAGCATTCATTTCTTTTGGTGTTAATCAAATGAAATGGCTTAAAGCCTATAATGCCTTTCAAAGACAAGAAAATGGATTAGACTTATGGGTGCGAGTTGAGCCTAGAGACCCATTACAGTTGTGGAATAAACATAGAAACCTCATGAGGACTTCGGGCGTGATTGAGGCATTAGGACCTATTCATACAACAATAAATCGGCAAGGGATAGAATATTTATTTACCATTAAGGACCTTGCCATTGCAGCTACCAAATTCCGATATCAAACTTCTAATCCAAACATTCAACTTAGGGAACCGTTTAACTATGAGAACTTTAAGCTAGCTACTGATCGCTTGGCTCTTTAATGTGACCTTATTTTGAGAGAAGGACCATCTTGGTTAGGCTGTAGGTTCCGCAGTCCGGTTATTTGGCACCCTGCACCTGGATACCAAGCCTTGTATGAAATGCCCGAGGGTCAGACAAGACATCTTTTTGAACACCTAGCTAGGCATCATGGCTGTAGACCACCTCATGAGATCCCGTCTCCGACCTACTCTCTCACTGTCTTGCATGTCAACTACAATGTTTCATGAGGGCATGAAAAAGGGTAAGCAGGGGGTGTGTTGAGTACTGAAGAAGGTATGTTATTATCGTTTATTTTGTCATCTTTTCTTTAAAACTCATGACCTCTTTGCATCATGAACTAGGTAGATAATAATAAATTATGACAAAATCTATGGGATTTGTATGCAATGCAAAACAACTAATAATTGCCCTTTTCTTATGCAGGAAAAGGAGAAAATGGAAGATTTTCGTCCCAAAGGAAAAGACAAGACAAAGTTAATTGTTGTCCCTTTGGCAGGGAACCGCATGCAAACAAGGCGATCCAAATTGGAGCGTATCAGCCAGGAAAGGGAAAAGGAGATATCAAATCAGCGCAAGAGAACAAGAGGATAACTAAGAATTAATAGTCTGGCGAATCCCTCAGGATCTTTTGATCCTGAGGGATTGCTATCTTAACGAATTTTGTATCATAAACATCCATGCTCAGCTGTTATAAGAAGGGGCAACACTGCTAGCCTAGGGGACGATTGGTTGTTATTTTTATGTAATTCTCCTTTGTATTTGAAACTTTGATCATTGACTCTCGTTGAAGAGTGATCCAATGGAACCCTGTTTTGATGTTTTAATATAAATACGGTTGTCGTTCCATCTTTGATTCTGGAGTAATCTCAAGCGGTGTGTCCCTGGAGGCTAAGGGCCCGGCCCTGGTGGAACACTTGCTCCTGTACCATTATTTCTAATTCGTGTGTGGTTTTCATTATTAGCTCTGTTCGGTAATCTGATGTGTTTTGCTATTTTACATCACGGTTCTGTTATATTTTGTTTATGCTCAACTAAGTAATGTTGTTCTCTGTAACAGGAATGTTGTGTTGCTCATTCTGACTTTGTAATGCATTGTTGTTCCTTTAACCATTGATATAACATTGTTGTTCCTTACAGAATGCTATTGTTGTTCAATTACCAAGTAACCGTGTTGTAACATTCATAAGTTGGTATTACTGTATTTATCTACGGTTTACACTTAATCGCGATTGTTGTTCAACTGGCGTTGTTGTTCCATTACGAATCACAATCGTTATTCTTTATAACTGATATTTATACTTGTTGTATCGAAGTCAGATTACTGTTTCTTCTAAATATTAAGCGTGTCGCGTGTGATATTTGTTTTGGTTCATTGTACATTTATATTTGACTCTATTGGTTGTTCTATATTTCATCTCTGTTCGTTGTCATTCCATTTCCGTTGTTGTCTGATTTATCCTTAGAGCAAAGATTGTTATCTAATTCTGTAGGATACAATTGCTGCATTTATTTCCGTAGATTAAGGTTTTGTTGTTCAATCTTGTTTATAAGACTAGTTGTTGTTCCATTTCTTATCATTTGTATTATCATTGCTTTGGTGTGCAGAACGATCTGAGACTGTAGTGAGCATTGACATTTGTTGTCTAGTTCCCAGATTGATGATCTTTTCCTTGATTGTCTTTAATTACATCAGTTTACAGAGGGATGAGTTACCATTACTGTACCCTTGACTAATAAATTGCTATAGTTTTCTGAGTGCATGAATTGAGTTTTAAAGGTTCTTTTCTGTAAGTAGATCTTATTTCAAGCATCCATTTACTCTTGTATTTAGAGCACTATACTACTAGCATTACTCTGACAAATGACCGCCTCAAACTGAGTACACTCTTTGAGATAACAAATCGTTCCTGGATTGACAAGTTAATGTAGGGTAAATAGAGGTGAAAAAGACCCTTTTTACTGCTCCACAGTGGGTCGCCACAAATATCCACCTAAATCATTCCTCCCCCCTTAGGAAGAAATGGTCCCCATTGTGTTGAGTGCCTCCATGAGATGGGAAACTTCAACTAAACTTGTTCCCTAGTAAGCCACTTTCCCTGGTGCAAGATCTGGCCAACTTTGACAACTTGATATAGTTGGATACTCTATTTCGGAGTGTTATTGATCTATGTGTCCATGATCCAATCAGTTGTGACCTGTTCAATGCAATCTAGGTTGAACTTTGTTGGTTTCAGTTGCTCACCAATGTCTGATATGTTCAACAATGGTGGAAAGTATGGACGAAGGCAGCCCACATTGAATATGGGGTTCAAGCCAAGGAACGGAAAGATACTGAGCTCAAAAGAATTGTATTCCACAACCTTGGTGATGGTGTAAGGCCCATATCAGAGTGGTCAAAGCTTCATATATGCTTCGGCAAGGCGTTCTTTTTGCAGATGTAACCAAACTTTGTTTCCCAGCTGAAACTTATGTGGCATTCAATGTTGATCATGTCGTTGTTTGTACTTGGCATTGGATTTATCTAAGATGTATTAAACCTACTGGAGGATGCGTTAAATGTGCTCAATAAACTTAGTGGCTTTATCATCTTTAGATTGGACATGGGAATATTCTTCCTGTGTAGTTGCAAAAGGAAACACAACATCAAAGGGAGATAATGGTTGAAATCCCAAGCCCACTTGAAAGTGGTTGTGGCTAGTCAAGCTATGGATATCTATGTTATAGTAGTGTTGCACATAGGGGATACTTTCATCCCATGTTCGGGGATGCTTAGAGTTGTACATGTGTAGTATGTGCACAATCATCCTATTGACGATCTTTGTCTAGCCATTAGTCTGGCAGTGGAATGTAGTCAACTTGGTGAGCTTGGTGTCCAAAAATGACCAGAGCCTCGATAAAAATGCGCTTATTAACCTACTATCCCAATACGATATAATTATCTGCAGGACCCCGAAATGTACCAATACTCGTTCAAAGAAGAGTTTGGTAGTGGCTTTTGTTGTGATACTCTTCTTGCAGGTAACCAATATGGTCATCTTAGAAAATATGTCGACGAACACAAATACATAGTCGTTACCATGCTTAGTAGAAGGAAGGCCAGACATATAATCCATGGAGATAGATTCCCAAGGCTGGATAGGAATAGGAAAAAGAGTATAAAGGCCTTGCTTATTAATGGTTGGCTTGGTGATGGCATAGATAGTGTAGGATATAATATATTTTCTGACATCCTATCAAAGACTTGGCCAATAAAAACACAGTTGCAGTACTTCCACTGTCTTCTTTAAACCAAAATTTCCTGCAAATCGGTTGTAGTGTACCTCCCAAATCATCTTGGCATGTTCAATTAAAGGAACACAGAGGTGTCCCAAGTGGCATAATAGTGTGTCCTGAGTGTGGAAGTTCAGAGATTGCTTTCCATCCATAAACACCTGGTATGTGGTGGTGAATTCTATATCATTTTTGTAAAGCTACATCCATCCAGAAGTCTTATGCCCACAAGGGTGGAGCATAGTGGTCAATGCCACCACTGGTGGACAACTAAGGAAATTTGCAACATTATTGGTGCTACCCTTCTTGTACTTAATGTTCAAATGAAATTGTTGCAAATATGT
The DNA here is from genome assembly GCA_031772625.1 of Pinus tabuliformis. Taxonomy (NCBI): domain Eukaryota; kingdom Viridiplantae; phylum Streptophyta; class Pinopsida; order Pinales; family Pinaceae; genus Pinus; species Pinus tabuliformis. Next base: position 1,537,463,613 of record CM062819.1, read on the forward strand.
CAACCATTTCTAATGGAGGACATTCTGCAACTTCCCTTGTGTCTGTATAAAATGGAGAGGTCAGTGACCTGTGTGGATAATCGTCTCCTTCCCTAGAATGTAATGTTTCCACTTCCAGCAAGCCTGCATGATGGAATACATCTTTTTATCGTAAGTGGGGTGTTTCATAATTGTATCGGAGAGTGTCTCATTGTGATATGCCATCGGATACCCTTGTTGGGTGAGGAGTGCACCAATAGCATAGTTGGAGGCGCATATGTCTCAATTTCAAATGGTTGTTGTAAATCTGGTAATGTGAGCATTAGTGTAGACCAAAGGCGATGCTTTATCTCAACAAATGTCTTTAGTTGGAATTTGGACCAGAATTTTTTTTCTTTCGCTTTTCCCTTGGTAACCTGACTCAAAGGCCAAGTGATATGAGAGAATCCCAATATGAACCTCCAATATAAATTGGCAAGGCCAAAAAAGCTGCGAAGTTCTGTTAGAGAATTTGGAGTTGGCCAATCCTGAATTACTTGAATCTTAGTCAAATCCACATGCATGCCTTTCTTGTCAATCATGTAACCTAGAAATTGGACCTTGTTCATGAGAAAGGTGCATTTCTCCAAGTTGACACATAGCTTGTGTTATTGCAGGGTTTGAAGAACCTACCCAATATGTTTCCAGTGTTCTTCCCAACTCTTATTGAAGATGAGGATGTCATCTAGATATACAACCACGAATGAGTTGGTGAAGGGCCGCAAGACGTCATCAATCAGCCTCATAAATGTTGCAAGGGCATTTGTCAACCCAAAAGGCATAACCAACCATTCAAAAAGGCCCTCCTTATATTTGAATGTGGTCCTCCATATATCTATGGGTTCTATTGGAACTAGGTTATAAGAAGAATTCAAGTCAATCTTGATGAAGTACTTGGCCCCATTGAGTTACTCAAGAAGTTCATCAATTCATGGGATTGGATACCTATTCCTGACAGTGATTTTATTTAGTGCCCAATAATCAATGAAAAGTCTCTAGGTCCCATCCTTCTTCTGTACTAGTACAATTGGGCTCCCGTAAGATGTAGGGAAAATTTTAAGGGCTAATATTTGTAGGTGGGCTAATTTTCCATGGTTTTTCCAAAACAAATATTCGCCAATTTCCATTTTTTTCTAAAGTGATTCGCCCAAATTTTATAGTGTAAAATTTTGTTATCCTAAAAATCATGAAAATTTTATAGAGACTATATAAAGTCATTAGAAATTTGAATATTTTTTTCAAAAATATTACCAAACTTTTTATAGTCTGCATATTAGGGGCTTGTAAGATTCGCTAAGGTTTCTAAACTTTAAGATAGATTCTCATCCTTAAAATATTCCCTGGCAAGGGAGGAACTTGGTCAGATGTGTCATTTTTGCAACAACTTTTGCATCTTTTGCTTGATCTATTTGTTTTCCAAATGAGAGTGGTGGTATATTGACCCATTAGGTAGAGGTGTCTTGGGGGTCAGATCAATTGAATGCTTGACCTGATAGTGCAAAGGTACCCTTGTGGGTGAGGATAAGGTGTCCCTGTATTCTTCCATGACCTTGCCCACATGCTTTTGCTGCGTGGAGGAACCCTTCCCGTGGGCCATGGATGTGGCCACTATCTTCCCCTTACTTTGAGAGTGAATCATAAAGAAAAAAAAATTCTCAGTTTGGGAGATGATCTTACTACATTGCTTAGTAGAGATCAAAGAAATGGAGGTAGGAGAAACTACCTCTGGTATCTTGTATAGCTTACTGCCCAAAGTAATAATAATATTGTGAGGCCTAGACTTATACATAACATGGTGCTTCCATAAGTATGGTTTTCATAATAATACATCGTAAAATTCAAGGGGAGCAACAACACACAATACCTCATCCTTGAAGGGCTTGATGTTGTAGGGTAGTCGACACTATTGGCTGACACAAAGATCTCACCCTTGGTGGAGCCATCCAATGGTGTATGGTTGCAGCTGTGGTGTTGTTGGTAGGCAAAATTGCTTCATGACATCAGCTGAGATGAGGCTCTTTTGTTTCCTGCTGTTAACAATGAACTACAATGGAGAACCCTTCACCCACATCTGTGAGTGGAAGAGATGCTCCCCCTCATCGAGATCTCCAGGCTTAATCTTTTGGACCTTGGTGGTGGAAACATGTTAATTTTGAAGCTTAGTGACAAATTCCAACCATGAGACAAGATTCATGTTTTTGAGAGGACCAATTTTGACTATTGAAGCACTCAATTTGGACAAGGAAAAGTGTATTTTTGAATTAAGCCCCACATGTGCATATTTGATCAGGTCAGTGCAAAAGATAAATTGGAAACCCATGGATGGCTATAAATACAAGTCAAGTGACCCTCATTTGGATATCATTATGAAGCATTCTTTAATTCTTCTTTCTTTAGTTTGGCTCACACATGTTTGAGATGTTTCATGGAAGTTCGTTCATACAGGTCCGAGATTGCAGGGTTCGAAGCTCGCACGTGTGCTAGGGTTTTGGTTTCAGACTACAGGCATCACATAGGTAGTTTTCAGTCACAAACGCAGGCACATAGTCTCATGAGTGAGTTGGATGGTTTCAACTGCATGCACATCACTCTGCGTGCAATTAGGACCTAGGGTTTGGTTTTATCAGTTGACGCAGATTTCGCTTGAAAACATTGATAGTTGATGGAAGGCTTCTGAACCAGGGTTTTGATTATTGGTATTGTTGAGTTCATCTCATGATGTTATTTAGTTGCTTTTTATGAATGGCATTATGGTTGAAGATATGAATCATTTTACTTTCTTTTATTGAATCATTCAATGATAATCTAATAAGAAGAATAATTTGAAATGGTTTTCCCCATAGTGGGTTTTTCTTGGGTTTCCAACCAATCATGGTGTCTCTATGTGTGAATTATTTTCTTATATTTTTCCCTTATATTACACTGCATTGATGATGATGTCGTTCTTTCTATATAATTGCTTATGTTGCTGAATAATGTTGTAAATATGAATACTATGATGTTATGGGATGAATTATATATGTAAATGGTGAAATACAATTATCAAAGCAAAGAATAATATATCCCTAAGAAAAATTAATGCAATGATGGCACTAGGATCTTCATCGATAATCTGCTTCCCCTTGTCATTCCCCTTATCAGGTTCTGACTTAAATCTAGAGCATGCATCTAAATTTGAAGCTTTCAGCTCGACCACCAGTGAATGCTTGGCGCGACACTCATTTGTGTTATGAGTGTTGAACTTACACCATTTCCATGTGTCCTTCTTTGTCTTCATGGCACTATTCTTTGCTTGTGGCTTCGATGGGTGGTCCTGGGTCACCCCACCTTGGCTCTACCCTTTGTTCTGTGGTTTGGTGTTTCCTTTTCCCTTCTTTGTATCCACAAATCTAAAGTCCCACTTCTTTTGTTTAAATTTATGCTCGATCTTAATAGAATATTGGTATGTCGCGCCAAGCGTGGAGATGTCTAGGAAAACCATCTATGCCTAGACATATTTGTGCAAACAACTGCAATACTTGAGTAATAGATTTCACTCAGATTCCTTGATACCAAACTTCATGTGAAGGGTATGAAAAATATGTGTGAACCTCAACACATCTTGCTCCCCTTCCTGCCACATTGTGGTCCATTTTATGTACTTATCCTCATAGCTCCCGGCGGGGTAATATTGTTCCTTAACAACATTTCAAAAAGATTTCCAAGTGGGTGCGACTGAAAATAGTGAGGGTTCCTTCTCGTTCCTCTGCTCACAGTAGGTTTCCCACCAGTTCTTGATGTGGGGGGCGGATTTGAGGAGTGAAAAAGTAATATTTTCACTATTGGAGAAAGTTATGGACTGAAAAATATCCTTCCAGCATATTTAGCCATCTATCTATGACATCCGCGTATATTTGGCCTTCAAATATAGGAATGTCAATTTAACTTGTACCTTAAAGTGAGTGGTGCCTCTGAAATGACTGTTAGATGAAGATGCATCGCCCGTTGATACTTGTCGAAGGATCTAGTAAAAGTTATCCATCATCTCATTCCTTTGTTACTCGAGGTCCTCTTCGAGCAACATTGTGAAAAGGATCTCTTGCTCCCTCATCTTTCTTTGCTTCCGCCATGGGAGTCGTCGGGGTCGACGAGGTCATCTTGCAAGGGTTCAACCAGTTCAAGTCCTAACTCCTTATACCCCGACCTCATTAGGGACATGCACAAAAAAAACAGAGAAAGAGAATACCGCTCTAATACCACAGATCTGAGTTTTTGTAGGAACGAAATGAGATACAAATTTAAATAGAAACACAGAGTTAAAACTAAAGCTAAACTTCAATTAATTAATAACAAACATTGAAACTATTTACATGTGGAATGGAAACAAACTACCTCAGGCGATGGTAGCTTATCTCTGAGAAGAGATGTGATGACTACATGCCTTCTAGACTATGTTACAATGAGGCTCTGAGGCCTTTCTATCATAAAAAAGAAGTGTAAAACTTGTTGGCACACTAACCTACTCCCTTCATTTTTTATAAAATATAAAGGGACCCTCCTGGAAATTATTACTATTTTTTCCCGTTTCTTGGATTTGACTGAAATGAGCTTAATGGACAAGTTTTAATTAGTGGTATTATGGACTTCAAGGTATTTGAGGGATTTGCTTTTATTGGCTACCTAATTTCATTAATCACCTTTTTATTTACTTGCAACATCATGATCATGTTTCTTTGGGTTATTGCAAATAACTAATGAATGGGCTATCACTTTATAACATGTGAATTTGAAAGTGTAAAGGGTAGCTACAAAATCTTTGATTTTGTGGCAATCCTCTTTGATACCATTACATACCGTAATGTTTTTATAAACACTGTCTTTCATATGTTTTATTGTCTTTCATATGAGCCATAATGTGGTTGTTGGTTTTCCCCTCATCCTCATGATGATGCCTTCCCTCTTTCCAAGTTGTGGTCATGTCTTGTGATTGTCCTTCAATCCCTAAATGTTGTTCCTTGAATCTTTGGCTTCGAGCGCTTTTCACATTTTGATTTAATGATTTTTCTTAATGAATGAAACTTCTAACTTTCATCGCTTTTTGATACCTTGTTTAACTATTTTCTTCTTCGATTTATTGAATCTCTACTTATCTTAGTGATTTATTTTTTTTAATAAAAAATTTAAATATACCTATTAACTTATATGACTTATTATTATTATTATAAACGAAAATAATTTAAAAATATTCTTACTACGCCAAACCACAAGAAAGGAGCAATTGTACATTACACATCAAATAACATTCAAATGTTTGGTGTATAATAACACCGCAAATTATTTACCTCCGCTGAACGTAGGATATTATCCAAAACAACAAAGTTAAAAAATAAATAAAAATAAAAATAAAATTATTGAAAAACGAATTCAAAACGGCATGTGATTTTTCTGTGCAAATCTCGGCCAAACTAGAACGAATTTCAAAAATATGAAACGCGGGTTTTCTCCAACGGGCCAAATTAGTTATACTTGGCATCTTCTTGTGAATTGTTGTGCCATATCGGAGATATGGTTGGTTGTTTTGGGGCCATTTTCTAAGTTTTCATGGTCCCTGCAAACACCAAAACTAGAATTATTATTTACTTTTCTTCTCTAATATGTTTGGGTGATGATTACAAGAGGATTTTATTACTAAAATACGAGTTTCTAATGATTAATTTTAGATATTTTGTTTCAAGGTAATTTTGGGTAAATAAATTGAAAATCGTATGAGACAATTTTGCATCGCTTTTTTATCAAATTAGCATAGATTTATCTTAAATACGGATTTAACATGAGCAGAAAAAATCTAATTTTTGCAAATAGTAGCCATTATTTAAATGTTTTATATATTTATTTATTTATTTTTATTTTTAGATTTTTTTATATTTTTGTTTTGACCGATATGAAGAAAATTTCAATTTTGATGACGTATCGTTATACATCATCTGGACTGTAGAATGAGCCTCTCGTTTTAACCAAGAAGAAATTTGAAAATATGGAACATGGGTTTTTCTACAATACCCCCAATTAGTTATGTGATATTTTCCCAATCTAATGCATTGTTTGGGAGATTTTCTTGGTTCTTCTAGAAGTTATTTTGTTAATTGCACCAACCGTGTACAAGAGGGGAAATCATTTTTTTTTGAAATAAAGCTCTTTTTAAATTTAATATAGTTGTAATTAGATTTATATTAATTTTATAATTATATTTTAGTTGTAATTCAGTGATTTTTTGTTTTATTAAGTTAAATTTAAATTAGTGTTAAAAGTTTAATTTTGATTTGATTTTTTGTTTTTGTAATTTTAAATAATTTTAAATCAAATCCAAACTATAAAGACAAGCTCTTCGAAGCTTATAAAATACATAAGCTAAAGAGGGAAGAGGGAGATTTTATGCTACCTCACATTAATATCAAATGTACAAAATTAATCATGAAAAGATCTAGATATTGCTTCATCATAAAAACCTACGAGTGAATAAGGTTTCCATTAATAACCATGTTGTAGATTACTTACAATGAAACTAACAAGAGATTATACATGTGTCTTAGTAGAATTGCTAGCATTCATGATCACCTCTCTCATGTCACTTCAAACTATTAAACACCCAAACCACAAGTAAATTATTTTATATAATATAATCTTATTTAAATAACACTAACAAATTAATCAATACAACTAATAATAATTAACCTTAGTATCAATCAACAACTAAATAATAATAATAAATCTTCCACAACTCTATATTTATTAATTATTATGATTTTATTTAATAATGGTCTTTGAACAAATAAAAACACTATCATATCTGGGGAATAGATTTAAGTTTAGACTTAGTGGTTGTTATAAAGAAATAATTTTATAATGCTAGAAAGATCTTTGCAGCATGAGTTCTCTCTTTATTCTTTATACGCTTTTGACTAATTGATTCGAAATAAACCATATAATTAATTTTACATTTAATGGAATAAAAAGAAAAAGTTATGGAGAAAAAGTTACGGAAAGTCCGTGTGCATTAGGTTTTTAATAATTTCATTTTTGTCACTATCAAAAAGAGTCCAAGTACTAACATATATTTAATTTTTTTAAATGTAAAACGTGTAACTTTTTGATGATATTCTTTTTCAAAGTGGATGCCCTGAGAAATTTAATATTCTTTGTAAAATGTCTAACTTTGTGATGATATTCCTTTTAAGATAAATATAATATTGAAAGTGGATGCACTAAGAGGAGGCTAGAGCTTATGCTATTCATATTCGATTTTTATCATTAATCTTTGCCAAAACTAAGAGAATATTGTAATGAGTTTAATGAGTTTGTGGTTGAATTTACATTAATTATATTTGAATTTTAAAATATTATATTTTATTTTAACTAGAGTATAATATTTTAATATGTTTTATGGAATTTTATTTATTTTTATATTATTGATTTTGGTAAATTTTTATATAAAAAAATTAAGGTTCAATGAGAAATGGGTTAGCAATTAGGTTTACTTTAAGTTTTAGTAATGATGTATAGTAACAAAGTAGTTGAGAAATTGGGTTTTGGAATAGGTGGTTGTAGAGACTCACGAGTCTCATGGCAATAACAAGGGTATAGGCCACTAAGATTAGCAATTTATTTGAGGGGTAGTTGTAGGAAAGATAAGTTTGATCGCATTAGATTTATAGGATGAAAAGAGTGTGGGGCGAGGTGTGGGGATAGGGTGGAGAAGAGCAACAAATCCTCCAAAATGGCATCATCCCTGACAAGTGGGATTTAAAAATGAGCAAGCTTGCACACATTAAAAATCATATGTCCAGCAAAAATTAAAAAATAACCTAGATATGAGGGTACAAAAAACCTTAGGCATGTTGACGTGATCATGTTGTTCACATGTCTAAAACCCATGTTGTTACATAAATGAAAGGCATGTAAGCATTCCATTAAGGCTAGTAGCCACATCAACTATAAATCCAAAGAAAATTATCATATGCATTAATCAATATGTTGTATTAAGTTTTATCCATGAGCCTTTTCAAGTCTAGTGTTGAATTTAAGCTTTGGTATTGGAGCTTCTAACCTTCCCTTTTAAGGCCCATTCAACCCGAGTTCTGATACCACTTTGTACCACTCCCTAACACCCCCTTGTACTATCTCAAGTCGTGCAAGGTGTTAGTTGTTAAGGTATGGTATGAAGATGGGGCCAAAAAAATCCTCTTTTCCAAACAACCTCAAATTCCACAACTAAGTCCATCATTCCGTTCATCTTGTCGAGAGATTTTTGGCAATATAAATTTTGTTTAAATAGGACATCTGGATCAAAATTTATCCTCATCTGAAGTTTGACTAGTTATACTAGACCACATGAACATGGTGTCGCCACATGGCATCCACATGTGGCCTACGTGGCACTACCACATCAACATAGGGGGGCCACTTTATTGTAGGTATCTACATGGCCTCCATGTGGCCCTTGCCACATCATCTCGGGCGTGGGGTCCACTAGTCCTTCTCCTATGTGTTTGTGGCATTTCTCTGTTATATACATTTTTCGTTGAGGTCTAATTTTGATGAGGTCCATAGACCCACATCATGCTACTCTCAAGTGACACCACCCTCATTGTGTAAGTCTTGAGACAGGGCAGTGGGCGATGAGTGGCATTAGGGTTCTGTGATGGAACTGTGATCAGGACAATAAAACCCTTATTTACGCACCCACTTTGTGTTACATTACACAGACATAAAGCGATGAGCAATGAGCAACAAGTGATTGGAAGCGGCAAGGTTCTGCAATCAATGTTCCACAATTGGGTCCCACTCTCGTCTGCTCCTAAGGTGTTTTGTGGCATTATTTTTTATTATTTGGTTAATGGGAAATCCAACTTGACAACGATGTGCCAACTTTACTACACTCTCAGACCCCCATATATGCTTCTTCTCGGTGACAAGTTCGGCTCGAGGCCTATCTGATCCTCCTACACTTCTTTCCAACCCCAAATCTCACAGATTTCAAATTAATCAAATAAATGCATTATGGTCCCATGCGATGGGGTCTTCACGCAATAAGGAAAAATGTAGTTATTTGGGACTAAGGATATCCAAGCTTCCCAAGGATTGGACAATCTTTATCACCCCCTGAATGTCATGACCCTCATATTTGGCACAATCTCTGGTCTAATAGAATTTAGAATACACATGGTATAATACTCTACCAAACCTTCGAACCTCCAGATTTCTAGATGTCCACACAATGAAAAAAAGAAACATTTGGATTGTTCCCAAAATATTAAAACTTATGTCAACCTAGATTTTTGGATTCCCAAATTCTCTAGGGTATGAAGGTATAAAACTGACTATAAACTAAGAAAAACACTTATGACTTGGGGCATCAACCCGAACATCAAGTTCTCTGAAGGAGATGGTCAACGCCTAAATATTAGCCTTTGACATATTATACAAGTCTACAAATCAATCCTTACAGATTTTACCAAGTATTTCTTAATATGGTGGGATCTAAGTACATAGTTTGAAGTCAAGACCATTTCGCAGAGATTTACAACTTATTTCAATTTTTACGAGACCTAAACTGGAATATATAGCTTTGTAGGCACTCATCCCAAGCATAGAAATAACTTATGGATCATAAATAGGGTAGCAACTCCATGGTGCTACCAACCATTGAAATTAGAACAGACGTGATAACCAGTTAGTAAGTGAAATCATAACTTTCAAGTATCCACACATGAATATTCACAAACCACAGATTTATCTCATCGTTCCAGAGTTATGTAATCATTAGCACTAAAAAAAAATTCACTAAGATGACATCATATAAAAGATATTCACAACTTATAAGATAACCTTGTAGCATATGAAATTGCCTACAATCATGAGTATGGTAGTGAGTTTTCCAAATTCCAACATTTAGCATAACTAAAACTTTCAAGATAATTGGTTAATCCCGAGTGGACTTCATACCATGAGTCATTAACATATATGATATCCTGCACTTCATGAGATGGTAGTAACTACATAGTTCAAGTATCTCATGATCACCATAGATATACAAGAAAATTGATCAACCATGATTAGATAGTGAATCTGACATTCTTTCATGAATGGTGCAAGACCATACATCAGATAATAACATAATAAACATTGTCATAATACACAATCCAACTATGCATAAACCATTATACTTACCTAAGTATGTTAAAATAATTGGAAACTGGAGGGACTTCCACTCTCCACCCAACCATAGGCCAACTACAATGTAATATTTCTTGCAGTTGACCACCCCTGAACCAGATCTAGAGGCTAAGGGGATGCTTTCATAGGGGAAATTCACACAAATGTCTTGTTCAAACACTTAGGAGATGGATTCCACTACTCAGATGGTTCGTCAACTACTCTACTGACAATAAGAATTGGAGTGACTCACTTACTCTCTGAGCTCAAAACACAGGGATTCAACCAAATTTAAGTAATATGCATGTTGCTTAATTTATGAGGATTGAATGCACTATGTAGGTTGTTTTAAAACAAATTGGAAAGCACTAAGTGGTTTCACAATGAACAACAAGAACCCAGTAGTTAGGTGGTTTAATAGAAAATTGGCAAGCACTAAGTGGTTTCAAAACCAACAACAAGCACCAGTAGTGTGTTTAATTGTTCGACAAGAACTTAGTGGTTTAACAACCTAATTATGAGAATTAAGTGGTTTAACAACCAAATTGTGAGCATTAATTGGTTTAACAACCAAGAGGAAAGCAATCAATGGTTTAACAACCAAAAATAGGCACCTAGTAGTTTGGTGGTTTATCTGCAAAATGGAAAGCACTAAGTGCTCAGTATGCTCTAGAAGTTCATATAGTCTCCAATTGGCCTTGAAGTCTTCAATCTTCCAGGAGATACCAATTCTCACACTACACTGAGAGTTTTTTAATAGTGAATTAATGAGTGGAAAAATTATAATCGAGCATCTAAACCAAGCTCCAACACAAAAATCCCAAAGAGAGAGAAAGCCATGTCTCTCTTTTATGATGCATACATATAGATAATTTCTTTGTGTTCCGATGTGTTCTGAGAGAATGCCAACTTGGATTTTCAGGGTTGTCTCTTCGATCTGCGAGGGGGAAAGGGTGAGAAATGGCACCACTTGCCTTTCCACTACCATAGTCCAATATTTTAATGCATGTCAATGGATTTTCCAACTTAGTTCAGCTCCAATAACATCATATTAAAACTATTAGACAATGGATTCTCTCCGTTGCAAGAAACTGCGACATTAATTCAGTTGGGTATGGGCCATGGCTTTTCAAATGAGCAAGAAAGCAAGTTACCCTTAGACCAAGGATACATAAGGCTATCCTTCCTTCAGTTGTTTTAATTAATATTTTTCATATATTTAATCAGATGTTTGGCTAATTGTGGTTTTCCACGTTGGTGTTATAGTCACAATTGTCATTACAAAATAACAGGGTAGAACAGGGGGGTGTTACACTACTTTTCTTCCAAGAGCCCAATTAAACTTGTCTAAAAGGCCTAGCTTGAGCAGAGGTATGGTAAAAAATACCAGTTGAAATCCTAGAATCCTACTATTAGGGAGACCGGGTGGAGAAATTTAAGAAGTGACTGACTGACATATACATAGTTTTTATATGGTCAGGTTTTGCCAAAATGGAAACCAAAACATCTTGAACTCCAAATGCTAGCAAACCCATAATAACAAGTATTGAAAAAGAGAAGAAACTTTGCAGAACATGCATCAAAACGTAAGATTATACCTTTAAATGAGCAGAGTCTAGAGGAGCATTAGTTGAGATGTCAATAGGGTGGTCTCTAAAGCCAACAATAGATTATGAAGCAAATATCTTACCATGTTTCTTAGTCAACCATTTGCAAAGAGTGATGGGCGCTCATCCTTTCTTTTCCAACTTGTCTAGGCATGCCTAGAGTTTACATTGTTCTACTTCCTAACCAATAAACGCATGCATTATGAACAACTTGATATGCCAATACATTTGTAATGTCTTCTAAAAAAATTGTGCATGAGTTTGACTTATTCTTGTATTCAGAATAAATTTCTATTTTTCTTACTTAGAGATCCTTGTTGGGGACAAAACCCCTCTTTGTTTTGACTTCATCTAATAATTTCAACTTTTTGCAAGTTATAAGAGAAAAAATGCAATGGAAGAACTGAGCAACCTCCATGATAGGAAACACAACACTCGTATAATGAGTGGGAGGTCGACCCCAATAACCTAGATAGGGAACCTAGGGAAAGCAAAAGCTAGTGGTTACATATTAGAGTATGGAACAAGGAGGGAATGTTAGAGTTGGAAAAGGTAAAATATGGTAAAATGATAAACAAAAAAATTCTTAAGTAAATCCATAGCCACAATATGAATCTAAAAAGGCAACACATCCCACATGTTACACTGAATTATGCTACCTCCTCTCAACATTAGTGTTAGAGGTACATGATTATTATTGGAAATATCTAGACTAATTTATTCGCTTGAGTTCTCCCTTTTTTCTTTATATGCTTTTGACTAATTGATTCGACTATTAAACCATAGAATTATACATTTCATGGAATATCAATCTCTTTCCCTTGAAAAAAGGTGTGATGCAGCGGAGAGTCCGTGTGCATAAGTTTATAATAATTTCATTTTTGTCACTATCAAAAGGAGTCCAATTTCGAAAGAAGACAAATTCAGTCCGTAAACTGCGAATAACATATATTTAATTTTGTACTCGAATACTTTATAAAATGTATAACTTTGTGATGATATTATTTTTAAAATAAATATAATATTGAAAGTGGATGGTAGTCATATTCGATTTTTATTACTCCTCTCTACCAAAACTAAGAGTATATTGTAATGAGTTTGTTGGTGAATTTACATTAATTCTATTTGAATTTCAAAATATTTTATTTTATTTTAACATTTCAAGTAGAGATGGTAATATATTAATGTTTTATGTAATTTTATTTATTTGTATATTATTGATTTGATGATTTTTTATAAAAAAATAAAATAAAGGATTAATGTGAAATAAGTTAGCAATTAGGTTTTGGTAATGGTGTAAAGTAACAGAGTAGTTCACGAGTCAAGTTTTGGAATAAGTGGTGGTAGAGGCTCATGGCCCTATGGTGATAAGAAGGGCATAGACCACAAAGAGGTCAGTAAATTGTTTGAGGGATAGTTGCAGTAAAAATAAGTTTGACCCCATTAGATTTATGCGATGGAAAAAGTGTGGGGCGAGGTGCGGGGAGAAAGTAGAGAAGAGCAATAATTCCTTCAATAGGCATCACCCCTGACAAGTGGGATTTAAAAAGGAACAAGTTTATGTGATGCATGGCTTGTATCATTCAATATTACTCTTTTGGCTTAATAAAATGTTTGTTTTGGCATGATACATGGCATGTATTGCTAAAGAAAACTCTTTTGGCATGATATAGGGTTTGTATTGTTGGAGGAAACTTCTTTGGCACAATGCTTGCCATGTATTGTTGGAGAATGCTCATCCTGGCATGATATTGGACCCTTGATGGAAGAAAATCACATTTTTTTAACAATAAGAGTAAATGTCATCTGAGATGTAATAAAGGTCATCATCACTTAATATTTTCTTTTTGCCCTAAATATTACTTGGAAGTGACACCTTTCATCACGATATTCTACTGTGCCTCATATACTCAATCCACAATAGTTATGTTAGTGCAATGAAATTCAAATGATATATTATAATTATTAAGAAATTTGTAGGGATGAAGTTAAGATTACTAAATGTAATGGAAACCAAAAAATTACATCCGCTAATGAGAATTAACTCAAGAAAAAAATCTTGAATCAACCATAAAATATGGTAAAGGAATTTTTATACCATATCCCTCGAAGGCGTCTTAGGGGTTAAGTTTGTTACATGTGGCATTAGAGTATAGTTTCAACAACAACCTTCTATCGGCAAAAGTTAGCTTAAGGGATTAAAGTGTTAATATATTATGATGTTGACTTATCACTAATAGTTGAATTTATTGTCACAACACTTAAGAGAAGATATAGGTAAGTGTTAGAGTACAGGAAAAGCTACAACAAAAACAAGATGGTGAGATGACCCCTAGAAGAAACCTCACACAAAAAAAAAAATGAGCAATTTGATGAGAGGGTGAATGCAAAAAGAACTCTAGACCTACCACAGATGATGAGAATCCTAAAGGTATGGTTTTTGAGCTACAAGGAAGACAATGGAAGATTCATCATGGAATAGTAAAGGAAAATAGCGTAGAATGTTGTGCTTCTACGAAGCCTATTCAAAATTTAGAAGCATTTGCAACATGAACCAATTATTGGCAATGTTAAGAGAAACCCCTCTAGGAAGGCGTAGATCCCATCATAGATTCAAAAGCATCAACTGATGTGTATAGTAAAAGGATAACTAGTTCAAATGATTTTTCAAGTAATGGTTCCAATTTTACTTCACATAAGAAGAAGCAAAATAAATCCTACAAGAATATGCTACGTGATGAATTTAAGAAATAAAAACAACCCACATTTGATGGTAAAATAAAAAAGGGTGAAGAAGCAAGGGCATGGTTATTGGTATTGAAGAAGTAATTTCAAGTACACGACTACTTGAGGACCATGAGATACCAAGTCTACCTCCTAAGCGACATATTGACTCCTCAATAGAGCTCATGTTGGGAGTAGTTCTTATGTCTCAATTTCCTTATAAAATTACCCTTGAGTTGGTGGAGTTGAAGCTATATATTAAGGAAATGTTGTACAAAGGATGCACTAGGCCAAGTTTGTCTTTGATGGGCTTTAGAATTGCAACAAAAATGTTTCCCTCCTATAGCTTCCAAATTTAATTATCAACATGGGGTTTGTAAAAACTTTAGAAGTGTTGTGCACTACATGTGCAAGCCACACTCTCTTTTCCTAATTGTACAAATACCTATGTCAATTATCCTAGCTAATGAAAGGGTAAATGAAACCCTAGGTATTCCTTAGATGGTTTAGGTAAAGGGAAATCTCTTGAAAAATGCATGGTTGCTATTGGAAATATATTTAATCCAATTGCAAGGAAATCCAACCAATGCTTAAAACTCTACTTTACCAAAGTTAACTCAGCTTGAAGAGCTTGAAACTATTGTGGGTAGAAAGGAAGTGTTACTAACCTAGCAAAGTTGTAGAAAACAAAATTCAAAATGTAAGGAAAACACATACACTCATAACAATAATTAAATGAAGAGTCAAGACTAGTTAAATCCTAATTTCCCTTTGGTTGATCATCATTTCTTGATGTCATTAGTGATGTTGTAGAAGAAGTATGTATTTTTGTTGAGAAATATGCTAAGAAAAATGAGTTTTGACTCATTCTATAGAAATAGTTATAGAGTTATATGAAACTCCAATTTGCTAGAGGAAACATGCCCAATTGGTTCAATGAAGTTTTAAACAGGGATGAATTCCTTTATGCACATGAAAAATACGTGAGTAACCTAAGATAAGTCATACCAATTAGATATGTGCTCATTAAATCTATTGTATCATGAATTTTATCTTTCTATATGAAAGTAAATAAAAGTAAATTTGGAAATTTTGTAACAAGAATTTATAATCAAATGACAAAATAGAAAAGAGGGCTAAGAAAATGAAGCACATGAGGTTTCTTGGGGTCCTTTGGGTGGGACCTCCTCAAGGTACTCAAGGAACTAAGAGAATAGGAAAGGCTATGTGAATTTTACCTTCATGACTTCATCCTTTCTCATCCACACACTTGGGACCCCAACCCTTACATATGATATGTGCAATTGATGGCCTTAGCTTCATGGCTAAGGAATTAAGAAAATGAAAAAGTACATGGAAGAAGAACTATCTAGATCCCTATAAACCCTCCAAACCAAAGATAATGTTGGCAACCCATGAGATTTTCTCTTTTGATCAAGCAATGGCTCCTGTTTGGAGAAGTAGACAAGAAGAGGTTGTTTCACATCTAGAGGATACACTCAAAATATTGGGGGATGAGGCCATTGTAGCTTGCCAAAGAGGATGGAAATATTATTTCCCATACACCTTAAAATTAAAAAACCTCATTCCCCTACTAATCTACAAGCCACTATAGGAAGGAAAACACTATAAATTAAATTAGTAGAGACTATGGGTACAATATGGGTTGAACTAAAGTTCAACCCACCCTTCTTGTTTAGGCAAAAATCATATTTTATCAAACAGAAGGAAGAGCAATAATGGATAGGAATTGCAGAAGCAATGAGTTTCTACCATCACGAGGACTTCACTAGATACACGACTTAGGACATTTGGAAATAATGCAAATAAAAACATGATTCACAACAATAATGAAGGGAACAACAACTCTAGAAGGTAGAATTTCCCAAGGATATAAAAACTTCTAGGTGGGGGAGTATGAAAATCCCTTGGAATGAGTACTTTGTGGGCCCATATATAGTGCCAATTTTTCTTAAACATATATATCTTTACCCTTGTTTAATGTGCATTGTGATATTTTACATGTTAAATTATAATGTCAAGTAAACTACTCAATTAGCATGGTCATGCTTATGATTTTGTTATTGTTGGTAAAATAATGCATTGGATATAGAAATATATTTTGATGGACCTTTTACCAACAACCTTAAAAGAAAATAGGGATATTTCTCCCATGATAGCTAGGATTCCAACTAAAGCTACTCAAATTTACCTAGGGGATATCTCACAAAGTGAAGATCTGATCTACCCAGCACGATTAACTCCATAAGACGAATTCCCCTTAATTAAAAGGATTTTGGAGGGAATAAACCCAACTTATCAAAGGGGATTGTTGCCTATTTCATGTATAAAATGAGGACTTGAATATCATAACTAGTTAGTTCATTTTTGTTGTATAAGATGATTTCAATTTCAAGACATTTTCATACCTTTGGAGCACATATTCAATTTTGTCATGTTAATAAAGAAGACGTCATGTTTACTTGAGTACAGGTGATTCACTTACTTTCTTGAGTATATTTGGGAGGGCCCACCCAAAAAACTCAAAAAAACCTTATGTAGTTTATTTTCTTATCCCTCTTTACTATTTTTCATTCGCTTATAAATTGTTGTTACAAAATTTCTAGATTTGCATTTATTTACTTTCCTATAGAAAGATAAACTCCATGATGCAACTACTTTCTTGAGCACAAATTTGATTGTTATGACTTGCCTTAGGTTAGTCATGTATTTTTCATGCATAGAATTGAATTCCATTTGTGTTTACATCTTCCTTCAACCAACTAGGCAAGTTTATTGTAGCAATGCAAAATTTCCTATAGCCATGCAATTGTTCTTGTAGAATAGTGCAAAACTATATTTTTAGCTTATTTCTAGAAAATAATTCATACTTTGTCTACATCACCACCAACGACATTAGGAAATTATGGTCAACCAAAAGGAGATTAAGATTTATCTAGTCTCTTAATTCTTGTTATGAGTGTATATGATTTCCTTGCATTTTGAATTCCATTTTCTACAATTTGGTTAGGTTGATAACACTTCCCTTTTGTCTAAAACAGTTTCACATTTTTCAAGTTGAGTTTGCTATAATTGGTTAAGTAGAGTTTGTTTTAAGCATTGATTATATTTCCTTGCAGTTGGGTTATTTAGATTTCTAGTAGTAACTAAGAATTGTTAATGAGATTTCCCTTTACCTCAACCATCAGAGTAATACCTAGGGTGTCATTTGCCCCTTCATTAGCTAGGATCATTGACATATGTAGCTACAAAATAGGGAAAATATCGTGTCGCTTGAAAATATAGTGCACAACACTTCTTAATTTTGTATGAACCCCGGGTTGATTATTTAAGTTGATAGCTACATGAAGGCATCAGTCTTGTTGCAATTTTGAAGCCCATTAGAGACACACTTGGATTAGAGTATCCTTGGTCCAACATTTCCTTCACCTACAACTTCAACTCCAATGTCTCAGGGATCCTAATTCTATAAGGCACCCATGACATAGGAATTACTCCCAACATGAGTTCTATTGAGAAGTTAATATTTCACTTAGGAGGCAGCCTTGGTATCTCATGTTCACTGAGTAGTTGTGTACTCTAAAGTACTTATTCAGTCCCAATAGAAATTCCTCTACTTCTTCACGCTTTTATATTTCACCATGAAATGTGTGTGGTTTTACTTGCTTAAATTCCCCATGCAACATATTCCTAGAGGATTTCTTCTTATTTTTCTTACATGAAGTGGACTTGGAATCATTACTTGACAACTCATCTAAACTAGCTATCCTTTCACTAGAGGAATATGTTAATGATTTATTGTTGGATGTGCTCGACCTCTTACATTTGTGCCTTCTTTTAGAAGCAATCTTCCTAGCATTTATAGTAGATGGTCCATATTTTCGAATCTGTGATGGGATCTACACTATTGTGAAGGGGATTCTCTCAACATTTATAGCAATCGGTCCTTGTTGCAAATGCTTTTAAATTTTGGATAAGATTTGAAATAGCATGACATCCAATTCTACTTGCCTTTCCTATTTCTTGATGAATCTTTCCTTGTCTTCCTTGTAGCTATGAAGTCATACCTTTAGGCTTCTCATTATCTCTGCAAGATTCAAATTTGTTTCTACATTCCTCCTCTCATCAAATTTGTAGGTGGGCTAATTTTCCATGCTTTTTCCAAAAAAATGATTCACCAATTTCTATTTTTTTCTTAAATGAGTCGCCCAAATTTTATAGTACATCATTATTTTACCTTAAAAACCGTCAAAATATTATATCAACTAATATAAAATCATTGGAAATCTAAATATTTCTACAAAAATATCACCAGTTTTTTTACAATTTGCATATTAGAGACTATTAAGATTCACCAAAGTTTCTAAACTTTAAAATAAACTTCCATCCTTAAAATTTTCCATGGGAAACTCTCTCCCAATTCATCTTATAAGTCTAATGAAGTCAAACTTATATTTCCTATAATTGACTCTTAAACAATTTGCTAGGCTCAATGACCTACACCCTTATTATTGTCATGAGGTTCATGAACCTATACCACTACCTATTTCAAAACTCAACTTTCACCTATGATATTATTGCGCATGGTTACCAAAATCTAGCTACTAACCTACATTTCATTCCTCCTTTATTTTTTCAAATAAAAATTCATTAAAATCTATAAAACAAAAATAAATAAAATCATATAATAAAAAAATACGAATTCTATTTTTAGAAATTAAAATAAAATAAAAATTCACTACAAATCGAATATGAATACTTCTCTTGGTGCAGCCACTTTCAACCTTGCATATACTTTTCAAAGAAATATCACCACAAAGTTACACATTTACAAAGAATGTGAGTACAAAATTAAATATATGTTATTCGCAGTTTAGGGACTGACTTGGACTCTTTTTTGATAGTGACAACAATGAAATTATTATTAAAAACATTGCACAGGGACTCTATGTTCCATAACTTTTTCCTTTGGAGAAAGAGATTGATATTCCATGAAATGCATAATGATATATAATAGTCAAAAGAATAAAGAAAAAAAAAGAGAACTCATGCTCCAAAGATCTTTCTAGCATTTAAAAATGATCACTTTATTACATCCACTTACCGCATTATAAAATGATCACTTTATAACACGCACTTACCGTACGGTTAAATTTATTCTCAAAACAGGTCAACGTTTTTTTCTTCTTCCATAAATCATGATTGAGCAGAAAAGTGTTTTTATTTTAAGATAAAGTTTTTAGATTTTTAATTTAATTATTAAGTATATTTTAAAATAAGGTTTTGAATTTTAAATTTAATTATTAAGTAAAAAAATTAATATTTATGGAAATTTGAGTGAATTTTTATAATCAAAATTTTTGTTCACTGATATGTTAATTATTTCTATAATAATAAGGTAGTATAGTTAGCGTTCCCTGCCACTTAATTTAATAAAATATTTTAATGTCATGATGTGTTGTATGTACTCCGAACAATAATAAAGTTGTAAAATGAGTGATATGAATATTTGTTTAATCTTTTTTTATTAATTTTTTTAATATAATTAAACTCTTTTTTTGGTAGATAAAAGTTATATATATATATATATATATATATATATATATATATATATATATAAAATTGACATTGAAGATAATGATAACAAGTTAATAACTATTTATTTAATATTGAATGATGACAATTTTTTTTTGTATAATGTTTATATTAAAGTACACATATCATATCATTAGAGTATAGCTTGATATAATGAAAGTTGTACAAATTGTATACATGTTATTTTTACATTTTTTCAAAATTATTTTTTTGTAAATTAAAAAATAAAACCCATAAAAATGGTCTATTCAATACTTTACACCAATGAGAAAATGGAATTTTTGAATTTAATTACAAACCATTTGTGTTTATGGTACAGAGTAATTAATATATAATGTTATTTTTCAAATTATTTATATTTATTGTACATGGTAATTAGTGATATAATACATAGTAATTAATAATAGAGTACACAAAAGTCAATTCTTCCCATCATTACACAATAAGAGGGGAGCCATTTCAACCAATCATATTTGAGATGAATAAAAATATATTTTATTTTAAAATAATAAATTTAATTTCATAATGTTAAACTTTGGATAGATTTTATATTTTTTTAGTCAAAAGCAAAACGAATAGCAAGTTAATGAAACACTGACGTGGAGCGTGGCTACTTAGTATCTGTCTTTTATGCAAAAAGTAATTGATAACACATATCTCTTATGCTAAAAAACACCCATCTCTTATGCAAAAAGTAATTGGTAGCAAAAGTTAAAATGAAAAACAATAAAGAGGGGAATTGATATCAGAACTTATGTTATAATAAATTAATTTTTTTTTACAATGGTAATCAAATCTCTTAGACAAAAAGTAATTGATATCAAAAGTTAAAATAAAAAATAATAAAGAAGAGAATTGATATCAAAACCTATGTTATAATGTTTTTTTTTTTACAATGATAATCAAATAATAATAGGTATTTTTATTATTAATTAATTATT
Source organism: Pinus tabuliformis (assembly GCA_031772625.1). NCBI lineage: Eukaryota > Viridiplantae > Streptophyta > Pinopsida > Pinales > Pinaceae > Pinus > Pinus tabuliformis. Next base: position 1,537,484,710 of record CM062819.1, read on the forward strand.
AAATTTTAATATTTACAAAAAATTATATATAACAAATTAATTCATTTTTCTTGAGGGGTAATTTTTTTTAATCTATGTTATTGTGCATAGAAGTTGTTAGGATAAAAGTTTCTAGAGTGGTTTTGTTGATTAAGAGTTTTTTTTCTTTAAACATAAGGAAAATGGTTATTCACCAAAGAGCTATATACATATGATAAGAGTGAAATCCTATCTCATGTAGATCACCACAAGCCATTTCAGGGGACATGATTTTTTTTAAATAATGGTAATTCTTGTATTCATGGATAATACTTTTTTGAATAATGGTGATTCTTGCATTCATCAGTAAGAGGTTGTATCCACTAAAAGTTTGACAATTGATATTATAATGGCAAAAATTTGTTGAATAATAATATCTAAATAAATACTATTATAATAGTAAGTTTGAGTTGTTATATTTATACAAATAAATAGTTTGACCATTTTCTAGGACTTTAAATCCATTTATATGTTTAAAAATATATTTTATGTCATGGATTTTTTTAAAATTATATAAAAAAAATCTATTATTTCTTATAATTGTTTTTTTATTATATAAATTTGATTGTTTTTGTGGTGAAATTATACATATAGATTAGATCATTTCAATGCAATAATTTGTAAAGATAGATTTAGAGGTATGGAGTGAAAATCTATCCACTATGAAATACTCAAAAAATATTTCAATTAGTGTGGTTTTTCATGATAAATCATTGTGCATTCAGTATAATTGTTTTTTTATTATATAGATTTGATTGTTTTTGCGATGAAATTATACATATAGATTAGATCATTTCAATGCAATAATTTGTAAAGATAGATTTAGAAGTATGGAGTGAAAATCTATCCACTATGAAATACTCAAAAATTATTTCAATTAGAGTGGTTTTTCTTGATAAATCATTGTGCATTTGTGAATGGTAGTATAATTGTTTTTTATTATATAAATTTGATTATTTTTGTGATGAAATTATACATATAGATTAGATGATTTCAATGCAATAATTTGTAAAGATAGGTTTAGAGGTATGGAGTGAAAATCTATCCACTATGAAATACTCAAAAATTATTTCAATTAGGGCAGTTTTTCTTGATAAATCATTGTGCATTTGTGAATAGTAGTATAATTATTTTTTTATTATATAAATTTGATTATTTTTGTGATTAAATTATACATATATATTAGATCATTTCGATGCAATAATTTGTAAAGATAGGTTTAGAAGTATGGAGTGAAAATCTATCCACTATGAAATACTCAAAAATTATTTCAATTAGGGTGGTTTTTCTTGATAAATCATTGTGCATTTGTGAATAGTAGTATAATTGTTTTTTTATTATATAAATTTGATTGTTTTTGTGATGAAATTATAAATATAGATTAGGTTATTTCAATGCAATAATTTGTAAAGATAGGTTTAGAGGTATGGAGTGAAAATGTATCCACTATGAAATACTCAATTTTTTTTCTTTAGTTAGAGTGGTTTTTCTTGATAAATCATTGTGCATTTGTGAATAGTAGTATAATTGTTTTTTTATTATATAAATTTGATTGTTTTTGGGATGAAATTATACATATAGATTAGATCATTTCAATGCAATAATTTGTAAAGATAGGTTTAGAGGTATGGAATGAAAATGTATCCACTATGAAATACTCAAAAATTATTTCAATTAGGGTGGTTTTATTTGATAAATCATTGTGCATTTGTGAATAGTAGTGAGTAATGATTGTCTTTATTGACTCAAGTACACAATTTAGTCTTATTTTTTGTACTCATTTCTCAACGAACCTTTTTTTAGGCTCAATTTAACTGTGTTAATTTTTATATTAAATATTCTATAATTTTTATAGTTTATTATTATTAAAATTATATTTATAATCGAAATGATTAAAATTTTTGTGTTAATTTTTGTCTAAATATTCTATAATTTTTTTTATTAAAATTATATTTTTAATTAAATTTAAATCATGTATTAAAAATAGTTTTAAATTGCATCATACTCTTAAAATTTTAGGATACAATTTTCCAAATGAGACCAACTCGCAAATGGTGGCCCAACCCTCGTGTTGACTTGGACAAAAGGTTGTTTTGTTTTATTACAATAATTAAATGTATGATTTCTTATCCGACTTTAAAGTACTGGAGGAGGAGGTTCTGCATGTGACTGCATATGATTACACTCTGGAGAAGAACACCTATCCCGTCCTCGTTTTGCATCCTCCCGCTCAATGTGTAACCCTAACCTCTGTTCGACTTGGTCATTTTTCATTTGGCAAGAGAAGAGTTATGTGTGACTACGCTCTGATCTGGTTCTTCCTTGAGGGTTATGAACTTGTCGTTCTGGCACGCTGCTGGTCCTCTAGACTGTGACTCGCTCGATGGTAAACTCTGTATGCTCTGTTTGTATTTTTCGGCGAGTCCTCTGTTTGTTTGTTGGCCGTTTGATGGCCTTGGTTTGTTTTCCAACACTTTACGACTGTATTTGGTGGGTATTTGTAACCTAGTGTTTTTGTACTCCTTTGATAGCTCTTAATGTTTAAACATTTATGCCTGTGGTTATGGTTTGTTGGCTTTGCTATTCATCCGGTCTTCTGGTTATTTGCACGCTCAGGTGGCGGCCACGAGGTGACCTCGTTCTCGGCCTCAGCTCGCCAATCTATAGCTAAGCTTGCTCTTTGAGCTTCAATGCTATTTCACTTTTCCTTCCGACGCTGACCGATATGCTCCCTTGTGGTCAGGGTCCCTTGCAAATTTGCTGCCTGTTGTTGTTGCTTCTTCGTGTACAACAACCTCTCTCTCTCTGGTAAGCACAATCCTTTTTATATTTTTTTTCCTTTACTTCTTCTCCTCGGAGTTGGTTTCTGTTATCTAACTCTCTGTGGATGATGACTGTAGGTGGAGGGCGAGCGCTGGACACTGGTCTCGGGTCCTTCGGCACTCCACTAGACCGCGTAGGGTCTCTCCATGGTCTTGTTGTTCATCGACTGTTTTTCTGTTGTGTAGCATGTTCTGGACTTAGCCTTTTAGTTGTTTAGGTTGCTTTACTGTAGATTCCGGTTGCTGTGAATTTTGGCTAGGGTCCAGTTCTGTAAATGAATTCAAGGTTTTGTAACCCAAGTATGTTTCCAGGGTTTGAACCCGGATACTCGACCTTTGTTGTGATGCTGTCTAGTTGATTTACATATGTATATATTTGGGGTTTCGAACCCAACTCTTTGTTCTCCTTGAATATGAATCGTAACTTATCTTAATTTATTTCTTGGATTTGCTTACTATGTAGCCTATAGCTTAATAGCGAATTTTGCACTTGTGAAAAGAAAAGTAGTTTGTATTTGACTAGTTTACTTGTTACCTGGAAAGCACGCGGTCTTCGTGTTTCTAGTCTCTGTAATTAGCGGTTATGAAACCCTCTGGTTTGTTGCTTGTGCGCTCGTTCTGTTTGGGTTGTTGCCAACAATGCTCTCGGGTCCTCGTCTCTTGGTCCTTGTTATCTTTGCTTGTCCTTACAGTCTGTCACAGTATATTCCAGCATACGAATGTTTGCTTCTATCTTGGAGATGTAATCAATATTTTGTTTGGAAATGCACTCAATGAATTTGTTTAGAAATAGGAAAAGAACTAATTGCACATGGAAATCGGATCACTGTAAAATAACACTTCTACGTTCTTTATTGCTCTTCTACTATGGTGGGAATCAACCCTTACAGAATGTTTTCTTTCCTATTTTGTACTACTGTATGAAACAGTTTGTGAAACTGCCAACAGTTAGTTTTAGTTACATTCTCAATTGTTCTTCTAACTTATCAAACTAATTCCTAAATATTAACTTGAAAGAAAAATGAAAATGAAATTACAAAATGTAAACGACTATTGGGCCCTAAATGATAAAAATTCTTAGAAAAAATAAAATGAACCCAGGTGCTATGACCTGTCAACCAACCAACCTGTAACCTGTAAGACAAACACCTGTCTTCCTGTTTACCCTGAGCTGGATGCTCCTGCATCAGGCTCCCGGGGTAACAAAAAGTCATGGCTCTGTTCCATGAGTTCCTCAACAGAATAGCCTGCTCGTTGTATCTGTGTCGCGTCAAGCCACGAACTGTCCTCAATGGGATAGTTCTTCCACTTGACAAGGTACTGAAGGTACTCTTTCCTACGAGTGCGTTTGGCCACCTGTGTGTCGAGAATTCTCTCGATCTCAAGGGGCTGAACCATAGGCATTTGCCTCATCCAAGAACCATTCTCAATCTGGGTGTCCCGTTTTGGCCGTGCTGCACTGTCGTCTTCAAGACTGGCAGTAAATGGAAACAGATCTGCCACATTGAAGATGGGCGATATGCCTATCCATGGTGGCAACTGTAGTTCATAGGCATTGGCAGAGAATTTGCAAAGAATTTTGCAGGGGCCAATCTTCTTGTATTTCAGCTTGTTATATTTTCCCTTAGGAAATTGTTCTTTGTGTAAATGCGCAAGGACTTCGTCCCCTACATTAAACTGTACTTCCCACCGCTTTAAATCTGCGTGTTGTTTATATCTCTAACTGTTGTCCTGCAATTTCGACTTTACTTGCTTGTGTAAGTCGTTCATTTCCTTGGCGAAATCTTCCCCATCAGCACTCCTTCTTTCTAATTTTCCCAAAGCTCGTAGCTCATGCACTCCGCGAGGATGCATGCCATACAAATTTTGAAAAGGACTGTAACCCATGTTGCGATTTGGTGAATTGTTATAAGCGAATTCCACTTGAGCAAGCACACGATCCCACATCCATGAGTTCTCTCCAATCAAACTTCGTAGCAGGTTTCCCAAGCTCCTATTCACCACCTCCGTTTGCCCATCAGTTTGTGGGTGATATGCGGATTTGAAACTCAACTGAGTGTCCAACTTCATCCACAGGGTGCGCCAAAAGTGCCTTGTAAATTTCACATCCTTGTCCGAGATAATGGACCTCGGTAAGCCATGAAACCTGACGATTTCCGTGAAAAACAAGTGTTCTACGTGAGTGGAATCACTGGTTTTTCAACAAGGAATGAAATGCGCCATTTTCGAAAACCGGTCTACTACCACCATCACCGAGTCAAAACCTCACTGCGTCCTTGGTAGACCCAAGACAAAATCCAAGCTGATTGAGTCCCACGGTCTACTTGGAATAGGCAGTGGCGTGTAGAGTCCTGCATTTTGGCTGTGTCCTTTCGCCAATTGGCACACTTTACACCTAGTCACATATCACTGCACGTCTCGTCGCATCTTTGGCCAGTAATAAAAGTGTCCTAACTGTTCTAATGTTTTGTCTATGCCGAAATGCCTGGCTAGACCTCCACTATGCTTCTCCCGAATGATATTCTCTCTCATCGAACAATTGGGAATGCATAATTGTCCCCCTTTAAACAATAGCTTCTCCTGTAAATTATAGTCCAACCATGGACTATTGTTTCTCAGCAAAGGATTTTGACAGGCTTCATAAGCCTCTTTGAAATCCGCGTCGGTCTGATACAAGTCTTTCAAATGCTCAAAGCCCAGCACTTGTATCGTACTCTCCTGCAAGAGCAAAGCTCTTCTGCTCAATGCATCTGCCACCTTGTTGGCCTGCCCGCTAATGTGTTTCAACACAAAAGTGAAACTCTGTAAATATTCGACCCACTTAGCATGCTTGTGATTCAACTTATGCTGTTGCATCACATATTGCAGTGTAGAGTTATCAAAAAATAAAACAAACTCACTCCCCAGCAGATAGTGTCTCTAATGCTTCAGTGCTTGGACGACAGCATAGAATTCTTTGTCATAAGATGAGTACTTTTGCCTGCTCTCATTCAACTTCTCACTGAAGAACGCAACAGGTTTTTCTTCCTGGCTAAGTACAACTCCAATGGCCGTACCGCTTGCATCACAATGGACTTGGAAGAGTGTTGGGACTCATAAATGTCATATTTTCATCCACCTTTTTCTTCACTATTCCTTACATTTCATCATCCCATTAACCTTTTATCATATCATCTTCATACATACATTTGGGTTTCACCTTATTATTTTCCATTTTATTAATTTTTGTATTACAAGTGAATTTATGGTTAATTATTAGAAAACATACATATTTTTATATATATCTCAAGAATATGTGAGTTTTGTGATGTGTAGGAAATATGTGAAGAATTAATTCCAAGAGACTTATCCATATCTCCTCCACCATATTAAGGAGATAATTATGCAAGCCTATTCCTAAGGAGAAAAGCATGGAGGATTTGGTTGGCATATCTTATCCAATTCCTAAGGAGAAAATCATGGAGGATTTGGTTGGCATATCTTATCCAATTCCTAAGGAGAAGATCATGGAGGATTTGGTTGGCATATCTTATCCAAGATATGTGAGAGATTTATTGAGAGATTTGTGGGATCATATTTTGTAATAATGGGAAAGTAGTTAAAAATGCTTGAGAGATTTGTGGGATCATATTTTGTAATAATGGGAAAGTAGATTAGTGGATGATCATTATGAGTTGTTACTCATCCCATTGTATAAATAGGAGTACAATCTCCTCCATTTGTAATATGGAAGTTTTTGTAATCTTAGAATTTTAGAATAAAGGATCATACTTCAATTTTGCTTCTACATTTGAGTCTCCATTGAAGTGGTGTGCTGGTGGAGTTATGGAGGGCCCCCATGGCCTCACTTGCATGCTTATTTGTTTATAATTTATTTTATGTTTTTGTTTGATTTCAGCTTTCAAGTTTTGTTAAATGTTCTAATATTGGAAGAGTCTTATTTGAAGGTGTTCTTGTAAGAGAACCATAAGATCTCAGACAATTATTAGATCTAGGTTTATTTCATTTCAGCTTTTAATTTCTTATTAGATGTTCTAATGTTGGAAGAGATCTTATAGAAAGTATTCTTGTAAGAGAATCATAGATCTCAAACAATTGTTAGATCTAGGCTTGATTAGTTATTAGGAATCTTTCTAGATATATATATTTTAGATAAGCACTTCTAAGTTTACCTTCCCGGGTTGACATTAAATTAAACTCTATTTTGCATCCGCATTTTAGACCACACATTTTGGCGCTGTTGCCGGGGAAGTGCAACTAGAAGGATTTAGTATTTATTTTATGCATTTGTTTTTCTGGACTAATTTGTGGAACTTGGTGACAGCAGGTTCGTAAAGGAGTTCAAAGTTTGGAGCATTTTTATTTTCGTACATAGTTATTTTAAATTCAGTTTTTATTTTAAACCCCCCATTTCTCACTAATCCATCTACGGATGAGGGCTTTGACAATGTTGAACAGGTACTTCTTGGAGAGCAAGGACAATAACCTTGAGCCAACTCTAAGACAGGATTCTCACATACTTGCAAAACATAATGTAAAATTTTTAAATCTTGATGTGAGCATGTTCGAATTTTTAGTCCGTAGATGGCTTCACTGGAAGCATGCTTTTACTTAGAAAATAAAACATCTTTTAAGTTAATGTAGAATAGATTAGAAAAATAAAAATGAGATCTCATTAGAAGTCATTAGATGTCATTATCATTAGATTTTTTTAGTTTTGTTTTCAAAAAATAAATCATCATGAATAAATTCAGTGGCACATCTTTGCATTTCTATGTCTTGTTTCTGTATCACGGGTGAGCTAGGAGCCTGATTATCAGAAAGATTTGTCTTCCGAGAGTCTAAATGCCCCCGTGACATTGCAGAAAGAGTGTAGATAATGCAAGGTTTTGTCGCAGATCTTAATTGTGTTTTATCCATCCACGCTAACCTGCATAAATAAAAATAAATCAAGAGATTAGTATGCTCTCTTCCTGCGCTTCGTGCGATCTGGAAGATCAGAAAATCTATTGATTTATTTCAAATAAAAATACTCTTGCTGGAGAACTAATCTGCAATATGACAATAAAGAATTTTGTGAATGAGAAAAAGATCATCTTAAAATAATTTAGAAGCCCCATAGTGGATGTCAATATCATCATAACGCAACCTCTTAAAAACGTCAATTTTCAAAAGTATTTTGTGGTCAAACCAAGACAAATTTGGAAAAACGAAGACATGGGTTTTTTCCATAATAGAATGAATTATATAACCTAGAAATCGTTTGCTTAAATTCATAACGGTCTAAGAGGAAATCGTGGTTCTTCGGGACCCTATTTTGGTAACTGCGTGAATAAAAACGGTTTTTACAATTAATATGTAGAGGAATTCAAAGTTACATAAAAGCCCGATTTTTCATTGATTCTAGAGGATTTTGTGTGTTTTTTAGGATATTGAAATAAAAAAATCCATTTTATTTATTTTTAGAAATTTTCTATATTAGTTTTTAATTAATTTCTTTATTTAAAAAAAAAAAATTGATTTTTTTAATTTTGTTATTAAAAAAAATAAAATTCATTCTTTTGTTTTTTATTTAAAAAAAAAAAAATTCACAAAATTTATGCAGGTCTGAAAATAAAAAAATGGAACACTTGGAAACAAATTTCGAGGATCGATTTATCAAACATTGGGAGGATTCTATAACTGATGATTATCTTGTTTCAATAGCTTCAAGTTGGCATAACATATTTCTGTTGAATGCTTTTATATCACATACTAATATGCAGACCACAACAGATCTTTCTAATGCCAATCTTTTGGATGAGTATATTTCATCTGACCCAAACAGGGAGTATTACTTTTCATGAATGGATTGATTTTAATATCATGATTAAGTCAATTTCAACACTTTGATTGTCCTTAATATGTTTTATTTGGTATGAAATTTTTGCGTAAGAATCATGAAGGAAATGGCCATTTCTTCTTGAACACACTTATGTTTTCTTTCTGCCAAGTTTTTTCACAGGTTACAGGATAATCAAGTGATCATAAGGAGATTACATTGTGATGACAATTGGTCTTCCAAAGACTAAATTCATGAAAAATTCTAAAGACAAATCCAACTCCACAACCACTACCTTGCACCTCCCTTTTTGAAGCAGATTTTGAATTCCACCAATTGTAAATCCATAAAGCATGACATTTCCATATCCATTTTTCACAGCAAGAGTTCATCTTCATACACCATGCATTTCCTTACATTCATTTTTGGACGCTCGAAGTCATTCCCTTTCCATGATTACATTGCCTTGTTTTCCTCGCCATGCTGATCCACACTACTTGTCCATGAGTTCTTTCCATTATAGTCCTACCAAATCTTTTTGTACAAACTCGCGTTGACTGATGTGGGATTCCTTAAGGCCCACCTTTCAACAAGTCTTGCCCCATCGACATCAGCACCTTATCTGGGAAATAGACTAGAGTTCCTTTTGAGTACCTAGAGGCTTGCATGCCTTAATGGCAAGTTCTCTTGCTGACGATCATGGGAATACATCAATGTCCCTTGATCTTTAGATCTTGCAAGTGGCTCGACCTCAACACATCCATTCGCACTTCGCAAGATGTACTCGGGTACCTTGGCACTCATTGACATCAATGGTGAGTTGCCTCACATTGGTTAACGACATACATCAATGGCCGGTAATCCAATGATTTCTATTCATGCTCGACATCGACACATTCTTTCGCATGATTAGAATTGTACCAAGAAGTTTAGTAGCAGGTGAAGAATATACACTTTTTCACGACTCCCCTCAGCAGTTACAGCAGCATGAATTCTGATCTATGAGAGTACCACAGTTCCACTTTCAGCATTTCTCTTTTCCATGATTCAGCATCAGCAGTTTAGATTCCTTCATCTCCCAGAATCCAGTTACAACAACATCAGTCACATTTTCCTGATCCAGCAGCAGCAGCAGCTACATTCCTATTGCATAGTTCATCATTCTTGGGTAAGTAGAGGTATGTTGTTTTCTAATCTTTAATCATGCAATTCCTTATATGCTAATTTGAATATTTTGGAAAATTCCCTCACCATGCTACATTTCCTTTCATGAGCCATGTCAAGTTGCATGAGGACATGCAACCAATTCAGTTGAGGGGGGAGAACTATATTCACTACATATTCACTTCCATGATTCCATTTCTTCACCACACTACATATTCACTTCCATGATTCCATTTCTTCACCACTATCACTCCATTTTTTTCATTTACCATTCACCAACATTTATTTTCCAATGATACTTTGTTGCACTTTGCTTCATACACAATATTGGCATGCTTCATTAATATTACAAAAGGGCTTTCTTATGCACATTGATAGCTTATGATTTCCAGTGAGTGTTTACATTATTATTGAAGAAAAGAGAACAGAAAATGAAATGAATGTTGTTAACACAAGAACCAACATTCTTTGTATTCATGGTTGTCACACAAGAACCAACCATAAGAAAATGTAAGTTGTTACTCATGTCTTTCACATATCCTGGAAACATTCATTATTAAAGACATCATCATGTAAAGCCAAAGTTGTTGAAGATGCCAAATGTTCTTAAAGAGACCCATGCATGGTTGCATGAGGACATGCAACAAGTTCAGTTGGGGAGGATGTTGGGACTCATAAATGTCATATTTTCATCCACCTTTTTCTTCACTATTCCTTACATTTCATCATCCCATTAACCTTTTATCATATCATCTTCATACATACATTTGGGTTTCACCTTCTTATTTTCCATTTTATTCATTTTTGTATTACAAGTGAATTTATGATTAATTATTAGAAAACATACATATTTTTATATATATCTCAAGAATATGTGAGTTTTGTGATGTGTAGGAAATATGTGAAGAATTAATTCCAAGAGACTTATCCATATCTCTTCCACCATATTAAGGAGATAATTATGCAAGCCTATTCCTAAGGAGAAAAGCATGGAGGATTTGGTTGGCATATCTTATCTAATTCCTAAGGAGAAAAGCATGGAGGATTTGGTTGGCATATCTTATCCAATTCCTAAGGAGAAGATCATGGAGGATTTGGTTGGCATATCTTATCCAAGATATGTGAGAGATTTATTGAGAGATTTGTGGGATCATATTTTGTAATAATGGGAAAGTAGTTAAAAATGCTTGAGAGATTTGTGGGATCATATTTTGTAATAATGGGAAAGTAGATTAGTGGATGATCATTATGAGTTGTTACTCATCCCATTGTATAAATAGGAGTACAATCTCCTCCATTTGTAATATGGAAGTTTCTGTAATCTTAGAATTTTAGAATAAAGGATCATACTTCAATTTTGCTTCTACATCTGAGTCTCCATTGAAGTGGTGTGCTGGTGGAGTTATGGAGGGCCCCCATGGCCTCACTTGCATGCTTATTTGTTTATAATTTATTTTATGTTTTTGTTTGATTTCAGCTTTCAAGTTTTGTTAAATGTTCTAATATTGGAAGAGTCTTATTTGAAGGTGTTCTTGTAAGAGAACCGTAAGATCTCAGACAATTATTTGATCTAGGTTTATTTCATTTCAGCTTTTAATTTCTTATTAGATGTTCTAATGTTGGAAGAGATCTTGTAGAAAGTATTCTTGTAAGAGAATCATAGATCTCAAACAATTGTTAGATCTAGGCTTGATTAGTTATTAAGAATATTTCTAGATCTATATATTTTAGATAAGCACTTCTAAGTTTACCTTCCCGGGTTGACATTAAATTAAACTCTAATTTACATCCTCTTAGGATTGCCCTCTCAGTGATTTTTTTCTTCAATAACTGGAAGCTCCTCTTTGCTGTTTCAGTCCAACAGGAAGGCTGGCTCGCTTTATTAATAGTATCCAACATAGGCTCACAGATTCCACTAAAATATATGATAAATTTACGATAAAAACTTTCTAACCCATGAAAACTACGAACATCAAATAGGCTCTTTGGGATGGCCAGCTAATAATAGCTGCAACTTTTTCTGGGCCCATCTTCAACTCGTTCTCTGCAATCACAAAACCCAGATAAACCAGTTCTCTTTGAAAAAAAGTACATTTTTTTAGATTTATCAGCAACTTCTTCTGTTTCAATTTCTCCAACACACTTCGAACATGTTGAAAGTGTTCCTCCTTAGTATTGCTGAAAATTGATATATCATCAAGATACACTATCACAAACTTTCCAATGAACTCTTTCAACATTTCGTTCATAAGTCGCATAAAGGTACTAGGGGCATTACTTAATCTGAATGGCATTACTAGCCACTCATACAACCCTTCATTAGTCTTGAATGTTGTTTTCCATTCATCCCCTTCCCTGATCCGGATCTGGTGGTGACCGCTCTTCAGAAACTGGAGGGACTTCCACTCTCCACCCAACCATAGGCCAACTACAATGTAATATTTCTTGCAGTTGACCACCCCTGAACCAGATCTAGAGGCTAAGGGGATGCTTTCATAGGGGAAATTCACACAAATGTCTTGTTCAAACACTTAGGAGATGGATTCCACTACTCAGATGGTTCGTCAACTACTCTACTGACAATAAGAATTGGAGTGACTCACTTACTCTCTGAGCTCAAAACACAGGGATTCAACCAAATTTAAGTAATATGCATGTTGCTTAATTTATGAGGATTGAATGCACTATGTAGGTTGTTTTAAAACAAATTGGAAAGCACTAAGTGGTTTCACAATGAACAACAAGAACCCAGTAGTTAGGTGGTTTAATAGAAAATTGGCAAGCACTAAGTGGTTTCAAAACCAACAACAAGCACCAGTAGTGTGTTTAATTGTTCGACAAGAACTTAGTGGTTTAACAACCTAATTATGAGAATTAAGTGGTTTAACAACCAAATTGTGAGCATTAATTGGTTTAACAACCAAGAGGAAAGCAATCAATGGTTTAACAACCAAAAATAGGCACCTAGTAGTTTGGTGGTTTATCTGCAAAATGGAAAGCACTAAGTGCTCAGTATGCTCTAGAAGTTCATATAGTCTCCAATTGGCCTTGAAGTCTTCAATCTTCCAGGAGATACCAATTCTCACACTACACTGAGAGTTTTTTAATAGTGAATTAATGAGTGGAAAAATTATAATCGAGCATCTAAACCAAGCTCCAACACAAAAATCCCAAAGAGAGAGAAAGCCATGTCTCTCTTTTATGATGCATACATATAGATAATTTCTTTGTGTTCCGATGTGTTCTGAGAGAATGCCAACTTGGATTTTCAGGGTTGTCTCTTCGATCTGCGAGGGGGAAAGGGTGAGAAATGGCACCACTTGCCTTTCCACTACCATAGTCCAATATTTTAATGCATGTCAATGGATTTTCCAACTTAGTTCAGCTCCAATAACATCATATTAAAACTATTAGACAATGGATTCTCTCCGTTGCAAGAAACTGCGACATTAATTCAGTTGGGTATGGGCCATGGCTTTTCAAATGAGCAAGAAAGCAAGTTACCCTTAGACCAAGGATACATAAGGCTATCCTTCCTTCAGTTGTTTTAATTAATATTTTTCATATATTTAATCAGATGTTTGGCTAATTGTGGTTTTCCACGTTGGTGTTATAGTCACAATTGTCATTACAAAATAACAGGGTAGAACAGGGGGGTGTTACACTACTTTTCTTCCAAGAGCCCAATTAAACTTGTCTAAAAGGCCTAGCTTGAGCAGAGGTATGGTAAAAAATACCAGTTGAAATCCTAGAATCCTACTATTAGGGAGACCGGGTGGAGAAATTTAAGAAGTGACTGACTGACATATACATAGTTTTTATATGGTCAGGTTTTGCCAAAATGGAAACCAAAACATCTTGAACTCCAAATGCTAGCAAACCCATAATAACAAGTATTGAAAAAGAGAAGAAACTTTGCAGAACATGCATCAAAACGTAAGATTATACCTTTAAATGAGCAGAGTCTAGAGGAGCATTAGTTGAGATGTCAATAGGGTGGTCTCTAAAGCCAACAATAGATTATGAAGCAAATATCTTACCATGTTTCTTAGTCAACCATTTGCAAAGAGTGATGGGCGCTCATCCTTTCTTTTCCAACTTGTCTAGGCATGCCTAGAGTTTACATTGTTCTACTTCCTAACCAATAAACGCATGCATTATGAACAACTTGATATGCCAATACATTTGTAATGTCTTCTAAAAAAATTGTGCATGAGTTTGACTTATTCTTGTATTCAGAATAAATTTCTATTTTTCTTACTTAGAGATCCTTGTTGGGGACAAAACCCCTCTTTGTTTTGACTTCATCTAATAATTTCAACTTTTTGCAAGTTATAAGAGAAAAAATGCAATGGAAGAACTGAGCAACCTCCATGATAGGAAACACAACACTCGTATAATGAGTGGGAGGTCGACCCCAATAACCTAGATAGGGAACCTAGGAAAGCAAAAGCTAGTGGTTACATATTAGAGTATGGAACAAGGAGGGAATGTTAGAGTTGGAAAAGGTAAAATATGGTAAAATGATAAACAAAAAAATTCTTAAGTAAATCCATAGCCACAATATGAATCTAAAAAGGCAACACATCCCACATGTTACACTGAATTATGCTACCTCCTCTCAACATTAGTGTTAGAGGTACATGATTATTATTGGAATATCTAGACTAATTTATTCGCTTGAGTTCTCCCTTTTTTCTTTATATGCTTTTGACTAATTGATTCGACTATTAAACCATAGAATTATACATTTCATGGAATATCAATCTCTTTCCCTTGAAAAAAGGTGTGATGCAGCGGAGAGTCCGTGTGCATAAGTTTATAATAATTTCATTTTTGTCACTATCAAAAGGAGTCCAATTTCGAAAGAAGACAAATTCAGTCCGTAAACTGCGAATAACATATATTTAATTTTGTACTCGAATACTTTATAAAATGTATAACTTTGTGATGATATTATTTTTAAAATAAATATAATATTGAAAGTGGATGGTAGTCATATTCGATTTTTATTACTCCTCTCTACCAAAACTAAGAGTATATTGTAATGAGTTTGTTGGTGAATTTACATTAATTCTATTTGAATTTCAAAATATTTTATTTTATTTTAACATTTCAAGTAGAGATGGTAATATATTAATGTTTTATGTAATTTTATTTATTTGTATATTATTGATTTGATGATTTTTTATAAAAAAATAAAATAAAGGATTAATGTGAAATAAGTTAGCAATTAGGTTTTGGTAATGGTGTAAAGTAACAGAGTAGTTCACGAGTCAAGTTTTGGAATAAGTGGTGGTAGAGGCTCATGGCCCTATGGTGATAAGAAGGGCATAGACCACAAAGAGGTCAGTAAATTGTTTGAGGGATAGTTGCAGTAAAAATAAGTTTGACCCCATTAGATTTATGCGATGGAAAAAGTGTGGGGCGAGGTGCGGGGAGAAAGTAGAGAAGAGCAATAATTCCTTCAATAGGCATCACCCCTGACAAGTGGGATTTAAAAAGGAACAAGTTTATGTGATGCATGGCTTGTATCATTCAATATTACTCTTTTGGCTTAATAAAATGTTTGTTTTGGCATGATACATGGCATGTATTGCTAAAGAAAACTCTTTTGGCATGATATAGGGTTTGTATTGTTGGAGGAAACTTCTTTGGCACAATGCTTGCCATGTATTGTTGGAGAATGCTCATCCTGGCATGATATTGGACCCTTGATGGAAGAAAATCACATTTTTTTAACAATAAGAGTAAATGTCATCTGAGATGTAATAAAGGTCATCATCACTTAATATTTTCTTTTTGCCCTAAATATTACTTGGAAGTGACACCTTTCATCACGATATTCTACTGTGCCTCATATACTCAATCCACAATAGTTATGTTAGTGCAATGAAATTCAAATGATATATTATAATTATTAAGAAATTTGTAGGGATGAAGTTAAGATTACTAAATGTAATGGAAACCAAAAAATTACATCCGCTAATGAGAATTAACTCAAGAAAAAAATCTTGAATCAACCATAAAATATGGTAAAGGAATTTTTATACCATATCCCTCGAAGGCGTCTTAGGGGTTAAGTTTGTTACATGTGGCATTAGAGTATAGTTTCAACAACAACCTTCTATCGGCAAAAGTTAGCTTAAGGGATTAAAGTGTTAATATATTATGATGTTGACTTATCACTAATAGTTGAATTTATTGTCACAACACTTAAGAGAAGATATAGGTAAGTGTTAGAGTACAGGAAAAGCTACAACAAAAACAAGATGGTGAGATGACCCCTAGAAGAAACCTCACACAAAAAAAAAAATGAGCAATTTGATGAGAGGGTGAATGCAAAAAGAACTCTAGACCTACCACAGATGATGAGAATCCTAAAGGTATGGTTTTTGAGCTACAAGGAAGACAATGGAAGATTCATCATGGAATAGTAAAGGAAAATAGCGTAGAATGTTGTGCTTCTACGAAGCCTATTCAAAATTTAGAAGCATTTGCAACATGAACCAATTATTGGCAATGTTAAGAGAAACCCCTCTAGGAAGGCGTAGATCCCATCATAGATTCAAAAGCATCAACTGATGTGTATAGTAAAAGGATAACTAGTTCAAATGATTTTTCAAGTAATGGTTCCAATTTTACTTCACATAAGAAGAAGCAAAATAAATCCTACAAGAATATGCTACGTGATGAATTTAAGAAATAAAAACAACCCACATTTGATGGTAAAATAAAAAAGGGTGAAGAAGCAAGGGCATGGTTATTGGTATTGAAGAAGTAATTTCAAGTACACGACTACTTGAGGACCATGAGATACCAAGTCTACCTCCTAAGCGACATATTGACTCCTCAATAGAGCTCATGTTGGGAGTAGTTCTTATGTCTCAATTTCCTTATAAAATTACCCTTGAGTTGGTGGAGTTGAAGCTATATATTAAGGAAATGTTGTACAAAGGATGCACTAGGCCAAGTTTGTCTTTGATGGGCTTTAGAATTGCAACAAAAATGTTTCCCTCCTATAGCTTCCAAATTTAATTATCAACATGGGGTTTGTAAAAACTTTAGAAGTGTTGTGCACTACATGTGCAAGCCACACTCTCTTTTCCTAATTGTACAAATACCTATGTCAATTATCCTAGCTAATGAAAGGGTAAATGAAACCCTAGGTATTCCTTAGATGGTTTAGGTAAAGGGAAATCTCTTGAAAAATGCATGGTTGCTATTGGAAATAAATTTATTTAATCCAATTGCAAGGAAATCCAACCAATGCTTAAAACTCTACTTTACCAAAGTTAACTCAGCTTGAAGAGCTTGAAACTATTGTGGGTAGAAAGGAAGTGTTACTAACCTAGCAAAGTTGTAGAAAACAAAATTCAAAATGTAAGGAAAACACATACACTCATAACAATAATTAAATGAAGAGTCAAGACTAGTTAAATCCTAATTTCCCTTTGGTTGATCATCATTTCTTGATGTCATTAGTGATGTTGTTGAAGAAGTATGTATTTTTGTTGAGAAATATGCTAAGAAAAATGAGTTTTGACTCATTCTATAGAAATAGTTATAGAGTTATATGAAACTCCAATTTGCTAGAGGAAACATGCCCAATTGGTTCAATGAAGTTTTAAACAGGGATGAATTCCTTTATGCACATGAAAAATACGTGAGTAACCTAAGATAAGTCATACCAATTAGATATGTGCTCATTAAATCTATTGTATCATGAATTTTATCTTTCTATATGAAAGTAAATAAAAGTAAATTTGGAAATTTTGTAACAAGAATTTATAATCAAATGACAAAATAGAAAAGAGGGCTAAGAAAATGAAGCACATGAGGTTTCTTGGGGTCCTTTGGGTGGGACCTCCTCAAGGTACTCAAGGAACTAAGAGAATAGGAAAGGCTATGTGAATTCTACCTTCATGACTTCATCCTTTCTCATCCACACAGTTGGGACCCTAATCCTTACATATGATATGTGCAATTGATGGCCTTAGCTTCATGGCTAAGGAATTAAGAAAATGAAAAAGTACATGGAAGAAGAACTATCTAGATCCCTATAAACCCTCCAAACCAAAGATAATATTAGCAACCCATGAGATATTTTCTTTTGATCAAGTAGTGGCTCATGTTTGGAGAAGTAGAAAAGAAGAGGTTTTGTCATATCTAGAGGATACACTCAAAATATTGGGGGATGAGGCCATTGTAGCTTGCCAAAGAGGATGGAAATATTATTTCCCATACACCTTAAAATTAAAAAACCTCATTCCCCTACTAATCTACAAGCCACTATAGGAAGGAAAACACTATAAATTAAATTAGTAGAGACTATGGGTACAATATGGGTTGAACTAAAGTTCAACCCACCCTTCTTGTTTAGGCAAAAATCATATTTTATCAAACAGAAGGAAGAGCAATAATGGATAGGAATTGCAGAAGCAATGAGTTTCTGCTATCACGGGGACTTCACTAGATACACGACTTAGGACATTTGGAAATAATGCAAATAAAAACATGATTCACAACAATAATGAAGGGAACAACAACTCTAGAAGGTAGAATTTCCCAAGGATATAAAAACTTCTAGGTGGGGGAGTATGAAAATCCCTTGGAATGAGTACTTTGTGGGCCCATATATAGTGCCAATTTTTCTTAAACATATATATCTTTACCCTTGTTTAATGTGCATTGTGATATTTTACATGTTAAATTATAATGTCAAGTAAACTACTCAATTAGCATGGTCATGCTTATGATTTTGTTATTGTTGGTAAAATAATGCATTGGATATAGAAATATATTTTGATGGACCTTTTACCAACAACCTTAAAAGAAAATAGGATATTTTCCCATGATAGCTAGGATTCCAACTAAAGCTACTCAAATTTACCTAGGGGATATCTCACAAAGTGAAGATCTGATCTACCCAGCACGATTAACTCCATAAGACGAATTCCCCTTAATTAAAAGGATTTTGGAGGGAATAAACCCAACTTATCAAAGGGGATTGTTGCCTATTTCATGTATAAAATGAGGACTTGAATATCATAACTAGTTAGTTCATTTTTGTTGTATAAGATGATTTCAATTTCAAGACATTTTCATACCTTTGGAGCACATATTCAATTTTGTCATGTTAATAAAGAAGACGTCATGTTTACTTGAGTACAGGTGATTCACTTACTTTCTTGAGTATATTTGGGAGGGCCCACCCAAAAAACTCAAAAAAACCTTATGTAGTTTATTTTCTTATCCCTCTTTACTATTTTTCATTCGCTTATAAATTGTTGTTACAAAATTTCTAGATTTGCATTTATTTACTTTCCTATAGAAAGATAAATTCCATGATGCAACTACTTTCTTGAGCACAAATTTGATTGTTATGACTTGCCTTAGGTTAGTCATGTATTTTTCATGCATAGAATTGAATTCCATTTGTGTTTACATCTTCCTTCAACCAACTAGGCAAGTTTATTGTAGCAATGCAAAATTTCCTATAGCCATGCAATTGTTCTTGTAGAATAGTGCAAACTATATTTTTAGCTTATTTCTAGAAAATAATTCATACTTTGTCTACATCACCACCAACGACATTAGGAAATTATGGTCAACCAAAAGGAGATTAAGATTTATCTAGTCTCTTAATTCTTGTTATGAGTGTATATGATTTCCTTGCATTTTGAATTCCATTTTCTATTTTACAATTTGGTTAGGTTGATAACACTTCCCTTTTGTCTAAAACAGTTTCACATTTTTCAAGTTGAGTTTGCTATAATTGGTTAAGTAGAGTTTGTTTTAAGCATTGATTATATTTCCTTGCAGTTGGGTTATTTAGATTTCTAGTAGTAACTAAGAATTGTTAATGAGATTTCCCTTACCTCAACCATCAGAGTAATACCTAGGGTGTCATTTGCCCCTTCATTAGCTAGGATCATTGACATATGTAGCTACAAAATAGGGAAAATATCGTGTCGCTTGAAAATATAGTGCACAACACTTCTTAATTTTGTATGAACCCCGGGTTGATTATTTAAGTTGATAGCTACATGAAGGCATCAGTCTTGTTGCAATTTTGAAGCCCATTAGAGACACACTTGGATTAGAGTATCCTTGGTCCAACATTTCCTTCACCTACAACTTCAACTCCAATGTCTCAGGGATCCTAATTCTATAAGGCACCCATGACATAGGAATTACTCCCAACATGAGTTCTATTGAGAAGTTAATATTTCACTTAGGAGGCAGCCTTGGTATCTCATGTTCACTGAGTAGTTGTGTACTCTAAAGTACTTATTCAGTCCCAATAGAAATTCCTCTACTTCTTCACGCTTTTATATTTCACCATGAAATGTGTGTGGTTTTACTTGCTTAAATTCCCCATGCAACATATTCCTAGAGGATTTCTTCTTATTTTTCTTACATGAAGTGGACTTGGAATCATTACTTGACAACTCATCTAAACTAGCTATCCTTTCACTAGAGGAATATGTTAATGATTTATTGTTGGATGTGCTCGACCTCTTACATTTGTGCCTCTTTTTTAGAAGCAATCTTCCTAGCATTTATAGTAGATGGTCCATATTTTCGAATCTGTGATGGGATCTACACTATTGTGAAGGGGATTCTCTCAACATTTATAGCAATCGGTCCTTGTTGCAAATGCTTTTAAATTTTGGATAAGATTTGAAATAGCATGACATCCAATTCTACTTGCCTTTCCTATTTCTTGATGAATCTTTCCTTGTCTTCCTTGTAGCTATGAAGTCATACCTTTAGGCTTCTCATTATCTCTGCAAGATTCAAATTTGTTTCTACATTCCTCCTCTCATCAAATTTGTAGGTGGGCTAATTTTCCATGCTTTTTCCAAAAAAATGATTCACCAATTTCTATTTTTTTCTTAAATGAGTCGCCCAAATTTTATAGTACATCATTATTTTACCTTAAAAACCGTCAAAATATTATATCAACTAATATAAAATCATTGGAAATCTAAATATTTCTACAAAAATATCACCAGTTTTTTTACAATTTGCATATTAGAGACTATTAAGATTCACCAAAGTTTCTAAACTTTAAAATAAACTTCCATCCTTAAAATTTTCCATGGGAAACTCTCTCCCAATTCATCTTATAAGTCTAATGAAGTCAAACTTATATTTCCTATAATTGACTCTTAAACAATTTGCTAGGCTCAATGACCTACACCCTTATTATTGTCATGAGGTTCATGAACCTATACCACTACCTATTTCAAAACTCAACTTTCACCTATGATATTATTGCGCATGGTTACCAAAATCTAGCTACTAACCTACATTTCATTCCTCCTTTATTTTTTCAAATAAAAATTCATTAAAATCTATAAAACAAAAATAAATAAAATCATATAATAAAAAAATACGAATTCTATTTTTAGAAATTAAAATAAAATAAAAATTCACTACAAATCGAATATGAATACTTCTCTTGGTGCAGCCACTTTCAACCTTGCATATACTTTTCAAAGAAATATCACCACAAAGTTACACATTTACAAAGAATGTGAGTACAAAATTAAATATATGTTATTCGCAGTTTAGGGACTGACTTGGACTCTTTTTTGATAGTGACAACAATGAAATTATTATTAAAAACATTGCACAGGGACTCTATGTTCCATAACTTTTTCCTTTGGAGAAAGAGATTGATATTCCATGAAATGCATAATGATATATAATAGTCAAAAGAATAAAGAAAAAAAAAGAGAACTCATGCTCCAAAGATCTTTCTAGCATTTAAAAATGATCACTTTATTACATCCACTTACCGCATTATAAAATGATCACTTTATAACACGCACTTACCGTACGGTTAAATTTATTCTCAAAACAGGTCAACGTTTTTTTCTTCTTCCATAAATCATGATTGAGCAGAAAAGTGTTTTTATTTTAAGATAAAGTTTTTAGATTTTTAATTTAATTATTAAGTATATTTTAAAATAAGGTTTTGAATTTTAAATTTAATTATTAAGTAAAAAAATTAATATTTATGGAAATTTGAGTGAATTTTTATAATCAAAATTTTTGTTCACTGATATGTTAATTATTTCTATAATAATAAGGTAGTATAGTTAGCGTTCCCTGCCACTTAATTTAATAAAATATTTTAATGTCATGATGTGTTGTATGTACTCCGAACAATAATAAAGTTGTAAAATGAGTGATATGAATATTTGTTTAATCTTTTTTTATTAATTTTTTTAATATAATTAAACTCTTTTTTGGTAGATAAAAGTTATATATATATATATATATATATATATATATATATATAATATATAAAATTGACATTGAAGATAATGATAACAAGTTAATAACTATTTATTTAATATTGAATGATGACAATTTTTTTTTTGTATAATGTTTATATTAAAGTACACATATCATATCATTAGAGTATAGCTTGATATAATGAAAGTTGTACAAATTGTATACATGTTATTTTTACATTTTTTCAAAATTATTTTTTGTAAATTAAAAAATAAAACCCATAAAAATGGTCTATTCAATACTTTACACCAATGAGAAAATGGAATTTTTGAATTTAATTACAAACCATTTGTGTTTATGGTACAGAGTAATTAATATATAATGTTATTTTTCAAATTATTTATATTTATTGTACATGGTAATTAGTGATATAATACATAGTAATTAATAATAGAGTACACAAAAGTCAATTCTTCCCATCATTACACAATAAGAGGGAGCCATTTCAACCAATCATATTTGAGATGAATAAAAATATATTTTATTTTAAAATAATAAATTTAATTTCATAATGTTAAACTTTGGATAGATTTTATATTTTTTTAGTCAAAAGCAAAACGAATAGCAAGTTAATGAAACACTGACGTGGAGCGTGGCTACTTAGTATCTGTCTTTTATGCAAAAAGTAATTGATAACACATATCTCTTATGCTAAAAAACACCCATCTCTTATGCAAAAAGTAATTGGTAGCAAAAGTTAAAATGAAAAACAATAAAGAGGGGAATTGATATCAGAACTTATGTTATAATAAATTAATTTTTTTACAATGGTAATCAAATCTCTTAGACAAAAAGTAATTGATATCAAAAGTTAAAATAAAAAAAATAAAGAAGAGAATTGATATCAAAACCTATGTTATAATGTTTTTTTTTTTACAATGATAATCAAATAATAATAGGTATTTTTATTATTAATTATTATTAAATTTTAATATTTACAAAAAATTATATATAACAAATTAATTCATTTTTTCTTGAGGGGTAATTTTTTTTAATCTATGTTATTGTGCATAGAAGTTGTTAGGATAAAAGTTTCTAGAGTGGTTTTGTTGATTAAGAGTTTTTTTTCTTTAAACATAAGGAAAATGGTTATTCACCAAAGAGCTATATACATATGATAAGAGTGAAATCCTATCTCATGTAGATCACCACAAGCCATTTCAGGGGACATGATTTTTTTTAAATAATGGTAATTCTTGTATTCATGGATAATACTTTTTTGAATAATGGTGATTCTTGCATTCATCAGTAAGAGGTTGTATCCACTAAAAGTTTGACAATTGATATTATAATGGCAAAAATTTGTTGAATAATAATATCTAAATAAATACTATTATAATAGTAAGTTTGAGTTGTTATATTTATACAAATAAATAGTTTGACCATTTTCTAGGACTTTAAAATCCATTTATATGTTTAAAAATATATTTTATGTCATGGATTTTTTTAAAATTATATAAAAAAAATCTATTATTTCTTATAATTGTTTTTTTATTATATAAATTTGATTGTTTTTGTGGTGAAATTATACATATAGATTAGATCATTTCAATGCAATAATTTGTAAAGATAGATTTAGAGGTATGGAGTGAAAATCTATCCACTATGAAATACTCAAAAAATATTTCAATTAGTGTGGTTTTTCATGATAAATCATTGTGCATTCAGTATAATTGTTTTTTTTATTATATAGATTTGATTGTTTTTGCGATGAAATTATACATATAGATTAGATCATTTCAATGCAATAATTTGTAAAGATAGATTTAGAAGTATGGAGTGAAAATCTATCCACTATGAAATACTCAAAAATTATTTCAATTAGAGTGGTTTTTCTTGATAAATCATTGTGCATTTGTGAATGGTAGTATAATTTTTTTTATTATATAAATTTGATTATTTTTGTGATGAAATTATACATATAGATTAGATGATTTCAATGCAATAATTTGTAAAGATAGGTTTAGAGGTATGGAGTGAAAATCTATCCACTATGAAATACTCAAAAATTATTTCAATTAGGGCAGTTTTTCTTGATAAATCATTGTGCATTTGTGAATAGTAGTATAATTATTTTTTTATTATATAAATTTGATTATTTTTGTGATTAAATTATACATATATATTAGATCATTTCGATGCAATAATTTGTAAAGATAGGTTTAGAAGTATGGAGTGAAAATCTATCCACTATGAAATACTCAAAAATTATTTCAATTAGGGTGGTTTTTTCTTGATAAATCATTGTGCATTTGTGAATAGTAGTATAATTGTTTTTTTATTATATAAATTTGATTGTTTTTGTGATGAAATTATAAATATAGATTAGGTTATTTCAATGCAATAATTTGTAAAGATAGGTTAGAGGTATGGAGTGAAAATGTATCCACTATGAAATACTCAATTTTTTTTCTTTAGTTAGAGTGGTTTTTCTTGATAAATCATTGTGCATTTGTGAATAGTAGTATAATTGTTTTTTATTATATAAATTTGATTGTTTTTGGGATGAAATTATACATATAGATTAGATCATTTCAATGCAATAATTTGTAAAGATAGGTTTAGAGGTATGGAATGAAAATGTATCCACTATGAAATACTCAAAAATTATTTCAATTAGGGTGGTTTTATTTGATAAATCATTGTGCATTTGTGATAGTAGTGAGTAATGATTGTCTTTATTGACTCAAGTACACAATTTAGTCTTATTTTTTGTACTCATTTCTCAACGAACCTTTTTTTAGGCTCAATTTAACTGTGTTAATTTTTATATTAAATATTCTATAATTTTTATAGTTTATTATTATTAAAATTATATTTATAATCGAAATGATTAAAATTTTTGTGTTAATTTTTGTCTAAATATTCTATAATTTTTTTTATTTAAAATTATATTTTTAATTAAATTTAAATCATGTATTAAAAATAGTTTTAAATTGCATCATACTCTTAAAATTTTAGGATACAATTTTCCAAATGAGACCAACTCGCAAATGGTGGCCCAACCCTCGTGTTGACTTGGACAAAAGGTTGTTTTGTTTTATACAATAATTAAATGTATGATTTCTTATCCGACTTTAAAGTACTGGAGAAGGAGGTCTGCATGTGACTGCATATGATTACACTCTGGAGCAGAACACCTATCCCGTCCTCGTTTTGCATCCTCCCGCTCAATGTGTAACCCTAACCTCTGTTCGACTTGGTCATTTTTCATTTGGCAAGAGAAGAGTTATGTGTGACTACGCTCTGATCTGGTTCTTCCTTGAGGGTTATGAACTTGTCGTTCTGGCACGCTGCTGGTCCTCTAGACTGTGACTCGCTCGATGGTAAACTCTGTATGCTCTGTTTGTATTTTTCGGCGAGTCCTCTGTTTGTTTGTTGGCCGTTTGATGGCCTTGGTTTTGTTTCCAACACTTTACGACTGTATTTGGTGGGTATTTGTAACCTAGTGTTTTTGTACTCCTTTGATAGCTCTTAATGTTTAAACATTTATGCCTGTGGTTATGGTTTGTTGGCTTTGCTATTCATCCGGTCTTCTGGTTATTTGCACGCTCAGGTGGCCGGCCACGAGGTGACCTCGTTCTCGGCCTCAGCTCGCCAATCTATAGCTAAGCTTGCTTTGAGCTTCAATGCTATTTCACTTTTCCTTCCGACGCTGACCGATTGGCTCCCTTGTGGTCAGGGTCCCTTGCAAATTTGCTGCCTGTTGTTGTTGCTTCTTCGTGTACAACAACCTCTCTCTCTCTGGTAAGCACAATCCTTTTTATATTTTTTTTCCTTTACTTCTTCTCCTCGGAGTTGGTTTCTGTTATCTAACTCTCTGTGGATGATGACTGTAGGTAGAGGGCGAGCGCTGGACACTGGTCTCGGGTCCTTCGGCACTCCACTAGACCGCGTAGGGTCTCTCCATGGTCTTGCTGTTCATCGACTATTTTTCTGTTGTGTAGCATGTTCTGGACTTAGCCTTTTAGTTGTTTAGGTTGCTTTACTGTAGATTCCGGTTGCTGTGAATTTTGGCTAGGGTCCAGTTCTGTAAATGAATTCAAGGTTTTGTAACCCAAGTATGTTTCCAGGGTTTGAACCCGGATACTCGACCTTTGTTGTGATGCTGTCTAGTTTATTTACATATGTATATATTTGGGGTTTCGAACCCAACTCTTTGTTCTCCTTGAATATGAATCGTAACTTATCTTAATTTATTTCTTGGATTTGCTTACTATGTAGCCTATAGCTTAATAGCGAATTTTGCACTTGTGAAAAAAAAGTAGTTTGTATTTGGCTACTTTACTTGTTACCTGGAAAGCACGCGGTCTTTGTGTTTCTAGTCTCTGTAATTAGCGGTTATGAAACCCTCTGGTTTGATGCTTGTGCGCTTGTTCTGTTTGGGTTGTTGCCAACAATGCTCTCGGGTCCTCGTCTCTTGGTCCTTATTATCTTTTCTTGTCCTTACAGTCTGTCACAGTATATTCCAGCATACGAATGTTTCTTCTATCTTGGAGATGTAATCAATATTTTGTTTGGAAATTCACTCAATGAATTTGTTTAGAAATAGGAAAAGAACTAATTGCACATGGAAATCGGATCACTGTAAAAATAACACTTCTACGTTCTTTATTGCTCTTCTACTATGGTGGGAATCTCAACCCTTACAGAAATGTTTTCTTTCCTATTTTGTACTACTGTATGAAACAGTTTGTGAAACTGCCAACAATTAGTTTTAGTTACATTCTCAATTGTTCTTCTAACTTATCAAACTAATTCCTAAATATAACTTGAAAGAAAATGAAAATGAAATTACAAAATGTAAACGACTATTGGGCCCTAAATGATAAAAATTCTTAGAAAAAGTAAAATGAACCCAGGTGCTATGACCTGTCAACCAACCAACCTGTAACCTGTAAGACCAACACCTCTCTTCCTGTTTACCCTGAGCTGGATGCTCCTGCATCAGACTCCCGGGGTAACAAAAAGTAATGGCCTCTGTTCCATGAGTTCCTCAACAGAATATCCTGCTCGTTGTATCTGTGTTGCGTCAAGCCACGAGCTGTCCTCAATGGACAGTTCTTCCACTCGACAAGGTACTGAAGGTACTCTTTCCTTCAAGTGCGTTTGGCCACCTGTGTGTCGAGAATTCTCTCGATCTCAGGGGCTGAACCATAGGCATTTGCCTCATCTAAGAACCATTCTCAATTTGGGTGTCTCGTTTTGGCCGTGCTGCACTGTCGTCTTCAAGACTGGCATTATATGGAAACAGATCTGCCACATTGAAGATGGGCGATATGCCTATCCATGGTGGCAACTCTAGTTCATAGCCATTGGCAGAGAATTTGCAAAGATTTTGCAGGGGCCAATCTTCTTGTATTTCAGCTTGTTATATTTTCCCTTAGGAAATTGTTCTTTGTGTAAATGCGCAAGGACTTCGTCCCCTACATTAAACTGTATTCCCACCGCTTTAAATCTGCGTGTTGTTTATATCTCTAACTGTTGTCCTGCAATTTCGACTTTACTTGCTTGTGTAAGTCGTTCATTTCCTTGGCGAAATCTTCCCCATCAGCACTCCTTCTTTCTAATTTTCCCAAAGCTCGTAGCTCATGCACTCCGCGAGGATGCATGCCATACAAATTTTGAAAAGGACTGTAACCCATGTTGCGATTTGGGTGAATTGTTATAAGCGAATTCCACTTGAGCAAGCACACGATCCCACATCCATGAGTTCTCTCCAATCAAACTTCGTAGCAGGTTTCCCAAGCTCCTATTCACCACCTCCGTTTGCCCATCAGTTTGTGGGTGATATGCGGATTTGAAACTCAACTGAGTGTCCAACTTCATCCACAGGGTGCGCCAAAAGTGCCTTGTTAATTTCACATCCTTGTCCGAGATAATGGACCTCGGTAAGCCATGAAACCTGACGATTTCCGTGAAAAACAAGTGTGCTAACGTGAGTGGAATCACTGGTTTTCAACAAGGAATGAAATGGGCCATTTTCGAAAACCGGTCTACTACCACCATCACCGAGTCAAAACCTCACTGCGTCCTTGGTAGACCCAAGACAAAATCCAAGCTGATTGAGTCCCACAGTCTACTGGAATAGGTAGTGGCGTGTAGAGTCCTGCATTTTGGCTTGTGTCCTTTCGCCAATTGGCACACTTTACACCTAGTCAC